>CM057845.1:227693433-227715471 GCA_030068395.1 Apalone spinifera | reverse complement strand
GACCTGCCTAATCTGCATCCCTCTGCTGACAGAGGGATGCAGTCTAGACATACCGTAGGTGACTACACAGCAGTACCCGGAATGTGCTCCAGGATTAAGATTTGTCTGCAATCGAAATAACTGCTGAGACAACAGTGGAGTCTGAGGCTAATTGTTGCACAATTGCATAATGTTGCATAAAAGTAGCATTGGATGACCAAGTAGCCGCTCGACAGATATCACTCAGTAGGACTCCATGGGTGAAAGCTGGGGAGGTAGCTATAGCTCTCGTGGAATGAGTTTTTGGTTGCGAGAGGAGAGGCTTATTCCAGATAGTGTGACAAGTGGTGATACATGCCCCTACAAGCCTTGCAATACGTTGGCTGGAAAGAGCGATGCCCTTAGATCATTCTGCAATTGATACTATTAATCTATCCATTTTGCGCCATTCCCGAGTTCTGTCGATATAAAAGGAAAGTACTCGGTGCACATCAAGAGTATGTAGTAATGATTCTCGTTGAGACGAGTGAGGTTTCGGGTAAAAGGATGGTAGTACTATGGCCTCGTTGACGTGAAACGAAGAACAAACTGTAGGAGTAAAGGCTGGATGCAAACGTAATATGACTGAGTTCTTCGTAAATGATGTGAATGGGGGGTTGTCATCAGTGCAGCCAGCTCACTGACTCTGCGTGCTGATGTAATTGCGAATAGAAATACAAACTTCATGGTTAGCATTAGGAGAGGTATCATTGCTAATGGTTCAAAGGGGGGATACATTATGGTATCGAGTACTAAATCCAGGTTCCAAGAGGGGAGTGGTGGTCTACGTGGAGGATGAAGGTTTGTCAGGCCTCTCAGGAACCTTTTGATGGTTGTGTGGACAAATATCAACAGCCCATCTATGGGGTGATGAAAAGCACTAATAGCTGCCAAATGTACTTTCAGAGACGTGATGAAAAGCCCCGTGCGTTGCAGATGGAGGACGTAATTGAGGATCTGATGGAGAGATAACCCCTTCGGGGTTAATGCGATTGTCGGAACACCAGAGTGCAAATCTGCGGCACTTTGCAAGGTAAGTTGTTTGAGTAGACAATTTTCTACTGTGCATTAAAACGGTTTTTACTTGTTCTGAACAGAGCTGTTCAGTTGTCTTGAACCAATCAGGAGCCAGGCTGTTAGGTGCAGAGTCTCTGGCCTGGGATGAAGGAGAGAACCATGATTCTGCGAAAGGAGGTCCAGCAGGGGAGAAAGAGGGTTAAGGTGGCTGCACCAACATCCGGTGGAGGAACGGGTACTATGGCTGTCTCGCCCAAGCTGGAGCCAGGAGGATTACCTGTGCCAATTCGGCATTGATTTTTTCCAATATTCTGGGTATAAGTACCATTGGGGGAAATGCGTAGAGCAATGACCTCCTTCAGCCGATTAGGAGTGCATCCCCCAGTGATCCCTTGTCGATGCCTGCCCTGAAGCAAAAGAGTCGGCACTTCCTGTTGTGTGGGGTGGCAAATAGATCTATTAGAGGCATTCCCCATATGCGGAAGATCCGTCGAAGGATGTCTGCTTGTATTTCCCACTCATGGTACAGTGGAAACTGTCTGCTGAGAGAGTTTTCAATAGCATTGTTGGTGCCAGGTAAGTAGGATGCTGTGATAGAGATGCTGTTTCGAATGCACCAGTTCCACAGATGGACCGCTTCCGCACATAGAAAATGTGATCTTGCTCCTCCTTGCTGATTGATGTAATACATCGTGGCAATATTGTCGGTCAACACTCTGATAATAGTGCCGGTTATTTGAGCGCAGAAGTATTTGCATGCATGAGAGATAACCTTCAGTTCCAGAAGGTTTATGTGCAGAGCACGCTTGGAAACTGACCAATTGCTCTGCACCTTCATTCCACTCACACGTGCACCCCAACTGGTGATGGAGGCGTCTAGTTATTTGATTGGAAGGTTGCGGACGATGGAACGGGACCCTTGCCATGAGGTTGCATGATTTTGTCCACCATACAAGGGATCTGCGGACGTAAATTGGAGGTGCTACTGGTTTTTGAATGCTGTGTTTTGAAGGTATGTATACCGGGGCTACCCAATGCTGGAGGCATCGAAAATGCAGTCACGCATGAAGCACCACAAAGGTGGTAGCGGCCATATGACCCATCAGCTGTAGGCAAGGGTGCACCGACACTGTAGGGGCGTGTATGAGAACTTTCATGAGGTCTTGTATTGCGTGGAATATCTCTATTGGTAAATACGCTTCTCAGAGACAGAGTTGAGCGTGGCGCCTATGAACTTCATATTTTGAATCGGATCTAGTGTGGTGGACTTCTATTCGTTGACAGTGAGGCCCAGGGAGTCAAATGTCTGTTTGGCTGGCATAACCATATGGGATATCTCGTGTCGTGTTCTGCCCTTTACAAGGCAATCATCTAGATAAGGGAATATAACAACATTCATGCGGTGCAGATGTGCCACCACAATGGAAAGCGTTTTTGAAAAAACTCTGGGAGCGGACGCTAGACCAAATGGTAGTATGCAATATTGGAAGTGGTCATCTCCTACTACAAAACGGAGGAATTGCCTGTGTGCTGAGTGGATGGCGATGTGGAAATAAGCGTCTTGCAGGTCGAGGGCTGCAAACCAGTCTCCATTGTCAAGCGATGGGATTGTGGTGGTGAGAGTCACCATCCTGAACCGCTGTTCTGGAGGTAACAATTCAATCTCCGCAGATCGAGAATGGGCCTCCATCCTCTGGTCTTCTTTTGAGTTAGAAAATAGCGGGAATAAAACCCCCTTCCTCTGAACTGATCTGGGACTCACTTTATCACCCTGATGTAAGAGAAGGCGGTGGGCCTCTTGTCTTAAGAGAGCCTCGTGAGATGGGTCCCTGAAGAAGGAAGGGGTTGGTGGGATGGATGGAGATGAATGGAACCGTGAATCCGGATACCACAAGTTCCAGAACCTATCAGTGAGATGTTATATTGGCCCACTGGTGGTAAAACGGCTATAAACGATGGTGGAAAAAGGGAGGAATGTGATGCTGGCTCGTAACAACGTGAGATGTTTGCACACCCTCAACTGAGTCATCAAACCTGCTGCTTTGATGATGGTGTATTGGCCACGCGAACTGGTTCGGGACGTCTACGCTGAGGTAGCTGTTTCGTGTGTGTCTGCTTGTATGGCTGCTGATGCTGTCTTTGATACTGGTAGTCATATCTTCTCTGGTAAGGATAATATTGCTTACATCTAAAGGGAGGAGTGTACATTCCCAGAGTGTGCAAGGTCGTACAGGAATCTTTTCCAGAGTGGAGGACCTCATCCGTTTTATCTGCAAACAATGTCCATTTGTCAAACAGAAGGTCCTCCACCTTGCCCTGCAGCTCTTTGGGGACTCAGGCTGTGGCTAGCCAAGATGCTCTTTTCATGGAAATGGCTGTGACCGTGGATTGTGCGGCTGTATCCGCGACATCCATCGCAATTTGAAGCCCTGCCCTAGATGAAGCATAGCCTTCTTCTACCACTGACTTCAGGATTGGCTTTTTGGAGTCAGGGAGATATTGAGCCAGCTCAGTTAACTTTGAATAATTGTTGAAATTATGATTCAAGAGTAGGGCGGCATAGTTTGCAATGCACAGGAGTAGGTTGGCAGACGAGTAAACCTTCCTGCCAAAGATGTCGAGCTTCTTTGCATCCTTGTCTGAACCGGTGCTTCTGAACTGCGGCGTCTTTGATCTTTGTCGGGCTGTATCCACAACCAGAGAATTAGGTTGCGGGTGATTAAATAAAAACTCCAAGCTCTTCAATGGCATGAAGTATTTCTTGTAGGCCCGTTTGCTAGTTGGTGTCGTAGATGCTGGGGTCTGCCAAATTTCTTCTGTAGCCTCCATAATTGCTTCATCTATCGGAAGGGTTATTGCGGATGGAGATTTTTCAGCAGATGATATTGTTTGGTCTGCACTTTCGCTAGCTGCACGTCCTGAGATTCAGCAACCCACTTAAAAAGTTCCTGAAATTGCCTCAGGTCATCTGGGAAGACCGCCTCATTTGGAGAGAATGAAGACTCATCGGTTGGTGAAGTCTCCGGAGGTTGAACCTCCTTCGGATGTCTGACCTTCCTCTGGTTCAGACTGATGTGGTTGTGTCAGAGGACAGTTCAAAGGCGGGGCGGTAGGGTACTCCTATTGTGTGTCACAGCTGGACTGTGACGATAGTCTGGAGAGTAGCAGTAGCATGACGATCGGGCATAGGAGCGAGACCTATAATAACAGTGCGATCTGTGATATCGATCGTAGTACCGGTCAGAATAAGTTGGGGATGATTGCTTCGAGGATGCTATGCTGCCATGCCTTCTCTAATACCTTGTACAAGGGGAGCGCATTGCTGAGCATGGTAAATGAGGCAAACACCTGCCAGATGGTGGAGGTGAAAGTGAGGTGTGCCTGTGAGAGTGTGCTGCATGGTCTCGCGGCAGCTCTTGGTGCGGTGATCTGGGGCTGAGCCGAGGTGACTAAGACGCTCTGGTGGTGCGAAACTGCTGATTCCCGTGTATAGGGAAATGGAGCATGTGAGGTGAGGGGGACGGTGCCGGGGAGAAAGTTGGGGATGGTGAAAGTGATGGCAGTTGCATGCTTGTTTTGCGAGAGGCTTTCCTTGGTGCCAAGACGGTGCCGCTGTCCGACTCTGTCTGCTCCTCCCCATTATCAGCTGCTATTGGTGCCGATGTCTGACTCGGCTCCGCGCTATGTGGTGCCGGAGCATACGGCACGGACGGTGTAGCTGCTTGTTCCGGTGCCGTCACATCTAGTATTGTGCCAGAGATCGTGTTGTTGGTGGTTGCGAAGCTTGTTTATGAACAGTTCTCGGTGCCGGAACCGTCTTTGGTGCCAACAGGGCGCTGGCGATGGGTGCCAGGATGGCCAATTTTTTAGATATGGCCACCAAGGACGTTTTTGAGGTCACGGGAGTAGATCCCAATGTGCCCAACTTATCTCCTCTGCTGACCCTTACGGTGGGAGCAGCAGGCAAAGAGCGTGTGGGGGATGTTCTCAGTTTCTTTATTGCTGTTGCCCTGGGGGACGAAGCTCTCTGCATGTGCGCCACAGCTGCGTCTGAAGTCAGCGGTGGTGTGCTGCTTGCACAGGCCTTATCAAATAAAATCATCTTCAGCCACATTTCCCTGTCCCTGTGTGCCCTGGCTGTAAGTTTTAAACAATGGCCACCCTTTTGGGGAATATGCGCTTTCCCCAGGCAACGGATACAGGCTGCATGGCCATCCGAAGCCGGAATAGCCTCCTGGCAGAAAGAGCACTTTTTAAAACCTGGTGAACCAGGCATGGCGGGGTCCGGCCGAAAGACTGCCAAGAGCCCACAATCAAATATGAGTAACAGTAATGAAGAACTAACTCTGATATTGATATATAGATATAGATAT
Source organism: Apalone spinifera (assembly GCA_030068395.1). NCBI lineage: Eukaryota > Metazoa > Chordata > Testudines > Trionychidae > Apalone > Apalone spinifera. The sequence goes on along the minus strand of CM057845.1, from coordinate 227,710,063 downwards.
ATATAGATATATATATATAAAAAACTACAAACTAACAACTGTTATAAACACAAGAACTATGTAACTATAATTAATTCTGAACTTTTACACAGAAAACTCCATCTGACTGAGAAGAGGGAAGCTCTGCCAGCAACCGAGGACGGTTGAGAGGAACTGGCAGGAGTCGGACTGTGTGCAACGACTGAAGGGCGCGAACAGCGCAAGACGCTTACCACGCATGCATGGTCTGGCTGACAATGGCTATTGAAAACTTCTGATCAGTGATGCCCGGATGAGCCCGATAGCTGGAGTGGAGCACCCACGGGACTACTTGAAGAAGAAGCAAAGTTCTCACAGTACACAGTCACTTTCTAAATAACATAAATTTCATTTCACTTCAGATCAGCTGAGGGCTTGAAAAAGTTCCCCAGCAATCTCTCTGATTGGTCAATATTACATGCACATATAAATTAATAATTTTTGTTTGTGATTTTGTTAACACTCCAGTGTCTGACCGAAGGAATCTTGGGAATCTGAGTCAGAATGGTTATATCCACAAGGCAGATTCTCTCCCAGGAAGATATGATTTGCTGAGAAGATAGAACTGCTTCCTTAGCCAGGCTCCTTGGGTAACGTAGCATCTACAGCAAATGATACTTACCTAATAAACTTACCACTAGGTATCTTCCACAGTCGCAGCTGTACATAGTAGATAGGAATCAACATGAAAATATTATTCTTGAGGGAAATAATCCAAATGGGCCTTTCCAACACTGCAATAGTCTGAAAAAATCTAACCCATTTCATTTAAGTATTCATTTCTTAGAAACCAGTAAATAAAAAACTAAGCTCTGTGCAGAGAACTATTTGTTGAAACTATTCTGTTAACATACCTTCCTTTTGTCATCATAATCAGAATCAACACCCAGTATACTCTGAATGTCAGCATGAGGGAACTTATTTCTAAGAACATTCCTCACATGGTTAACAGTGAAAACTTCTCCATCTTTAATTTCATGGTACATCTGTAAAAATTATAAAACAGATAAAAGACAAAACTAATTATCTACATGATAAAGTAATATTAATATTTATCATAACAATATAAATTGTTTTAAGTAGAATATAGGATTTGCCATCAGAGCACTGATTTAATAGTTTACTATCCTATCTTTGGCAGTAGTTAATAGTTGATATTGCAGAGGAAAGTATATCCAATATTCTAGGTCAGTTAGCAATACTTTTAATGGCTGAGAAGAATTCCCTTCTATTTCCTGTTCAGCTCTTAGCATGAACTTTACAGAAAAAAAAAAGACATAAAACAGAATGGATGTTCCCCAGGTTATGGAGTTCAGTTCTCCGCCATCACAAGCAACCTTGTCATACAGTCCCACTTATAGATTTGTCCAGCTCGCTCCCAAAATTAGATAAGTTGTTTGCCCCACAATCCCTATTGATGGCTGTTCCAGAACCTCACTCCTCCAATGGTTAAACACCTTCTAATTTCCAGCCTTTATGTGTTCATAGTTACTTTATACCCATGTTTTCTTATGCTAACATTGTCTTTTAGCTTAAATAGCTCTTCACCCTCCCTCATGTTCACCCCCGATACATTTATATAGAATAATTATAACCTCCTCTGCCCTCTTTTTACTAGACTGAACAAACCATATTCTTTCAGATTCTTCTCATAAGATAGCTGCTTCATGTCCCTGATCATCCTACTAGTTCTTCGCTGTACCTGTTCCAGTTTGAATTCTTTTTTCTTGAGCATGGGTGAATAGAACTGAATACAGTAATCCAAATGAGGTCTTAAAATTTCCTTGTACAAGGGCATTAATACTTCTCTTTCTTTTCCACATCATACTGGTAGCTTATTATCACTTTATTATCACTTTAACCCACATATCCAGGTCTCTCATCTCTTTAACCATTTCAAGGTAAGCCCCCATCTAACCTTTGTAAAATCCAAAAATTTCACTAGCACACTTCCACTTTTTGTTCCAAGATCATTAATAAAAATATTGAACAAAATCGGTTCCAAGACTGATCTTTGAAGAACTCCACTAGTAACCGCCCTCCAATTGAAGAGTTTATATTTCAGCATCACTAGCTGCCTTCTCCCTTTCACCCAGTTCCTTACTCCCTTACCATTCTAGTTCTATTCCCTATCTTCTCTAACTTAATTATTTTCCACAGTGTGTAAAATGCTCTACTGAAGTTCAAGCATATTTGAACTATTGCATTTCTCTCTTCTAAAAACCAGTTATTTTCTCAAAGAAAATCAAGTAGGTCTGACACAATCTGATTTTCCTTTGGCAAATCCATGATGAATTACATCCACTTTTCTATTTACTTCCATGAAGTCAATTATTTTTTCCTTCACAATTTATTCCAAAGTCTCATCAATTACCAAGATTAGATGTATAGATCTGTAATTGACTACATCACTTTTTTAACCTTTCTTAAATTTACAGGTTTATCCTCTCTAGTCCAGCGTGATCTGTTTTGGCAACATCCACGGTCTGGAATGATTTTAGTTAGCTGGATGTCCACTTATCATGGGTATGGCTAAGCTTCCTTCAGTCTTGTAAAGTTTGTTTACAGCCACCAGACCTGACTCTCACTGTTTTGTGCTGTTATTTAGCTCTAATTTACCCCTAAATATCTTCTGAGAGCCCAGTAAGCAGTGGAAGCGTTGGTTATGGTCCTACACAATATTGACCTCCTGTGGTTCAGCAAATTATCTGATTTGGCACCAGTCAGGCCATGAGGATGCCAGACTAAAGAGGTTCATCCTGTGTAATGTTAGCTATTCTCTAGTCATACAGTGTTATCCCGGAACAGATAGATATATTAAAAATTGTAGTTACTGGACTAGTAATCACAATATTACTGTTCTTTCAGTATTTTGGCATGAAAATTATCATGCCCAGTTTTGGTCATTTCTATACACCATTTCCATCAGCCATCCTACATTCAATATTATAATCTTTACTGAAAATCAAAGCAAAGTATTCATTTGGTATTTGAGATATATCTAGATCATCTATAATCTCCATGGTATACAGCAGCCAAATCTTAGCCTTCCTTATTCTTTTTATTTAAAAAATCCCTTATAATTTAATTTAATTGAGCACGTCTCAATTAATTCCTTCATTTTCTAAACTCCATTATGTAGCTTCCTTTGCTGATAAATTCCTTCTTCTATTCCCTCAGGTCCCTCTACTTACACCTAAAATACTTTTGAAGTGGTTATTTATCCACTTTAGGTCTCGAGCCTTTCTCTGTTCAATCTTTCTCCTTGCTTAGAATGCAAATTGCAAATAATTCCTATATAATTGATTAAAAGAAATTCCAAGTCTAAATTCTCCCATTGGAGAATAAAGTCTCCCATTGTGACAAAGTTCCCAATAGTATCTCTCTAATAATATTAAATAAAGAGATGTCTGTCCACATTTGAGTCTGGCCCTTAAAGTGCTCTTCTAGTTTCTCCTCTCTCGTTCATTTCTACCTACCTACCTAAGAAATTTGTAATGCATTCATCACTGTAAGTTTCTATACATCTACTCCTAGAGAAGAAATGGTACTGGACAAAGAAAATTAAAAAATACATTATATATGATTACAGAATTTTTAAAAATCTGTTTCTACCCTGTTCTCTAGTTCAATTTTTTGTGAAGAGTCCTCGCAGATATCCTATGCTTCAAGTCATCCAATGTTTCCTGTGTATGTCCCTCAACACTCCCTAAATTTCCCCTTTGAAGCCATCACTCTTGCAGAGTGTGTCAGACTTCTCTTGCAATCTCTGAGCCAGAATGATTTCCATGCTTTTCTAGAGACATAAAGAGTCAAGTAGACTAGGCAAACACTTATATAAAAAAAGTCTTATCCAGTCTGCCCCATTTTCTATAGTATAAAATGACCACAGACATCTTATAAAGTAGTGGTGCATGCCATGTGTACATTGGGTGCCAAGCTCCGAAAAGAAAAGAAAATACTGGCCGGTCTGAATCACAGCACTGCGCATGCCCCACCCCCCAAAAGACAGCGGCAACCTCCTTGGGTGGCGCACCGTTGCTATAAAGCATAAGGAATGGCCTAAATAACTTCAAATATCATTATTCCAATGTATGCCACAACACACATAAGGCAGGCATGAAAAAGCCATATAAAAAGCCCAGAACTATGACTCCAAATGAAAATACTGACTACTGAAATACCTTCTTTTCATCCTTGAAGAAAATGTGTAGACAGACAATATTAGCAAAATAAATGTGAGGAGCATGAAAATACTTTTCAGTAAGACATCCTGCAGCAATCTAACATCAATTTTGTTTCCAACTGAAGGATAAGAAAATACACTGTGCAGTCACAAGGAGGGGAAATTCTGCATTTACAGAAAAGCAAAAAGTTTTTAAAAATATTATGCATTATTTTTATCTATTTACAGGCACTAACATTTATCATGGAGATAAAAGCTTGAGTGGTATCAGATTCTTCTCTAATGTAGTTAAAAGCTCTAAAAAGAGCTACTCCAGCATCCTTATTCCCATCAACTTCTTCATTAGTATTTAAGATGAAAACAAATCCAACTCTGTAGAGGAAAAAAAATTCTTGGTAAATATTAATTATCTGGCTTTTTAAACCTTATTGAAAACAGAGTGAAAATACTGCAATTTCTCATGATTGTTCAAACACGAACAATACAAGGATTTTTTACCAATATTCTACAAATTAATATCTGCAATATTTTTTCCTGGAGAAAGGAGGCTGGTTATGTGATTGCAGTCTTGTAAGCATATATCCCAGCCTTAGGGAGTGTCCTGTATTTTGGAGAGAATATGGGATCATCTTGACTACAGGGAATGGTTGAAAGAAGATATGCAAATTCCACGGAAAAACCACACTTTCGAAAGGTCTGCAGAATTTGCATATCCTCTTTTGGCCGTTCCGTGTTGTCTAGATACGCCCTATAAGGGTAGGTTACTCACCCTATGCAGTAATTGGAGTTCTTCAAGATGGTTGTCCCTGTGGGTGCTCTATCCTGGGTGCGCCAGTGCCACTGCTCCCATCAGAGATTCTTAGTAGCAATGCCTCTTCAGCTGGTGGCGTGCGCAAGGCTCAGATGCGAGACGCATGGTGCGTGCAATGCACATGCGCGGCCAGCCAACTCTTCAGTTCTTCTCTGATCCGGACCCAAGCAGAAATCCAAAGCAGAGGGGAGGAGGGTGGGTGGCGGAGCACCCATGAGGACAACCACCTTGAGGAAGGGATGGTTACTCACCTGTGTAGTAACTGGAGTTATTCAAGATGGTTGTCCCCATGGGTGCTCCATCGGAGGTGCTTCAGTGCCACTGAGCCCAAGATTTGTGACAGCAGTGCCCCTGGCTGGGCACGCGTGCAGGGAGCCAGTGTGTGTTCTGAGGAGGCTACTGCGCATGCGTGACCAGCCCTGTCCCCCTCTCCCCCGCTCAGTTCCTTCTCTGACCCAGACGTGCTGTTTTCCAAAGCAGAGGGGAGGTGGCTGTTCATGAGAATGGTTTGAACTTCTGGAGGACACTGGATCTCTGTTGTGGTTAGCCAGCAAGGAGCCATGCATGCAGGTGAAGGCACTGGATGTCAGGGTGATGGATCCTCTTGTTCTGTTGCGTGAGCAGTGACGGGACAGGAGGGAAGTGAGGTGGTGGATGTCTGGCCATGTGTAATAGAGCTGGATACCAAGTCTGTCTCGGCCACCTTGGTGCCAGCAGAATCACTTTGGCTCTGTCCTGTTTTATCTTTAGTATCACTCTCTGGATGAGTGGGATCAGTAGAATGCATATGTTAGGGGTGCGTCCCATGTGATGCTGACCATATCCCGCCAGAGCCGGGGCCCAGACCCGCACTGGAGCAATAATGAGGGCACAGTGAGTTTGTGTGTGTGGCAAAAAGGTACATCGTAGGGAACCCCCATCTGCAAAACAGATGATTGATGGCCGATCTGTTCATCTCCCACTCATGGTTGAGGGAGAAGTTCCGCTAACATATTGTCTTTGCCTGGGATAAATGTGGCTATGAGATTAAAGTAACGAAGAATGCACCATTATCACAATTGTACTGCTTCCCGACAGAGTTGGCGAGAGCAGATGCCACCATGCTTGTTGATGTAGTGCATTGTTATCGTGTTGTCCTTCAGTATGTGGACGGTATTGCTGTGTATTATGTGAGAGAAGTACACACGCATGCATACCGAAATACTCTGAGCTCTAGCAAGTTGATGTGTCTGTGTTGCTTGTCCGGTGTCCACCTGACTTGGACTACATGATCCTGTAGATGAGCCCTCCAACCCTGCTAGTGAGGTGTCTGTGGAAATTGTGAGCACTGGGGGGGTTCCATTGAAATGGGAGATGAAAAGGGAAATATAATATTAATCAAAAAGCAGTTATCAATTAACACTGACATTTTACATTACCTAAGTGGTATATTGTGATGAAAGAATAATTCTGCTAGTTTCACAAAATCAACTGCATGTTTCTGGACAGGATCAATAAACAGTATCTAATAGAAAAAAATACATAATATAGTTACTATATAATCTCTTTAGTTTTTTTCAGACTTCAAATACAATATAGTATAGAAATTTCAAAAGGAATTGTGTAGCATTACATACAGCTCTCTATTGTCATCTCAGAAATTCATCACAAGAAAATATTAGGAGTACATATGCAAACAACTTCAGAGTTTAAGTATTTGTATTAAAAACTGAACATTTTGAGATAAACATCAACTCCATTTGACCATAATTGTGAAATTACCATTCTCTTTTTGAAATGCAGAGAGCTATATCTTTTTCATAAACTTAGACCTTGTTGTAAATATGCTGTCACTTCCTGCAATACATCTTGAAAAATAAGAGTAATGGCTTAATAAATATATAAAGCTAAACAATTTATCCCATCTAACTTTGTGTGCAAAAATTAGAAACATTTTTAATTTGAAAAAAAACCAAACAACCACCTCCACTTTTCTCTCTGCTGCATTTTTGTTTTCGGTTTTTATTTTTGCTGTTGTTGATTTGTTTTAGCTTGGAATGCAAAATCATCTTTTCTTACAATCTTAGAAGATGAAATTGCAACTAACCCACACGAGTGGACACTTGTATCTACATGAATCAGATTACAGAACTAAAACCTTTGCTATGCAGTCCTGCAATGTAATCCAGTTTCATGTTCATCATAATTTGCCTCCTATTTAACATACATTACCTATAGCAACATTTTATACAACTGTGCAAAAAACCCTTAAAACCTACTCTTTGATTAAACACAATGGTGCCTTTTATTAAGTTGTAAAATTTCTACAACATAGAGCCTTTTACTTACCAATATTTACATGTGTGCACATGCACTCACACAGACTTTCTTTCTATTATATATAGACATACATATAAGTGCACACATTTATTATAAACAAACATTTTTATTTTATATAATATTATGTACTTTATGGTTATCGTGCATTTTTATTATCAAATTAATAATTTTGTTTTTAGCAGAATCTTTTTTCACTCCTACTTTTGAAACAAATATAAAACTGAAAAGATGGTCAGCTACAGAGAAACTATACTTCACATCAAAATAATAAATTAAAATTAACAACTGACGGTAACTAAATATGTTGAAATTTTCTTCTTAAATATTAGTTAATAACTAATTTTAAAAGGCCTACACTAGTTAACATTATCTTCAATATTTTATGTATTAACACTGAGCAGAAATAACTTTGCTAATGGAATGTACCTTTAAGACTGCATGATTAAGAACATCAAAAATCAGGGAATGTCTCACTTCCACTGTAAGACCATATTTTCAGTTGCTTATGACTTTGTTGTACTTGGTCTGAATATTTTTATGCCAGGTATTTGTCCCATTAAGCTCAAAACCAATGTTAAAAAAGTACAACCATTTCACTGAAAAGCTGTAGTACCTTTGTTGCAGAGACCCGAATTTTAATAAGGGAACAGCCATACCATCAGGGAAGTGTTTTTTCCAATCTCATGAAAATCCGCCCAAATGTTGTCAAGTTTTGAGCCTCTGTAAGTCTCAATTTGCACCTACTCTGTAGACAGTTCTCCAAAACTTGTGTTTATAATGAGCATGTTGAACACTAAGGGTTCATGGACTGAGGAGGACTTTGCCTGCAATTGTTTCTCCTCACAGCCACAGGGCACTGGACATAGGAACTAAGAGAAGGGAAAGTGCTTGTGCAGCCTTAATTCTAGGACGTCCTAACTTTTAAGTGCTTTACTTTGCAAACTTTGCATTCTTTTAATGTGATTTTTTATATACAATATAATATATAAAATAGAATTTCCCCAAAATGGGCACTCCCAGTAGTTAGTGTTACTTATTTCACCACAATGGAAGCAACTCAGGGTTCCCTCCATTTCTTCTCCTTTCCAAAACCACATTAGTCCTTCGAGTTCAGACTCGTTTTTCTGGACTACAGCAACTTTGCATTCTAATCCTGGTTTACTCTCCTTCTATCTGAGACAGCACAAAAATGTTTTAGAGTGTGAAAATTTCATCTCACAAATCAACGGAATTACAAATGAATTATCTTTTTCAGTACGTGGAACCAGCTGATCGTCCTAAATTACTCTGTGCTGTACTTACATTCCTTTTAACTCTCACTGATTATGCCTGTACAGGCTGTCCTTGCTATAAGTCTAACATCTGTTCAAAAAAACTTGGATTTATAGCAAAACAATTTAAAGCGGGATTTTTTTTCCCTGTGGGTGACTTTCATTTGTGCAAATTGGAGGGGTTGCGCAACTTAACAGCGGGCAATGGGAGGACTTATAACACATCGGTTCCTACAAGCATCAACTACTGTAGTGTGGAATGAATGTATACTGGGCAACTTATAGTGAGGCTGCCCTGTATAGCCTAGATTAACCTGCCACCGTTGCATCTCCCACAGCCTTACTTCAGCAACACAAATTCCTGTTCTTCTCTAAAAGAAGGTGGTGTTAATTTTTATGCCTTTGAATTTTAATAATAGTTGCTCTTCTGTGACCTTTCTCTGTGGAAGATATCAAGGTGACCTGATAGTGTAAATCAGCATGGTACTGTACAATACAAGCAGTAACCTGATACATATACTGAAGTTTGGCCAGGATGGGAATCAAAAAGAGAGAAAGGAGATTAAAGTGTTCCCTAATATAAAAGTGTCTGATTAAAAAAATCTCTATTACCCGAATACGAAGTCTGAATTTTAAGATCACACAAGTTAACTTCCCCACAGACAACTAATATTACAACTAGGCCCAGGAAATCTAGAATCAAGTTTAGTGTGTAAACTATAACTCTGCCCCTCAACTCCTGCACACGAGAAAGTTTTTGAAGAAGAAGAACTGGGCAAAGCCAATATCTTTGCTTATTATTACTTTACATGACAAACTACACTGGGCAATGTGACATTTATTGTGACATGTTACATGATTTTTATACGTATAAATTAAAGAAATATCTGTGTTATTAAGCAGTCTTTATTATACAGTACACAATTTAACATTAGTTGTAATTCTGATAACAATTTAACTGAAATGTAATGCCTTTTGTACTAAAAAGGTCTGATTTTCAGTAGAACTGAGCACTCAGAACCACATCCATTGTTAAAAGCATCAGCAGAAATTAAGCAATTCTGAAGATCAAGCCTGATATTCATATACTATTTAACCACTAGAAAAATTATAGCTCAGATTTCAAGGACCTAAATGAAAAATGTGAATTTCTAATTAACTTAAAACTAAATACAATGCTATAAATTTCCTCATAAAACATAAGATTAATCCACACATAGGTCTCTTCATACACAAGGCAACAACACATGAATATAAGTAACTTAAAACTTACCAAATTATACAAATTGCGCCTAATCTGCTGTATAACTCCTGGAAATGTCTGCTTAAGCAGTTCCTGGAAACTTGTGGGCCATTTGTTATAGATGTTATCTTCTTCTATGTTATTAACCCACTAAAAAGCAAAAAAAGGAAGTATGTAATTCAAAAAGGCCACAAAGATTTACCTGGCTCAAATATCTATAGCCAAAGACATGTTAACAAATACACAATTTTCTTGCAAAATCCAGTAGAGCAAGTAAAAAGGACCAATTCCTTTCTAAGGGTATTATACAGTACACAATTTAACATTAGTTCACTTCATTCCTCGAGAGAGAGAGAGAGAGAGAGAGAGAGAGAGGAATGCAAATGCAGACACCCGAAATTGCAAATGAAGTGGGGATTTAAATATCCCGTGCTTCATTTGCACAATCGCGTTATGGTGCTATTGCGAAATAGTGCTATTTCAAGAGAGAAAACGGGGTTATTTTGAGGTAAAACCCTTCCCTCGAATTAACCCTTAAACCTCATTTTTTGAGGTCTCCTGGGGTTCCTGTGGGCACCCCTTGGCCGCTGATGGGCACCATTTGGCCGTGGCCATTCCCTGCTGCTGCAAGATGCTCCCTGGGCTCCGAGCAGGGGTCACCCGCCGCCAGCCTTCCAGAGTCAAGGGTTCCCCAGCTGGGGCCACCTGCCCACCCACCCACTGCTGGGGATTCTTGCCGTCCACCTCTGCCAGCCCCTCTTCAGCCAGGGGACTCCCCTGCCTGGTCACCCACCCCTGCTGCCACTAGGGGTTGTTGGGGTTCCTGGCCGGGGCTGCCCAGTTACCAGAAGCCCAGTTGTAGCCAAGGGTTCCCTGGCTAGGACTGGGACTCCCTAATCACATGGCCCAACTGATGCTGGGAGGTTCCTTGGCCAGGGTGGGAGCTCCCAGCCGCTGCCTGGCTCCACTAATGCCAGGGACTCCCCAGCTGGGGATGGGACTTCCCAGCTATCTTTCTCCACTAACTCTGGGGTTTCCCCATATGCCACCTGGGCTAGCCAGGGCTCCTCAACTCCTTCATTGCTCCCACCTCTGGGGCTCTTTAGTCCAGCAACATCCGTGGCCCTGCCAGACCACAGATGTTGCCGGACTAGAGTCTCCTGGATTTGGGAGGTTCAACCTGTATTGCGGACCTGGCCTAAGATAAGTTTATTTGAATAAACTGAAGTTGTCACCAAAGTACAATTTTTCTGTTTATTATTATTATTATTATTATTATTGAGATCCATGTTTAAACTTATGCTTAAAACTTTTTGACCTCTGTTAAAAAATATTTGTGTTTAACTGCTCTGTTGGATCAAGGCAATATTGAGTATGCTATTGAAATATACAGATAGGCTAGTGCAGGGGTGGGCAATAAAAACCCTCAGCCAGCAGGGTTAGTCCCTAGCGAGCCATCGCCACTATGTTTACTTGTGCTTACTTGGCACCTCAGCAAGTATCAGAGGATCGCAGTTCTAGTTAGCTGCGAATCACCATTCATGGCCAATGCAAGTAGCAGGAAGTACCATAGACTGGGACACTGCTTCCCGCTGCTCGTGTTGGCCGCAAACAGCCATTCACAGCCAACCAGAGCTGCGATCCTCCAATACCTGCGGAAGCACAAGTAAATATGGAGGTGCGGGCCCGCCAGGGACTAACCCTGAAGACTGGATCCGGCCCCAGGGCTGGAATTTGCCCACCCCTGGGCTAGTGGGACTTGTTTAAAAATCAGAATTTTATTACCTGTGGTAAAGTATGATGGCATATAATGATTAATGATACAGCTAGCATATCAAATTTCCTGAAAGCGCCAAGAAATAATAATACTTTTAAGTTTTCTTCTTTAAATAAGACCAGGAGGTTTTTGAAATAAGGTATGTTATGAAACACTGACTTAACAGGAACAAGGAAATGGGAAAAAGAGATATTTAATTAAGATTATCTTTATACAAACTGAGGAAAGATGTGATTATAATTCTGTGCTGCAGAGTGACTAAAACAAATTTCAATTCTCTCATAAAAGAAAAAGTAAAACAAGTACATGTTGGACTTCCCTGGTCGGGCAACATCAGAACCTGACCGGTCCCAAACAAGAGACTTTTATGAACCAGGAGAAATATCCTCTGCCACCTGCCTGAAGCCAAATGGCTCTCTGCCTCTGGCCTCCTCTATTCTGTGCTCCCTTCAGCCAGGCTGTTCATCCTGCTGCCATTGGTCTTCTGGCCACGGTTTGTCATGGGTGTCCGGGGTTCTTCAGCCCCTGTCCCCGCACTGCTGTGGTTCCCTATCCCTGCACTTATGGGGCATCCAGGTTTCTGCAGCTCCATGCTGTCGCAGGCAGTTGGAATTCTCCAGCCCTTGGTTCCACGCTAATGCGTTTCCCTGGCCCCGTGCTACCATGGGCATCCAGATTTCTGTAGCTCTACGCTGCCATGGGCTGTCAGAATTCATCTCTGTGCTGTTGCGGGCAGCCAAGGTTCTTCCCCTGGCCCCACGATGCTGCGGGCTGCTGGGGTTTTCCAGCCTGGCCCCAGCACTTTTGTGGAGCTCTGGTCCCACTGCTGGCCCTCCTATCATTAGGCTCCCAGGCTTTCTGGTCCAGGAGCAGTCCTGGTCCTACTGAACCATGGATATGGCTGTACTGGAGAGTACTGGTTTTCAGAGATTCAACATGTAAAATAAATGTTCTATCACCCATGGGAATATATAAATCAGGGGTTGGCAATAATTTTTGCAGGGAAAACACTTCATGAATTTTTGTACGTAGTCCCGGGCTGGCTCAAGGCCCTCCAGAAGGTGTAGGGCATTAGGAGGAAGGGATGGAGCTGGGGCTACAGAGAGTGAGAGTGAGGGAGAGAGAGAGAGAGAGAGAGTGTGAGAGAAACTCTGTGAGACAGACTCTGTAACAAAGACTACGTGGGGCACAGAGACTGAGAAAGTGCGTGTGGCACAGAGACAGTGTGGCACAGACTCTGTGCGCCAGGGACACAAAGAGTTTGTGCGCTGGCTGCTGCTGGGTAAGTTTCGGAGAGAAGCCATGCTCTCTCTTTAAGACAGGGAAAGCTGTTCTGCTCTATTGTCTGCCCCCACCCCTGCTCTGCAGAGATGAGGTATGGGGGGAAGAGAGAGACAGAGAGCGAGCACACACCAGCATGGATGCACACTGAAATTTTAGAAACAGTGCACTGCCTCTTAAGACAGGCATTCCTCAGAATCAGTTATCATCCATGCTTCAGACTGGAGCACTTTCGCTGTGTGTCTTCCTCTCCCTGACCCTTGATCTGCAGAGATGGAGTCCAGGGGAAGGAGGACACCCTGACTTCAACACTCCCCTCCGCCCTCCACACACACTCCCACCCTCCTCTGCACAGCTAGCAGGAGAATCATGTGCGCAGCTCAGTTTCAGGTCACAGCAAGGTGGGGAAAGGATAGCTGAACACACACTGCCAGCTGTAAATATGCACACTTTGCTAATCAGCTGAATAGGCCAGTCCTGCAGGCAGGATTTTGCCCACCCCGATATATATTGTGACACTAAACACATTCACATCTTACACATCACTTCATACAAAATATGCCTTTTGAAAACTAATAACTCACAGATCAATCGTTTTCTTCTGTGATGTATGTACATGATTGTTATTAAATGTTATGAATATATGCTCCAATTATAACGGAAGTGTATACTTTAGGTATGTTTTCAACAAAGGAATATGTGTTTACCTCAATTTATATGTAAATAGTAAACAGGTTCATCAAGACAGCTAGAGGAGATGGCAGGGAACAAAACATTTTGCATTTTGGCAAACACAAGTGGGAAAACCCCTCCCACAGAACCTCTTTCTCCAGCAGACTCCATGTTGTTTTCTGAACTGCTTGAATAAACTTTACTCTGAGGGAGTACTTCCAGAAGAATCTATGTAAAAAGTTTACTAATTTATATAACAAAGGGCTGAACTTAAAGCAATAAGAAACTGAATCAAGTGATGGTATACAATATTACTGTATTAGAAGAGTGAATAAAGTCTTTTCTGAAGGTAATGACACACTGGGGATGAATATCACTGTGAAAATTATTTATTAAAACAATGTAAGGAATCATGAATATTCATTGACAAAAGGCTATACAGTCTGCCCAGACAGAAGGGTATGTCACAACTATCTACTTGTCTCTTAGGTATGTTAACTATACAGGCAGGAATCAAACAAGGGAAACCTTGTTTACATAAAAACCAAACAATGGGATGGGAAGTCCACAGATAAGGAAGAACAACTTGAGGTCAGCCTGACTCTTGAAGCAAGTTCACTGAACTTTGGGAGATTGAAGCAAGGACAGAAGCCATCTTTGACACCCCTCACGGGGCAGTCTTAAGAAGCTAGAGTTCTTGTAAGGTGACAAAGATGGGTTGTTCCAAGAGGGGGTTGAAGTCTTTGGAACCAAATATAGATGACTAAACTGTTTAGGTAAAGATCTTTCACCTACAAGACAACAAGTAAAGTCAGCATCTTGTACTATTGAAAAAGGTCCTGATTAAGAAGAAAATCAGCAATGTCTGGGGAAAAAAAGTGACCATGAGAGAAGCCATAATAAACAAAGCCTAGATTAAATTGTAGACCTTTAGAGGCATATTTTGTTTTGCTTTACTTTCTATTTTCTTACCATATATTTTGTTAATAAATGTATTGTTACCATAAACCAGGGGTAGGGGTACCTTTTTTGGGTTGGGGGCTGCTGACCCACAGAAAAATCAGTCAGGGGCCACATACAACCTCACTATCCTCATTGAGATGGCCCCTGATGGAAAAGGAGACATTTCCCTCACACACAGGGCATTGGGGGAGGGGTGCTCAGGCTAGTAGATTTTGTGTGTTCCAGACCCTCATAGGGATGGCAAGGGGGCTAGAGTACCAGCACGGACTCCTCAATGCTGGGGGGGCCTGAGGGTTGGATCCAGGCAAGCCAGGAGCCACATCCAGCCCCTTGGCCTTAGGTTCCCCACCCCTGCCTTAAACCAACTCAGTGTTGTAAGCGTGCATTTACCCCCGATTAAGTTAATAAGCAGCAGTGTGTCCTGTATCTTCAAAGGAACAAATGAACCACATTATCACCTTGAATTGTCCAGGAGAGGGCTGGACATTGCAGAGCTCAAGGTTCTGGAATAATGTGGGACTGAGACTGTGCTCGGATCACCCTGAAAATAGTAACCAAGGTTGATGAAAACGAGAGTGGGGTTGTGGGGCTGCAGACAGACTACTGTGGTAAAAGATGCTGAACCAGGCTGTCTAGCGCACAAACACTCAGAGTGTGACCTGCATGCTGGCTGTTAGCAGCTGAGGTTGGTAGCTACACCAGCAAAGCACTATGAGACACACAAGGTTACATGGCAGAAGGCGGCATAACCTCTTATTCTTCTGGATTCAATCCACTACATTGTGACAATAGTATATATATCATAAAAAATAAATAAATAAAATTTGCTCAATTATCATTAGTCTTCAATAAAGAGGTAATTTGGCATTCCATGAGGTTTGTGCTTTTTAATTTTTTCCTCAATTAAAAGACATATCATTTGTCATTGTAGACTGTTCTTTAATTGTTTTTCATGGAAGCCCAGGTAAAGATAATAAATAAAAGAATGAAATATGGTGCCTTCAGATGAGGAATGATTAACATTTTTACAGCTTTTTCCATGTATAAACTAGGCTTCTAATGCAAATTGTATCAAATTCTTTGACAGAGCTTAAAAGGGAAGGGAGTGTTTAATGGCTAGAACAGGGGACTAGGAGTCAAAATTTCTGGATCCTATTCCTGACTGTCACTGAGTTATTGAGCAATGTGACGGGTTTTATGGGTGCAAGAGCCCCCTCTTGCCCAACCAGGGGGGTTCAGCGGATCCACCATCAGTTTAGGATTATGGGGTCCTCTCCCCTTGGGGATGGCCCCTCCCGGGGCAGCATTATCCCGCTCTGAATTCCGGGGTTGGCCGACTCTGGCGTTCACGGGTGTACGAATGAGGGCGAAAGAGCGGCGGGGAAGGGGGACCTGGGCCCACCCTCTCCACCGGGTACCAGCCTGGGGCCCTAAGTGCAGGGTTTAAAGCACTCCTGCACGGCAGACGGGATTTAGTCCCGAAACGTGTCTATCCACGGGCGCTAGAAGCGCTCTGCCCCGGGCTGCTTCCTCTCCCGCTCCCTGGTCACCGAGTCTGTCGGCACGATTTGGGGGCTTACCCTCTTGGTGTTCCCTTCCAGTGTGCTCCGGTGTCCCAGGGGTCCGACTGCCTCCCCTTTGATTCTCGAGCGCGGGAGAATTTTCAAGCGGCCCGGGAATGGACGAGACGTCAGGAGGCCCCGCCTCCCCGGCGTGCCCACACCCGATGACGTTGGGGCGTATGCTGGGAGCCCCGTACTGAGGGTTTCCCGGGGTCAGCTTGCTACTCTGCTCTGTCGGCGTCTGACCGGCGTGGCTCGGCCCCTCCTCCTCCACGGAGGGACCACATATGTCCTGCCGCACTCAGCTCCGGCCCGGCGAGCCGGGTGTCAGGGATGCCAGGAGTTGCCATGGCACCGTACCGCCTTCTGGGCTGGGGGAGGGACGAGATCTCCCCCGGATCAGTGTGGGCCTCACCAGGGCTGTCAGAAGCAACTATTGACAGAAAATCTCTGTAATGTAGGGTATGTTTACGCTAGCCCCCCAGTTCGAACTAGGGAGGCTAACGTAGGCATTCGAAGTTGCAAAT
>CM057845.1:227656945-227679226 GCA_030068395.1 Apalone spinifera | reverse complement strand
TACTTTCCATTTTTTATATGACTCCTTTTTTATTTTTAGATCAGGCAAGATCTCATTGTTAAGCCATGGCGGTCTTTTGCCGTATTTTCTATCTTTCCCACACAGTGGAATAGCTTGCTTTTGGACCCTTAACAATGTACCTTTGAAAAATTGCCAACTCTCCTCAGTTGTTTTTCCCCTCAGTCTTGATTCCCATGGGACCTTACCTACCAGCTCTCTGAGCTTACCAAAATCCGCCTTCCCCAAATCCATTGTCTCTATTTTGCTGTTCTCCCTTTCATCCTTCCTTAGAATTGTGAACTCTATGATTTCATGATCACTTTCACCCAAGCTGCTTTCCACTTTCAAATTCTCAACCAGTTTCTCCCTATTTGTTGCAGTGTTCTTTGGTTGCAGTGTTCTTTGATTTGCCCTCTCGGAGAAATGTCTCCATTTCTGCTAACAGGTCTTTCTTTTGTGTTTGCAATAATTCAGGATTACATTGTGAACTTTCTCTATGCAGGTGTGCTGCTGAGTATTCGCCCTGGAGGAGCCAACCCTGGAGATGAATTTTGTGAATGAGGAGATGGAGAACTTGACCCCGATCCTGAGATAGTATGTCTGGCCATTGTGGAAGAGGAATCGACGGCGCAGCTGCCAGCTGTGACAGGTAAGGAAACCAGATTTGTCCTGGCCATGCCAGTGATATGACAACAACTTTGGCTTTGTCCTGCTTTATTTTCTGTATGACCTTGCTTAGAAGGGGAAGTGATGGAAAGGCATATAGGAAATTGTGAGACCAGCTGATCATCATGGCATCCCCTATGAAGCCCTTGTCCAGCCCCATTCTGGAACAATACTTGGGACATTTGGTATTGTGTAATGTGGTGAATAAGTCTATTTCTGCAAAGCCCCACTCGAGGAAGACAGATTGTAGGGCTCGAGGATGCATCTCCCATTCATATTTTTGGTGAAATATGCAACTTAGGTGGTCTGCGGTGATGTTTTGGTTGCCTGGGAGATACACTGCTGACAGGGTGATGTGGTGGTGAATGCATCACTTCCATAGCGTTGCTGCCTCTCTGCAGAGGAGCTATGATCTCACCCCTCCTTGGCGATTTATATAAAACATGTAGGCAGTGTTTTCTGTGAGTATCCACACAGACTTGCCCCCGATCAATGGAAGAAAGTGTTTGCATGCTCTTTGTACTGCATGAAGTTCAAGAATATTGATGTGCAGAGCTGATTCTGTCGTCATCCATCTTCCCTGGTGCTGTGTTCGTTAGTGCATGCATCCTAGCCCTTTAATGAAGTGTCCATAGTTATGCTTATGGATAGGGGGATCTGTTGGAAAGGGACACCTGAACATGGGTTGTCAAGCTGCAGTCACCATATTAGTGATTCTCTGACTCTCTTTGTGGGGCAGCTCAGCTTTTTCTGCAGATACTTCTTGTGAGGTCAAAAGCACGGGTGAAGCAATGTTTGGAGATATCTCATGCATAGCCTGGTGTGGGGAACCATGTTAGTGGCTGCTGACATATGGCCAAGAAGCTGAAGACACTGTCTGGCTGACACCATGGGGCTGTCTATAATGGTTTTTGCTAGTGTAGACAGTGTTTGGAATCTCTGTAACTCTAGTCATGCCTGTGCATTTATGCAATCCAATGTGGCTCGTATGAACTCCAAATCCTGGGATGGAGTGAGGTGTGATTTTTTTGTGCATTTATTTGGAAACCTTAGAGATGCGAATAGATGGATTGTCTTTGCAGTGGATGGGATGGCCTTGTGTTCTGAGCATGCCATGGTTAGACAGTCATCCAGGTATGGGAAGATTATTATGCCCCATTTTCTGAGATGAACTACTGCCACGGCCAGTATTTTGGAAAAAACTCTGGGTGCAGAGGACAGGCCGAATGGGAAAACCCAGTACTGATAATGTTGGTGCTTTAGAGTAAATCTTAGAAATTTTCTGTATGACAGTCAAATTGATATGTGAAAATAGGCATCTTGAAGGTTGAAGACAACATCTAGTTTCCTTGTGCCAGGGATGGAATTATCTTTGCTAGAGTTACCATGGTGAATCACTGCTTTTTTAGATACTTGTTCAGTCTGTGTAAGTCCAGGATGGATCTACAGCCTCCTGATTTTTTTTGGAGAGAAAAAGTATCTTGAGTAGAAACTTTTTCCCCTGTGATGTGCTGGTACGATTTCTTTTGCCCCAATCTGGAGTAATCTGTTTATCTCCTGTTGTAGCAGGGACTCATGAGAAGGGTCCCTGAAGAGGGACAGGGAAGGGTTTTGGCTGGAGGGAATTTGGTGAATGGTATTGTGAGGCCTTTCTGTCTGACTTCTAAGACCCAATTGTCTGTGGTGATATCAACCCATGCATAGTAAAAGGACTGCAGACTGAATTGGTAGCAAGCATTTGTTGGAAACGATGTCAAACCCTTGACCAAGTGTTCAAAAAGTTTGTCAGCTGTTGGTGGACTGGGACGTGGTAGGTTGTTTCTGTGTTTCTCTATGTTTCTGTTGCCTCTGTCTCCTTCTTAAATCATAGCTTCTCTGGGATGAGTACAATGAGGATGCTCTGCCCTGAGGTGTGAATTGTCTATGTAGTTTCTTCCTGGGTTGGGGAACATATATGCCCAGGGTCTTTAATATCGCTCATGAGTCCTTGAGTGAATATAGTGAGGCATCTGTGGTCGTGGAAAAAACTTTTGGCACTCAAATGGAAGATCCTCAACAGTATTCTGTACCTCCCTAGGGAATCCTGAAAGGTGCAGCCAGGAGATACACTGCATGACTACCGACATAGCTAAGGATCGCGCTACAATATCAGCTACGTCAAGGGAGACTTGCATTGCCATCTTAGCTATAAGGAAGCCCTCATCTATGTTGGACTGGAAGGAACCCTTACTATCGTCAGTCATTCAATAAAATTTGTCATGTTCTCAAAATGGTGATATGTATACTTTGCTAACAGCACCTCAATTAGCTACTCTGCTCAGGACGGAGGGCAGATAAATATGATTTTCTGCCCAGAATATCAAGCCTCTTCTATTCCTTGTCATAAGGGGTGGATTTATATCGCGTTTCCTTGCTTCTGTTGCTGGATGCATCAACAACCAAGGAATTTGGTGCTGGGTGTGTGAATAAAAATTCAGCCCCTTTCGCTGGGATATAATAATTCCTGTCCGCTCTTTTGGTTATTGGGGCAAATAGAAGCTGGCGTTTGCCATATGATTTTTGCTGGGTTCAATATGGCCTCATTGACTGACAGTGCAATCTTTGATGAAGGTGAGGTCTGTAATATGTTGGTGAGTTTGTGCTGCGTCTCAGGCAGCTCGACCAATAAGATATTGAGGGTATTAGTCACCCTTTTGTATAAGTCTTGAAAATACTTGAAATTGTGCCTCCCAGTTGGCATAGGGGGCATTATTGTCTCATCGGGGAAGAGGACAAGATGTGCAAGGGATGTAATGTATCTTTGCCCTGAGAGTCATGCAAGTCCACTATTTCCTCCTGCATGATGTCAGATTTCATGGGTATAGGGGGCCTGTGGGCCACTGTCTGAGGCCTGGGTAGTGGCATCAGTTGAGGTGCCGGTATTTGAGACTTTAAGGTACAAAAAGGGTCCCATCCCTGCCAAGGTTGTGGGAGCAGGATGGGAGGGAGCCATGGAAAAGGCTACCACATCTGGGGCTCAGCCATCTGCTGATGTAGCTGTATCTGTGCAGCTGGCTTCGGCAATGAGCGTCATGGGGAGAATGAGATCTCCTCGTCGTCTCTGTTGCTGATGAAGATTCTCTATCACCAATGGTGAACAGTGAGCACCCTGTCCAGCTGATGACAAGACGGCCTGTACACCCAGGCCAGTCATGCCTGTAATAATCTTATACATAGTCTGGCGAAGCAGACGACATAGATGCATGATGCCATGGGTCCAAGCAACTTCAGGCAGGTTCAGGCCATCGTGGGGAAGGCCCGTATCAGTTCGCACATGCTTTTGAAACAGGGCTTGAGAAGGTACCCTTTGGCTGTCACAGAGTTTTTGTGGGCACCTATCAACTCTAGGACCTGGGTGGGGGCGAGAGTCGACTTTTGCACATTGAGAAGTAGGCCCAAATCCACCACCAAAGTACTTGGTTGCAGGTGTGTATATAAGTACTCATACCCCTTAGATGAGGCAAAGTACCTGTACTCAACCCCTCTGGCAGTAAGAGGAATAAAAGCTGGGATTTGCAACAAGGCTTTCATGGTGGAGGATAATGTCTTGATAAAAGGGAGTGACGCAGTAGACACCCCCACCCCCGGTGACAAAATGTCCACCATAGGATCTCTGTTCTCGATGACATCCTCTTTGTAGGCCCAAATTATGAGCCATGTACTTCAGAAGCTCCTGGTGAGCCCTATAATCCATCAGGGGCAACAACATAGCTGAACCAGCTACCACCTCATCCAGAGGCAACGAGGAGGATGGCAGCTCCCCCTCCCCCTGGTCAGCATCTAGCACTGGTACCAAAGGCCCATGCCTGTGGTTACCGGTACTGGAGTGCTGACTGAGGGATGGCACTGTGCGCAGAGATGCTCCTGAGAGCCAGTACCACTGGGTTGCTCTGGAACAGGGACCACCTGTCTGCCCAGACTGGGTGCTTTGTGCCAAATGGGATTCCACCAGCATCCAAAACAGCTGACTAGTGGGCATCTGCGACTAGTGGTCAGGCATTGGTAGACCCAGTCTGCTGGGAGGAAGACTGTACCCCTATGGAGTGATCTCTTCCTAAGGCTACTGACGGGTGCTCCTGCTGATGGATGCCACTGACACCAACCTCAAGCCAAGTGTTTGTGCCTGGTGATAGGCCCAGGGGATCCAGAAGTACTACTGGAGTGGCACTTGCCACTGAGCAGGCCACAACACTGACACCTCCTGCCTCCTCTCTGGGTGACTATGCAATGAGAAGCACCACCACCTGGACCTACGAGACTCTGGTTCCAACTCTGACATATAGGTGGAACGTGGAGACCACAGGGGAGTGGTACCATACCTCAACAGTGGCCTTTTTGGCAGGGTGAGATTACCGGGAGGACTCCACCTTGTACAGGAGCTATCCTGGGATCAGTGCCAAGGCAAACAGTCCCAACTAAGCAAACGGTGCCGAGGTGAAGGTGACCTCCTCAAGATAGGGGGTTTCCTCCTTGACTGCACCAATCCTAATATTGGTGACAGTGCTGGCCATCCTGACAAGGACTTTCTTGGAGACGCCAATCATCCAGAAATTAACTCAATGAGGTCCCAGGTTGCCTCATAAGTTTTGGAACTGGAAGGCATATCCACATCTCCCATCTGGCTCTCGTGTGACAGAGAGTCCACTGGTACCAGACTTGATGGAATCAACTGTGGTGCTAGACTCGATGGTGCTAGAAGGGTGGGTTGTTTAAAAGGGTGCTCTGACTCAGGATGCGACCCCCTTGGATTTCCAAGCCTTTGAAGTAAGGGACCTAATCCTTTCTTGCCTCTGCTGCTTTTTCTGTACTGGAGAATGGGAGTGGTGCTGTGAAATGGCCTTCGGTGCCGATGACCACTGGTGCCGGGAGGTGGTCTTCGACTCCTTATGCAGAGCCAGTGCACTTCTCACTGACAATTAAGCGCTTTGCACAGAGGCTGATTGGTCCGGTCCCATGACCTGCAATGTCAAATGGGGATGAAGGGAGACCTCCATCAAGATATTTCAGAGGAAAAAGTCCCTATCCCTGTACATTCTCAAAGTGAAGGCTTTGCAGACATTGCACTTATCTGCAAGGTGAGCCACTTCTAACCAATGGCAGGAATCATATGGGTTACCTGTAGGCATAAAGCCGAGGCATGCCCTGGCCCCACAGCAGGGAAGAACAGAGTCCCTGCAGAGAACTATTAACCGCTAAAAAATAACTAACTTGAAAAACATAACTATCTACGAAGAATAGCTAGGGAACAAACACTTGCTCGAGGCAAGAGACGCTAGCTTCAATGACCGTTACTGGCAATAAGAAGTAACTCAGCGAGGGGATAGTTGGCAGGGGGCTATATACCTTGCCATATTGGCGCCATTCTAGAGGTCTCTCCCGCTCACCTACGGGTTCCTGCTAGGGAAAAGTTTTTCAACGACTGTGCACTTGAAATGCACATCAGCAATCACTTGAAGAAGCATAAATAGCTGGTTTGATTAAATCTAACCAGCAATATATCACCAGTTTGGGAGTGTCTGCCTGGTTTTAACAATCTGACTTGAAATTACTCCCTCAACATGTGACTCATCCGAGACAGCATGGCAGTGTTGTCCTTATCTGTCATGTACTTAAAGTTGCAAATGCAATCTCTACGTCTAGAACCACAGATTTTTGCCTAATAGTGTTATCTGGTTCATAAATGTTCCCTACTCTCTTGACTCCACACTAAAGAAATAAAGACAGCTGACTGCTGCCATTTGAGCTCATTCTCTACCTTTTGACCCCAGCAGGGGAAATCAGACAGAGGGGGAAAAGAGTGAACTGTGCACTATGCACAGGGAAAACACATCTTGAAGAACTCAAGTTACCATCAGGTGAGTAGTCCATCCGTCTTCAAGTGCTTCTCATGTGCAATGCACTTTAGGTGTGTCACAGCTCAATTCCCCAACCTGACGTGTCAAGCGTAGAGATGGGGGCCAGCTAACAGAATAAACTCTGAAGAACTGTCGCTGTAACTTCCCAGAGATAAACTGGGTTTCTCTGAGACCCAAAAGAAACCGCTGCCACCACCCAAGTGGGTTAAAAAATATAAAATAAACCCTTTTCCAGGGAAGATATCAGTTAGGAATTCTCTCCCTAAAGTAAAGCTCTCCCCCCATCCCTAACCTCTGTTTTGCTTGGAGTTGGGAAAACAAACTGAGGGAATTTGCAGAGAACAATGGACTTTGCCCGGGTAACTAGGCACATAAACTTAAGGACACAACAATCAACCAATACTGGTTAATCAAAACAAAGAGGAAAACTCTTTATCATCAAAACAAAACCACTGTTGAAAGCATAATAAATGACTAGGTATTAGATAGCTATGAAGTGACAGACTCAGGGAAAATCCCTGGGCTGTAATCCTTAGTTACAAAAGAGAAAAACAATTAGTCAGCTCAGACGTGACTTCCAAATCCCCAAAGAAGGAGAACAATAAACCCTAATGTACTATCTAAACTTTTCCCTACTTACACATTTCAAGAAGTCCATTCTTGGAGAGAGAACCCGTCTCTCATCTCCCTCAATAACTGGGAGCAACGGTTCTGATCTCAAACAAAAAAGAGAAAGAAAAACCTCTTTCCCGGTTTGAAATTCCTATCTGCATTTTTATTGGCTGACTGCCCGAACCCCCTCCTTAGGTGCATCTCCAGTTGCTTAACCCTTTCCTCACTCTTCAGGTAAGTCAGATTCTCCTTAGCAGCTCCTATTTATAACAAGGTGATTCACAAATAGTGTCTCTGTCAAGGAGGTGGGTATCTGGTTGGGTCCTATGTCACAAAAAACTGCAGAACTGTCTTGCCCAAACAGCCAACAGGAGCTGTTGTTTGTACCAGTGTGTATTGTCTAGCAAAACTGTGAACAGAGCTCCAAGTTGCTGCTCTGCAAATGTCAGTAATAGGTCTGTCTGTAAAGGAAGCTACCTATGCTGCTTAAGTTCTTATTGAGTGTGCTCTCACTTAAAGTTCACCTAATAAGAGTATGATGCACCTCAAGATCCATTCTGACAGCCCGAGTGGAAAATGCCTCTCCTTTCATTTCTTCCAAAAATGATACAAAGTCATGTGACTTTGGAAATGATTTGTCCTTTTCAAATGCAAGGCAAAAGCATTTACATATGTATCTTCATAGTATATGACCAGGAGTGGCTTGTGACCCTTGATGCAGCTCTTAAAGCTGAGTATTTTTAGTATACACTTCTGAAAATGAAGAGAACCAGGATTAGGCTGATGGAGTGTGTGCGAGTTTACACAGATATAATTCTCCATGCTGGACTGGTAGTTCCAAGAATTAGGGAACCAAACCCATAAAAATATCTGATAACTAATTAACTACAAAATATTAAAATTATTAGCAGAGATGTTAAGAAGTCAGTATGAACCCTGAAGCTCCCAAGAGTAGTGAGGAGGAACCAAAATGACTGCAGACCAGCAGTTCCCTTTTTTTCTATGGTACAGAACCTGAGGTGGCAGAGGTGCAGGTGTGGACCAGACAGACACTGCTAGGGAAACATCCCCAGGTCCTAGGGTGATTGTGAAACCTGAAGTCCAGCACACAGGGACACACACTTGAAGAAGAAAAGCAATTTTTGTTACAGCTTTTATAATCACCAATTCAGCAAAGAAGAATTAAACAAAATAAGAGTAAACGCACAAACGAACAAACAAGCATAGCATATCAAATATATACCTTGTAACTCCCAAGCTTTCAGAGGTTCCAAGTTATTAGCACTTTCAGTTAGGTGTTTTCTGAACTCCTTCAGATTATCTTTAAGGTCAGGATACATTTGTCTAGACCAAAACATTTAAAAAAAAAAATCAAATTACCTCCCTCCGTCACTTACAAAACTATTTATGGCTTCATCATGCTTTGATATTTAAGGTAACAAACAAGAATTTAATACTTCTAATTCAATTCTATAAACAGAGATTAGGATTTATGAATGTGGTCACAATTTCAGGGACTCATCTTGAAAATACTAACTACGAACAGGTTCCATTCATGATTTCAAGGAGAATGGCAATTACTCAGTAATTCTCTAAGTCAGATCTTAAATAAAACGATGAGTTATTTAACCAATACGTTTCTAGCAACTAGACAAAATGATATTGTCTATTAAATTAACTTTGTACCAAGTGCAGTTACATAAGAATTGTATTTTGCATATGTCCTTAAACTATTTTCACCATAGTCACCTACCAAAATTTATTACATATAAGAAGTTCACACACTTTGTTGCTTCTGCAGGCTGATCTTATTTCATATACCAGAGGTCCCTTGAATCCTTCCATTCATCCCCAGAATCTCCCTATGTGCTAGCCTCCTATTGCCCTTTAATTCAAGGGCTCTCTGCAACTTCCCCACTCATGACAGGACCTCTGAGTGTTCTCCATTCCTCCCCTCCATTCCAAGGTGCCTCATTTCCCCCATTCATATAGAGGGCATGTACCTCCCATTCCCTCTTTCCGCCCCGCCCCTGCATGCTGTTCAGAAAGGCTGGCTGTGGGGGCCCTGTGCCTCTTTTGTGTGCCGCCATGGGAAGGTGAGCAGAGTCTTCACATGCTGCCCTGCTCAGCACAATCTCATCGGTCCCATTGGCCAAAGGTGTTGGTAATCAAGGTGGTGCTGTGAAATTCTACAGTGACTGCCTTTGAGTGGTGGATGGAAGGCCAAGATAGTGGCCAAGTGGACTTCCCATCAAATAAATCTTTCTCCCAAAAAGTACAGACTTTGGCTTTTTTTTTTTTTTTTAGATGCACTACTGACCTGGCCTGTCTGTCCTTTTCATTAACAGTGGACATGACCAGTGTTGCCATTGAAAGGAATGTATACAGAGATATGAACCTTTCTGCAAGGAAGTAATGCCTCTTTTCTGCCTTCTTAGAAGTAGGTGGCAGAGGGGATCTTTCACAGTGATCTGGCAATCTTAGGGACACCTGAGTGGATAAGCTACATGACCTGGGCTGGTGTGGAGGAGGATATCACATTGAAGATTTGTCAGACTCCTCCAAAACCTCTTCAATTGTTAAGTTCAAGTTGGCAGACACCCTGTTAAGGAAGGCCTAGTGTTCCTTGAAGCTCTTCAGGGGGGTTGCCCATTTAGGAGGGAACTGCCATTGCTTCATCCAGACATGATGGGGCTGAGTACACCACCAAGGTTGGGGCAGATTCCCCTTCCTTCTCCAGGGACCGTTCCTTAGGAACTGAAGTCTGACATGCTGTCACAATTTCAGATTTGGTACCATGTTCTGACTCCAGAGAAGGTGGTGCTGAGGCAATTTGTCCAAGGCTGACAGGGAGTATTGGTGGGAATATGGGACAAGCATTATGGGCATGACCATGGACTCCAGTATGACCACTGAGCAGGGCCTCTGTTTTTTACGCTGCTCAAACCATCAGAACCCAGCACGTGGGTGGTTTTACCTATAGACAGAGCTAGAACAGACACAAGAAATGAGGATCAGAGCTGGAAACAGGAACTGGGAGTCAGAGACAAGCATCAGAGCCAGAGTCAGAAGCCTGGCAAGGGAGCAGGATGGGAAATAACCATAGGTGCTGGAACTAGAGGCGCTGGATTTACAGTCTGGTTCAATGGCTCTCAGCACACCCACTATACAAACTGTTCCAGCATCACTAGAAACAAGGCATGAGGAAGGCTGGAAATGAGGTGGGAACAAGGGTAGGAATGAGGTGGGAACAGGAGACTGGCAGCTCTAGCACTGAGCAGTTGGCAACATGTTGCTGCTGAGCTTAAAGGCAAACCTATTGGTTACTTGCAGTCAATGGGATGGGCCAGCCAGTCAAGAGATCATGCCACAGATCAAATAATGTGATTAACTGTCCTGAAGACTGAGCTGGCTTGCTCAATGCTCAGCTGAGGGTTAAACCTATAGTTCTTGACAGTGGGATTCAACAGATAATTATGCTACTTGAATTTTGAAAATTTACACACTGGTTCTATTAAATAGAAAATAGAAATCCAATTTCTGCAATTATTTCTTTTAATAATGATTGCGTATTTTAGAGCATTAACATTTTCTTTATTTTAATTTCTGCCTTACTTCAGGAAAATCAGTTGATTCTGTCTACATTCTAAGAGTATCAATCCAACTACATTTTCTTTTAAAAAGTTTGGTTATATACATATGCCAAGAATATTAAAATGTTATATTTAATCATCTGAAATGAGCAGAATAAATAATTTATAAATACAGTTAAACAGGGAAGTACACAAACACACAAAATTAAACTAGTATTTTAGACAATGTTAGGTCAACGCATTGCCACAATAAATTTTCACGTCATATGTCTGGAGTTTTATTTTAAGAACAAAAACAACTATTTTACAACTGAAGAAATGTAATTGTAAATTAAATTAACTCACTTCAATTTGCCAAAGAGAAACCCTTGGACTTCACTTGCCTCATCATCTTCCTCTTCCGTTGTATCATTTGTGGCTGAACACACAGACCACACATAAAACACAAAACAAAAAAAATTACCAGTACATTTTCTTCCCCAAAATTATAAAACTGTTAAAGAACATCCTGCCATTACAATTATACAAACTAAATGTATACTTCTCAAACGTGATTCCAATTTGCAGATTATTATTTTGGTCTTAGAATGGCTCTTTAGAGGATGTGTGATCCTATAGTTTTATTCTATTTTTTTAAATAATTAGAGAAGTGTTTATTGTTTCAATAAAAATTTTTAAAAAGATATGCTAGACAGTGCAGCTAACAGTTTCACTTCTTAAAATGACTTTTTCTCAATTTGATCAAATGGTAACCATTGTGGATAATCATATATTATTGGGTTCTATTTTTCAAATAAAGTATGAATTTAAATTCATAAACATAAGAGATGTGCAGTATTGGTTTTGAACCATGCCGGCTTCCACATATAACTCCAAATACTGTACCTTCATCCTCTCTTGCTACACAATTTCCTTTCCCAGATAAGAAGGACAAACACTTTAATTACATGCTAATAATTGTTACTCTCTTTCATTGCCATTCTTAGGCCTGATGTACTCTACAAAAGCTACCCTGTGTCAGGAACAGAACTTGGGCAATCTGACCTAGTGGTTAGAGATGGGTTCGGGAGATGGGAGCCAGAGCCATGGACCAAAGGTAGATTCAGGAAGAACTAGTTACTCACCCTGTGCAGTAACGATGGTTCTTCAAGATGCGTGTCCCTGTCTGGGTGATCCACTCAGGTCTCAGAGCATCCCTGCACCGCTGATCGGAGGTTTTTGGTGAGCAGTGCCCCTCACACTGTGCCTGCACATTCCGTGTCTTGCGCTCCTGCCATTCGTTGAGTGGAGGAGCAGCGCGAGCATTCCTCTGTTCCTTTTCTACCTGAAGGCCATTAAAGAGCTCCAAGCAGAGGGGAGGAAGGGAGGATAGTGGAGCACCCACAGGGACACACATCTCGAAGAACCATCGTTACTGTACAACAGGGTGAGTAACTTCTTCTCCATCGAGTGATGTCCCTGTGGGTGCTCTACTCAGGTGACTTAGTAGCAGTACCTCCAGATGGCGGTGGGCACTGGAGTCATTTATGTAGAGGAAGGAAGGACCGCATCTACCAAAGATGTGGCGGGCATGGATCCTTTCTGTAGGGTGTAATATTGTGCGAAGGTGTGATGGGAGGACCATGTAGCTGCTCTACAAATGTCCGCCAATGGGACATTATGTAGGAAGGCCATTGTTGTGGCCAATGTACATGTGGAGTGAGCCCTGATAATCTATGGTGGCTGCTTCCCACAAAGTTCGTAAACTGTGTATATGCAGCTAGCAATCCATTTGGATGTACATTGTGCCGAGACGGCTGTTCCCCTATGTGGCCCGGACCAAGAGATGAAGAATCTATCCGACTTTCTGGTCTCTTTAGTTCTATCTAAGTATAATGCAATAACTCGTCTTGCATCCTCTTTGGAGAAGGTATGCAGTTT
The DNA here is from genome assembly GCA_030068395.1 of Apalone spinifera. Classification (NCBI taxonomy): domain Eukaryota; kingdom Metazoa; phylum Chordata; order Testudines; family Trionychidae; genus Apalone; species Apalone spinifera. The sequence goes on along the minus strand of CM057845.1, from coordinate 227,666,541 downwards.
AGGAAAATACAAAGATAAGTGTATGGGTTCATTTAGGTAGAAGTCGGATATGACCTTGGGAAGGAACTTAGGGTGAGGCCTGAGTATAACTTTATCTTTCGTAAACGTAGTGAAAGGTGGATCGGCCATGAGGGCTGCAATTTTGTCTACACATCTTGCTGATGTTATTGCCACTGTGAAGGCCACCTTCATGGATAGGTATTGTGGTGATGTAGTGGCTAGTGGTTCAAAGGGTGGCCTGGTGAGCATGTCAAGAACAAAGTTCAAGTCCCAAGATGGCACTGAGGGGCACAGGTTTGGGCATGAATGAGCCCGATATGAATGCCAGGAAGCCACTGATCCTGATAGGGATAAATGGCACGATGAAAATCTACACCTCTGCCTGCTACCATGGTTAGTTTGTGGTGACAATAGCATAGGAGAGTGGGGGAGCCTTTTCTGGCATGTGCCTGTGCACATTGGCATGAGACAACGCTGGGGAGTGCAGTAAACAGGCTCCTGGTTTCAGAGGTGTACTCAGCTGTGGGGATTTTTGCAAATGATGCATCTTATGTGACGCTTTCTTATGCTCCAGTGCTGGAGTGCATTCAGGTTCAGGCTGCCCAGGGACAACTTGTTCAGGCAGTATAGGGGTGTCTGTGTGGACTGGCGGAGGTGGCATATGCGGCTTTGTCGGTGCCGTTGCCTTAGAGGCACCAGTCGGTGCCAAGTGCTTAGGCTCTGACTCAGCTCTCCTGGCTGATGTCACCTTGTGTTTCTCCATGGTGCCAGAGACTGATGGCACCAGGGAATGGGAGGCTCAGGGTAGCGCTGGTAATGCTGTGTCTCCTCAGACTTACCCCTGATGGTTGTAGGGATTTCTCCCAGAGGAGGTTTTTGCAATCTTTTCTGGCCCTGGCTATCATATTTAGACAATGCGGGCACTTATGTGCTGCATGAGTCTCTCCAAAGCATTTAATGCAGGACGCATGTCCATCCGAAATAGGCATTGAGTCACGGCATGAGTCACATTTCTTAAAGCTGGGAGAGCCCAGAATGTTGAAGGAAAAAGTCACGGCAGCAATTTTGGTTTTTTTTGTTTGTTTGTTTGTTTGTTTTTTAAGGTAAACATTGAACATTATCGTTAACTTACTAAAACTATGAAGTATTACTATGTTAACTATACTATTCATTTGTTTTCTATCAGAAAAGAAGAGCACTGCTATGACTCCATCTTTAGCTGAGGACGGTAGAAAAGGAACTGAGGGAGGCTCGCGCCACACTCACACTCAATGAACAGCAGGAGCATGAGACACAGAGTGCGCAGGCACAGCGTGAGGGGCACTGCTCCCCAAAAACCTCCAATAAGCAGTGCGGGGACACACCAAGACCTGAGTGGAGCATCCAGAGGGACGCCACTTGATGGAGAACCAGGAATCAAGCCAAGGATCAGAGCCAGAGCCAGGACTCAATAACAAGAATCAGAGTCAGAAGCTAGCAATGGAGCAGGGCTGGAAAAAGACAAGAGCAAATTGAAACTAGACAGGAAAAACCTGAGAGCAAGGCCAGATACAACGCAGACACAGTTGCAGATATTAGTGTTGAGCAGTCAGTGGCCTGCTCCTTCCTGCTGAGCTTACATGCAGGTTTATGGGCATTTTTCAGCCAATCCTGCTGCAGTTCAGCTAGGCTTAGCTCCTGGCTCAACTGAAGGAAATCAATCCTATGGCTTCTTACACCTAGTCCTGAGAAAAGGTGTTAGCGGTAAACTTAGCTGTACATAGCATAGTAACTCCTCGCTTAGCATTGTAGTTAAGTTCCTGAAAAGTGCTACTTTGAGCAAAAGGATGTTAAGTGAATCCTATTTCCCTGTAGGAATTAATTGGGAGAGGGGTAGGTTCCAGAGAATTTTTTTCAGCTGAAAATGACAGTATGTGTGTGTGCGCGCACGCACGCACGCACGCACACAAAGTTTTAAACAATGTAATACTGTACACAGCAACGATGTTTGTGAAGCTTGATTGAGGTTGTAGTAGAGTCAGAGGGTAGAGTATTTCCCAACGAGTGTCTTGCTACTAAATGATAAACTAGCACTCAGCTGAGCTCATAAGGGTTAGCACATTGTTGTTAATGTAGCCTCCCACTCCATCAGGCAGCATATACTGAGGTAGGAGGAAATAAATACAACAGACACATGACTGTGTCTGTAAACACTTCCACGTAGAAACTGAACATGATCTGTTATTGTTTTATGAAGATATACGTAATAAATTGCTACTCTTGGATTTTGACTTCTGTGCAACATTTGAGGGATCTCTCCAAGCCTAAAGTACTAAAGTCATTTGTTTCAACTGTGTCTTATTTCAGTCCCTGAAAGTGAATGTGCTTCAACAGGCAAATTTTTTCCCACCAAGGAGGTGAAATTATTGTCATATGTATAAAAACTAGTACCTAAACAATGTTACTAGATACTTTAGAGATGACTTAACAGATAGAGATAGAATACTAAAATTATTAAGAAGATTAAAGAACCTTCAATTTACAGGGGAAGAAAGAATATGGGCTTTGGATGATGTATATCTTCAGAGAACAATAGCTACTAATAAATAACTCCCTAGCCTTAAATATTTTCGTCTATAAAACATGGGTACAGATTTCTATGTTAATCTCAATGCCTGAGACTACTTTGAACATATCCTGTAAAAATTAACTATATACGTCAACAAAATGTAAACATACTCAGAGCATTATTATTTTCACAATTAAAGATGTTGTCAAATATTTTGAAATATTTTCTCCAATAAACACAATACACAGAACAAAAATATACCTTTAATCTGAATGTCATCCACTGCTTTGTATTCTGTACTCTTTATAGCTAGTTCCACACCATATCCAGACAAATACATTTTCCTGGAGCTTGGTTTCTGTTTAAACATATTTTAACAAGTGAAAATTATAACTTTAAAAGTGTCCTTAATAGAAAATGTACATAATCTAACGCAATCAAGTTAAAAATATCTTGAACAAGTTGTTACTTAATATAAAAAAGTTACCTCTTGTAACTATTGTTCTTCGAGATACATTGCTCATATCCATTCCAAGTGGGTGCATGCATGCCGCGTGCATGCATTGTCGGAAAGTTTTTCTCTTAGCACTACCTGTTGGGCCAGCAGGGGAGCCCCCTGGAGTGGCACCGCTATATTGGCTCAAATACACCCCCGCTGGCCAGTGTTCTCTCTAAGCTTCACAAAGCCTTGAGCCTCTGACTGGGCTGGGCTGGGCTGAACCTGTGAAGCTGTGCTGCTGCGCAGCCTAGAGGAAACACTGCTGCTGGCCCTCCATCCCCTCAGTTCCTTCTTACCGGACTACTCCAATGAAGGGGAGGCAGATGGGATTTGAAATGGACATGAGCAACACATCTTGAAGAACAATTGTTACGAGAGGTAAGTAACTGTTTCTTCGAGTGATTGCTCATGTCCATTCTATGTAGGTGACTCAAAAGCAGAAACCAAGGAGGAGGGGTTGGAGTCCTAACCTTCCATGGAGCGGAAAACTGGCCTACCGAGAGCAGCATCCTCCCTAGCCTCGTGAGCCAGCGCAGAATGGTTGGCAAAGCTGTGGACCGAGGACAAGGTGGCTGCCCTGCAGATGTCCAGGATAAACACCTGAGCCGCAAAGGCTGTGGAGGAGGCCTGGGCCCTAGTGGACTGGGCCATCAAAGTAGGGCCCAGCACCCCGGCCAAATCATAGACTGCTTGGATACAGGAAGTGATCTACAAAGAAATCCCTTGAGCAGAGACTGGCTGGCCCTTCAGCCTCTCAGCAATTGCCACAAATAACTGTGGGGATTTACGAAAGGTTTTCATTCTATCTAAGTAAAAGACTAAGGCCCTCCTAACATCCAATGTATGTAAGGCCTGTTTTTTATCAGAGGCATGAGGCTTGGGGTAAAACACGGGAAGGAAAATATCCTGGGAAACATGAAACTGAGACACTAGCTTGGGCCAAATGAGGGCGGAGCCTGACCTTATCCTTAAAAAAGACGGTGTAAGGGGGATCTGAGGTTAGCACCCTGAGCTCTGACACCCATCTGGCAGAGGTGATAGCCACTAGGAATGACACCTTCTAGGAGAGGTGAAGTAGAGAATACATCGCCATAGGTTCAAAGAGGGCCCAGTAAGCTTGGTAAGACTAAGCTGAAGTCCCATGGAGGGACGGGTTGCCAAAAATGTGGGTAAAGCCTTCTCTAGCCCCCTCAGTAACTGCTGAACCATGGGGTCTGCGAAAAGCCTCTTACCCTGGGAGCCTAAGTGAAAAGCGGAGATAGCCATTAGGTAGACCCTGATGAAAGAGGAGGACAACTCCTGAATTCTTAAGTCAAGAAGGAAGTCCAGGACCAATGGGACCGGGGCATCCATGGGAGACATTCCCTGCTGAGTAGCCCAAATAGCAAATCACTTCAATTTAGCCAGGTATGTGGCTCTAGTGGAAGTCTTCCTACTCCCTAGTAAGACCTCCTGCACCTATTGTGAACACTAAAACTCCAAGGCTGTCAACCATGGAGCTTCCAAGCCATGAGGAGCAGGGATTGCAGGTTTGGATAGTGGATCCTGCTGAAATCCAGCATTATCACATCCAAGAACAAAGGAAGGGCTATTGGCCTCTTAAGGGAGAGGCTGAGGAGTGACGTGAACCAGTGCTGCTTCGGTCACGTTGCTGCTATGAGGATGAGGGAGGCTTCAAACTCCTGTGCCTTCAGGGTCACTTTGTGTACCAAGGAAGCAGGCAGAATGAGTAAAGCAGGCCCCTAGGCCAATAAGTGAGGAGGCATCCCCCAGAGACCGTCAGCCAATCCCCATGAAGGAGCAGAATCAGGGACACGTTCTGTTCTGGCAGGTGGAGAAACAGGTCCAGATGGGGAAACCTTCACCTGTGAAAAATTTGGAGGGCCACATCTGCCCTGACAGACCACTCGTTACTCACAAAGGACCTGCTTAGCTGGTCCGTCAGAGTGTTCTGGGTCTCTGGAAGGCAGGAGGCTACTGGGCGAATGCTCTATTGGACACATAGATCCTAGGGCCGAAGCCACAGGAAAGTACTACCCTGCCTGTTTATGTAGAAGACCACTGTAATATTGTTGGACAGGATAAGGATACGCCTGCCCAAGAGCAAGGAAAAATGTCTGACACACAAGACGGACTGCTCACAACTCCCAAACGTGTATGTGTAGGAAGAGTTCCTCCCAGGACCACATAACTTGTGTCCTCATCATGTCTCTGATATGAGCTCCTCATCCAGTGTCAGATCCATCCATCACCAGCTGGAGGGACAGCAGAGGCCAGGAGAATGGGACTCTCTTGTGTAGACCACTTCCTCTTGGAGCCACAAGTCCAAGAAGCAGAGGATGCTGGGAGGAACTGTCACCACCTTGTCCCACAGGTGGGAAGATGGGTTGTGCACCTGAGTCAGCCACAGCTGTAATGGACGAAGGCGAAGCCTGTCATGCTGCACCATGTACGTACAGGCGGCCATGAGCCTGAGAAGTCGCATGCAGGGCATTCCTATTGGGAAAGGAACATCTCTGGGGGTCAGGAGTTTTAATTCCTAAGGATTTTAGCATATCCCGTGAGTCTTTGAGCCTGTGCAGATGGTGATTGGTCTACTCTGATAAAATTCCAGGACTCTCAAAAGGAAGGTCCTGGATTGTAGTCTGGAGCTCAGGCAGCACCCTTGATACCTATAGCCATGAGGTGCAGCAGAGCACCAGGCTCATGGCCACAGTGTGGGCAGCTGCATCTGCCAAATCCAGGGCTGCTTGTAGGGCTACCCTAGAAACAATTCTACCCTCATCCAAAAGGGACTTAAATTTGGAGCAGGAATCCTGAGGGACGAGCACCATAAACTTGACCATGGCAGCCCAGGTATTGTAGGCATAGTGACTTAGGAACACCTGCTAGTTCATTATGCAGAGCTAGAAGGTTCATTTTCTTCACCTCGTTTTCGTGGGTCGGGCTTGACTGACCCTGCCTCTCACGGTGATTTGTGACCTGGACGACTAAGGACCCCAGCGAACTATGAGAAATGTTCATTACCCTCCCAAAGCACAAAATAAAACCTCTTGACTTTCTTTACATATAATATGATGGGGACTAATTTAGTTACAACTAATTAGGAAAGAGATCTTGGAGTCATCGTGGATAGTTCCTTCAAGACATCCACGCAGTGTGCAGCGGCAGTCAAAAAAGCAAACAGGATGTTAGGAATCATTAAAAAAGGGATAGAGAATATCTTATTGCCCTTCTATAAATCTATGGTACGCCCATATCTTGAATACTTCGTACAGATGTGGTCTCATCTCAAAAAAAATATACTGGCATTAGAAAAGGTTCAGAGAAAGGCAACTAGGATGATTAGGGGTTTGGAATGGGTCCCATATGAGGAGCGATTAAAGAGATGGGGACTTTTCAGCTTGGAAAAGAGGAGACTAAGGGGGGATATGATAGAGTCTATAAAATCATGAGTGGTGTGGAGAAAGTGAATAAGGAAAAGTTATTTACTTGTTCCCATTATATAAGAACTAGGGGCCACCAAATGAAACTAATGGGCAGCAGGTTTAAAACAAATTAAATGAAGTTCTTCTTCACACAGTGCATAGTCAATCTGTGGAACTCCTTGCCTGAGGAGGTTGCGAAGGCTAGGACTATAACAGAGTTTAAAAGAGAACTAGATAAATTCATGGAGGTTAAGTCCATTAATGGCTATTAGCCAGTATGGGTAAGGAATGGTGTCCCTAGCTTCTATTTGTCAGTGGGTGGAGATGGATGGCAGTAGAGAGATTGCTTGATCATTACCTGTTCGGTTCGCTCCCTCTGGGACACCTGGCATTGGCCACTGTTGGCAGACAAAGTACTGGGCTGGATGGACCTTTGGTCTGACCCATTATGGCCATTCTTATGTTCTTATGTTGTCTATAGGCAGGATAGAGGCCAGGGTTTGCTAGAGTGACTTAGTGATCTTTATTCAACACCACTCTGGAGGGGTGTCAGCATTAAGGATGTCGACGGTCAGGTCTGAGTCCTCCAACAACTTCTCAACCTGAACCCCTAAACTTTGGACAAGGCACCTGAGAAGGTCCTGGTGTGACCTCAAGTCCATAGAGAGCATCAACGGGATGCCCCCCAAGGCCTCATCCGAGGAGGAGGAAGATGTCCTTTTCAGGATGACCTCCTCCAGGTCCTGGTGATAGGAGAAGCCCTGCACGGCTACCAACAGGGCCACGGTTGATGGTTGAGCTGGGCATGCCACACCTTCTTCAGTAGCGCTGGATGAAACAGACCTCAAGCCCTGCGAACACCCTGACATAGAGGAGCAGGCCATTGGAGTTGCCAACAGGGGAGCCCTGGGTCCTGAATAGACCAACTCCAATCTGGAAGGTCCCGCACCTTAGGCCTGATGGTAAGCCCAGGGGGTCCAGAATGGCCACTGGACGGGGGCCTGTCACTCAGGTGGCCAGGCGGGCTGCACCAGTTGGGCAGGAGCAAGCTGAGGTGGCCAAGACAGCTGCACTGGCTGCACAGAAGCACTCTGGTGCTAGGAAAGATGCCGGGACTACAAGTGGTGCCAAGACCTGGACCTGGAGACACATGTCGAAGAGAATACCAACTAGGACTCCAAGTCGGTGGAGTAATCGGAGGTTAACCAGAGAGGTGCTGCACCCATGGAGACCGGGGATCGGTGAGGGCTTGGACAGAGATTCAGGCTTCCCGTGATGCCCCAATGAGGACATGGCATTATGGTGCTTGGTGCTGGGCTTCTGTGCATCATAGCCAGGTGCAAAGAGCAACCCAAGTCCAAGGACGGTGCCAGGCCCACAACTGGGAGCTAGTGCCGGCACCAAGCCTGGTGCTTGTCCCAGAGGAGTCTGATGGTGTCCCCTTGGAGCCGGTGCTGAAGGCCCCAGTGTCAGGGTATCGGTATGAGGCAGCCTTGAGTCCCAATCCCTTGTGGTATCAGAGGCAAAAGCCAGGGATTAAGTGAGTTCAGTGAGGTCTCTAAGTGCCTCAAAAGTGTCTGGAGTCATTGGCTCCACCTCTGCAAGGTCCTCCTGTGGGCTGGGATCACAGTATGGGATGAGCTGATGCCGACTAGGGATGTTAAATATCGGTTAACTGAAAAGTCGAGTAACCTCAAGAATTCTTACTGGTTAGTCAACTATTCTATAGTCCCCGGGGGCAAGGCTTGCACCCTGACACATCACGCTGCTGCTTCTGTATCAGAAGCAGGAGGCAGAGCACCAGGCAGGTGCTGGTCTGCAAAGGGAGCCAGTCCACCTGTCGCCCTGGGCTGTTACCTCTGATATAGAGGCAGCAGTGCAGGGTGGCAGCAGCCCCTGTCTAAGGGGGAACTGAGCTCCCGGACCTGGCACAAGTTGGACCTGAACCAGGCTACCTGCCCACCCGGCTCCTAATACAGTTTAAATGCAGAGCCACAGTAGGGGTAGGTCCCAGGCCCATTGTAAGCCAGGACTGAGCTAGGTTGCTGCCAAGCCTGCTAAACAATTTACTGGCAAGGGGAGGGGTGGAAATGGGTGTAGTCTATAGCATTAGCCTATACATTTTTGCTTATTGGTTAATCAGTTAGTCGACTACACTTTTATATCCCTAATGTAAAACATCGACACGGGAGCCCTAGGTGTCGATCATGCCAACGCCAAGTGCCCCGAGGGCGTACTTTCGGCATGTGCCTCAACGGAGCCCTGCCTCCACTAGGTCTTTGCTTCTTCTGAGGCACAGGAGACTGTGACCAGTGCCAAAGTCTACACAGCGCTGGAGAGGCATACGACTGGCTGGGTGCCTCACGCACAGAAGCTGGAGTACTCTATGTCACCGGTGATGAGTCCAACGCTGATGCCAGATGGAAAGCGGCCTCCATGAGAAGAATCTTCATGTGGGACTCCCTCTCAAACTTGGACTATGGCTTGAAGCCTCTGCAGACCTTACAGGAGTAGGAAAGGTGAGCCTCACCAAGGAATTTTAAACAAGATTGAGAGGATCCCTGCAGGGCATGGACTTCTGACACTTCACGTAGGACTTGAAGCCTTAGGGTCCGAGCATGCCCCACACATGGACACAACGTGAACCCCTAGCCAAAAAGCAACTATATACTTTTAGTATACGGGAACAGGTGAGCAAAGCCCACAGGTAAGTGGAGAACATGGAGACCTGGGAGATGGGTCAGAAATGGGAGGGAGCGTGGGCTACAATGGCAGAGAGAAAAGAGGGTCAGGGCAAAACTGGGAGGCAAGGTCAAATCAGGATCTTAGATGCCTATATACAAATGCGAGAAGTATGGGAAATAAGCAGGAAGAACTCAAAGTGCTAATAAATAAGTACAATTATGACATTGTTGGCATCACAGAAACTTGGTGGGATAATACACATGATTGGAATGTTTGTATGAAAGGGTACAGCTTGCTCAGGAAGGATAGACAGGAAAAAAAGGGAGGAGGTGTTGCCTTATACATTAAAAATAAACACACTTGGAGTGAGGTAGAGATGGAAATAGGAGACGGAAGTGTTGAGAGTCTCTGGGTTAGGCTGAAAGGGATTAAAAAC
>CM057845.1:227616201-227627697 GCA_030068395.1 Apalone spinifera | reverse complement strand
CCTGAGCGGCGCTGCGGGACCAACCCGGCAGCACCCCAGCTGCTCTGCCCCTCCGCTTCCCTAAGTCTGCCACTCGTCAGTTTCAGGAGCAGTAACTGAGGTGCCTGAGAAACAACACAGGCTTAAAAACCTTCAGCTATCACAACAGGAAAAGATGGTGATCCCTATAGATGATGCCATCATGGAGGCTGCCAACAAGATATGGCAGACCCCAACTTCAACAACCTCAAATAACAAAAGAGCGGACAAATTATATTTCATCCCTCCAAAGGGAGCCGATTTCTTATTCTCCCACCCTCAATCAAATTAATTAGTTGTTGGCATTGCCCAACACAGAGCCAAATTACCACAATGTAAAAATACGATCGATAAAGATAATAAACACATGGACCTCTGTGGGAGAAAGCTTTATTCTTCAGCCACCCTTCTCCTGAGTATATCAAATTATGCAGCACTACTCTCCAACCACAACTTTGACAACTACACGAAGTTGACCTCCCTCTTAGAATACCTGCTGGACTCTAAAAGACCAATATTAAAATCCATAGTTCAGGAGAGCTATACTTCTTCCAGAACATCACTCCAAATAGTGCTAGACATAGCTGACACAGCAACCAGAGCTATTGCTACAGCAGTAATGAGGAAAGCCTCCTGGTTACAATCTGCTGGGGTTCCTCGTGAGCTCCAGTCAAAGCTGGAAAATCTCCCTTTCAACAAGCAAACGTTATTTGCTGAGAAGACAGATGATGTGCTGCATTCCAGCAAAGAGTCTAGAACAACATTGCGCACACTCGGGATGTATACTCCCCCATTCCTGCATAAATGCTACACTCTATATAAAAAACAGCGGGAGTTCTACTCCAGATACCAACAACTCTCATTTGATCAATCAAAGAGCAGACAATGCCCACAAAGGAAACATTCACAGGGCACTTACAATACTGGCAACTAGGTGAGCAAGCAGCAGGTTTGACCGATTGGTCGAGGGTCTGCAAGATCTCCTGATCTCGCACGAAACATCATACGCTGCTGTGGTCTTCCACCACTGTCTGAGGCCTTTTTGTCATCGCTGCACAGCCATCATGTCGGACCACTGGGTCCTCGAGATAATAAGATCAGGGTAGACCATCCCCTTTACCTCGCTTCCCCCCACCTCCCTGTCCCTCTTCAGGGACCCCTCTCACGAAGACCTGCTAAGACAGGAGGTACAATGACTGCTCAGTCTAGAAGTGGTGGAAGTAGTACCAGAGGACTTCAGAGGCAAGGGGTTATATTCCCATTACTTTCTCCCTCCAAAAAAGATGGGAGGATGGCGGCCTATTTTGGATCTCCGCAAATTGAATCGGTATCTTTGAAAGCAACGATTCAAAATGGTTACTTTAACTTCAATAATCCCAGCATTAGAGAAGGGAGACTGGTTTGCAGTCCTCAACCTGCAGGATGCAGGATGCCTATTTTCACATAACTATTCATCCCGTGCACAGATGGCTCCTACGTTTCGTTGCGGAGACAATATCAACCACTGTCAATATCGAATACTTCTGTTCAGCCTCTCATCGGCACCGAGAGTGTTTTCAAAGACGTTAGCTGTTGTAGTGGCCTACCTTTGCAGGCAAGCCATAATTATCTTTCCTTACCTCAACAATTGTTTAGTAAAAGGCCCATCATGTGTAAGTTATGGAGTCACTGCTGGTCATCCCACTGCTCCATCACCAGCCGGTCCCACCAGTCGGAACTGGTGTTCAGCCTCTAGAAGCATCTCTCTACTGTGAGGGCCGGTTGCAAGGGCATTGCTCCTGCACACAGGAAGAGGTTCTCAAATATGAGCTTGGAGTTGAGCTCATGCAGGACCATGAGGGCAGCCTGCAGAAACTGCTGCAAAAACTGCAGCATGGCTGTGTGGGGCCATCGCATGCCCAGAGGCAACTCTGGCTCCATGGCAAGGAGTGCTGTAGTATCCTGAAGCAGAGCAACCAGAGCACACACTGCAAATGCTTTGCTATCCCTCGGAAAGGTAGGCAAGCAAGCAGAAGAAGCTGAGAAACGGCTGTCCAGGGGAGTCCCTTTAAGCACGTGTCTCAGATAGCCTTAGGCAACAGCACCCAGAAGCAGCTGCTGACCTACTGTCCTGCCAGAACTAGTTCTGGGTGGCCTTAAATGCAAGATAGCATCCAATCAGTGTGGACACTATCTTTCAAAATAGCACATTGCTATTTCATTGCATTTTGCATGTGGACGTGCTATTTCAAAATAGCTTCCGAAAAAAGCTTGTAGTCTAGAGGTAACCTCTCTGTCATATGCAGCTGAGTAGAATATTTAACTTTTTTTTAATTTAATTTCAGTAGTACTTCTCCCCAAACCATTTAGAAGCAGTCTCTGCCAGCTTTCCTTCCAGTCTGAAGGATTAAAATTGCTCCATTTTTTGCCAAAGAGTTCATTTACTTCTGGTACCCCTAAGTGTGTGACTCACCAAAGTCTTCTTAAAAGATTGATGTTTTTTGCCTGGTTACAGTTTTCAAACATAGCTCCAAAAGGCTAAGATCGCTAGCCTAGGTGACAGTGTTACAAAATCTTACAATTTTATCATGAGTCTAGCACTATCTGGTGTTTGTCTTAATATCCCAGCTCCTGAAGTCTCTCTAATGGAGGGGTGGCCAACCTGTGGCTCTTGAGCCACATGCAGCTCTTTGCTCACAGAAATGCGGCTCTCAGGGTTACAGTTCGTTTGGAGCCGCATGCCCCAGTTCCTGGAGGGACAAGTGCGTGGCTGTGGCGGTGGCAGTGAGACCCAGGCATTGGGTTAGAATGGAAGGAGTCTGGGGGTGCCTGGCTCTGGGGGAGGGCATTGAGTTACAGAGGGGGGAGCTGAGAGGGTCTGGGGGAGGGGGAGGACATTCGGTTGGGGAGCTGGGGGTACCTGGCTCTGGGGGAGGAATGTGTGGCTCTTTGCACTACAATCCACAGCTCTTTTGGCTCTTCTGCCTAACTGGTTGGCCATCCCTGCTCCAATGGTTTTAGGGGAAAACATGAAAACATAAAGTGAAAAAAACCCAACAAACAAAAAACCTCACTTGCCTGAATTTATTATGTTAAAAATAATACTACTTTTGTACCAATGTCATGACTTTGAGACGCTGGGGTTCCCGGTTCAACGCTAACACTTTCTGACCCTCAGACCTTCAGATGCAGTGAAGCCTGGTCACGCTAATGGTGGTGGAGTGACCACCGCGCAGCGCTATTGCAGGTACCGCATGCCGTCCCACTATTGCTACCCCTGCCCAGATCACAGCGACAGGTGGGAGAGCATCTTCTCTTTTAGTCTCTGCCGCTCGTCGCCCCTTTCCCTCGCATTTCATTAGCGGTTGCAGTAGCCCCTCGTAAAAGCCATTGGTCTCCGTTTGGTACCTGCAGGGATGGGGAAACGCCCTCTTTTTCGCTGCCGCCTCCTATTGGTCAGCAGGCCGGCGCGCTGTCCTCCACCATTGGCTGTTGCCGGAAGCGCTTGGCAGGGATTGGCTGGCTGCGCCGCGTCCCACCCCGTGGACTGGGTGTTTGGGTTAACGAGGTGCTGGCTGAGCCGAGGCGCGGGAGGTCGCGCTGCCCGACTCTCGCTCAACCAGACTGAGACAGCCTCGTGCCGAGGCAGCGCGCGCGGCCACTCCGGGCTGCCGAAGCCCGCCCCCCCCCCAGCGTCGCTTCAATAGCATCGCGCCCCGCCGCTGCTGGGGCTCAACCGGGGCGCCCGAGGGGAGGCTCCGCGGAGACCATGCCGGTGCCCGGGCGGGGGAAGCAGCCGGCGGGAGCGTCTGCCCTGCCAGAGCCAAGCAGCGCCCGCTGGGACAGGCGCCCGTCCCCCGCCTGATTCCGCGCCCGCAGCTCGCACCATGGACGAGCGGCTCCACAAGTGGCTCCTGCCGCCGCTGCTCACCCTGCTCTTCGTGCTCATCATGTACCAGTACGTGGCCCCGTCCTGCCCCAGCGCCGCCTGCCCGCGCCGCCGGCCCGCCGCCGCTCACCGGGCCGCCCAGCAGCTGCAGGAGGAGGGGGCGCCGCTGCCGCGGCTGGTGCCCAAGTTCCCGTTCGCGCGGGCCGAGCTGTGCCGCCGGGTGCAGTTCGACATGCGGGGCCGCGACGTGATCGTTTTCCTGCACATCCAGAAAACCGGCGGCACCACCTTCGGGCGGCACCTGGTGCGCAACATCCGCCTGGAGCAGCCCTGCTACTGCCGCGCCGGGCAGAAGAAATGCACCTGCCACCGGCCCGGCGGGGACAAGGACACCTGGCTCTTTTCCCGCTTCTCCACCGGCTGGAGCTGCGGGCTGCACGCGGACTGGACCGAGCTCACCAGCTGCGTGCCCGCCGCCATGGAGCGCAGGGGCTGCCCCGGCAACCACACCCTCAGGTCAGTGCCTGCCGTGCCCCTCGCTCCGGGTGCGATGCCGCCCTCCGTCCGGGGAAGGTGGCCGCAGCGTCTGATGCGCCTTGCAAAGCGCCGGGTCAGACGCGGGCGGGCCCTTGGAGGACGGTTCTGGGGAGGGCAGCGCTGGAGGCATGGAGGGTGACCGTCTGCCCCCTTCTGCAGTCGCGGCGCTACAGAGGTGAGCTGCACCTGCACGGGGCTGTGGCACTCAGCCTCTTGCTGCCGCGGAGTCTCACACTGCAGAGCTCTGCTTCTTTTAGACCTTTCCCTATTTAGGCCAGGTTTTCTCCCAACCAGATTCAGTCCTTTCTTCAGTCCCCTGGGCTAGCTCTGTTTAATCTGATCAAAACGAACCCTTTACAATGTATCTGCATCCTTAAAGGAATGCTGTTGAGTTAGCAATCACTCTTACGAATCCTGGAGCCTGATCAATGTTGGTAAAAGCGCTTTTGATAAACAAGAATCAAGCTCTAAAAAGCTAACTTGAATTATTTCATGTATATTCATTTATTTCTTGCATTTCACAGTCTTGGTTTTATTTGCTTGTTCTCATGAACTAGCGATTGCACAATAATTAAATCCAAAGACTGGCTTTTTGGATATTTTACCACTGTAATGCCCAATGGTTGCAAATAGGGTCTCTTAAACTTTCAAGTCCTTCAGAGCAGGAACCTTCTCTTCAAGCCTGTTGGTGAAGTACCTAGTACTGATGTTTAAAGAAATAAGTTGTTTTGTAAAACTTCATTGTTGTCATAACTTATATTTGGGCTCAAATTAATTCTGTTTTCTGGAGTTCTAGCAATGACTTTCTTGTTGGATTTCCCTGCTCTTTGTTATGGGATTTTGGTGGAGAGTTGCCTGCTTTTCCCTGTCTTGAAAGCCTATAGCTGTTGGTAGGAGGTGTTTGATTTTCTGAAAATAGTTTTTTTTAGCAACTTTGCATCTAAGGGATTTTGACAAATTTGGATAAGTTTATTCAATTACTTGGATCAGTTTATTCACTTATTCACATTTTTGTATACATGGACAAAAATGAGGTAATGAAACCTAAAAGTTTACTAAAAAAATGTATTAGGCAGATGTGTATCACCAAAAAAATTTATTGGACAGGCAGATGTGTATCACCAAAAAATATAACCCCAGATATAGTTATGTGTGCAAATAGGGTTTATATTTATGATGCCTTATGCTTTATGACATGTTTTTCTGAGCTTTGTTAATTGTAGTTCCAAGCAGATTGTAAGTTTTTAATTTGTCTGAAAGTAATTCACTGGAATTAAAGGTTTATAGTCAGTTCAAGTGGTTGATAGTGGATACTGTTAGTCTTAGGAGCCAGAGAACATGCAAAAGCCATAATCGCCAGAGGTTTCTGAGATTAAATCCTGTATTTCAGTTCCACCCACCCGTCTAATTTCAGGTCCTTTCCTGAGACAGCGAGTACAGATTAATTATAAATAAACTCCACTGTCTGGTAGTTTTTCAAGAGCTCTTCCCAAGGGCTTTAATTAAAAATTACAAATCGGTTCGCATTTGACAAGGTCACAGCTCTGGACGTTCTCCTCCTATGCTTATTTTTCTCTATTCAGAAATATTTGTGAAGCTTGTGATGTTAAATCTGGCTACATTAATTTACTGATAAACTTCTGGCCTAAATAGATTGTGTTACTTCTATATTTGCAGTACATATGCATATATATTCTTTATACAATTTAAAGACATGAAAGGAATTAAATTCCCTTTTGTGATGAGATTACTATATTTTTTCTCCTAAGGCTTATCTACAGTTGTAAATTTACCAAAATAGGTAAATGAGAAATTCACTCCTATTTTAGAATAAGAATATCCTCTCAGGTTAATACTGAAATAACAATTCTGGAATAATTATTCATAATAGCTATCCTGGTAAATTTGATGTGTAAACAGGTCCTTAAATGTTTTCTTCCCTCTGTTTTTTACCTTTCTCCTGCAATTGCATTGTGTGAAAGACTCAGAACAGTAGAGCTCTTAGTTAGGGTAGTATAGTCTATGTTTGACAGTCTACATAAAGCCAAAGTTAGAATCAAAAGAATCATTGCACTTGCCAGACAAGTTTCTCAAAGCTATAATTAACATAGACTTAGGATAGCTACAGACTTTATAAATCTGTCTTGAGCTATGTTTCTGTCATCCCTTGCAAAAGGAACAAGGTCTCAACTTGTCAATACTAAAATGGAAGACCTGGAAGGAGCACTTATATGCTCCAGGAAGTAACTTTTGCTGATCTAATAGGTGGCAGATTTCCTTCTGAGTCAGCATTGAGGTAGTCCTTCATTATATTAGAGGCACTGTATATAATCACAAAGCAGAAATATTAAGTGTATGTGGTTATGTAAAGTGTTTTCTACCATTACTTTTATTAAAAAGTTTTTAAAAAATCTTCAATTTAACTCTTTACATTTCATCTTTAAATGCCTAAGTTCCTCCCTGTGAGCTTGAACAAAAGCCCTCCTTGGTTAACTATTTGCTTGTGGAAATGTAATTGTTACAATGATAGCTCCTCATTTTCTGTTGAAGAGTGGGAAAAGTATTCATTCCTTATTGATGAAACCCATGGACTCAAAAATGTTTTGAGTCACATTGTTCACATTGTTCTCACATTGTTCTAAAATATTAATTTATATTTTGTGCATACGGAAAGAGGTGTGAGAGGGATTGCGAATGGAGAGTTGGGGGTCTCGCTGGACCAACTTGATTTTCGTGCAAACCTGCTCCTGGGTTCGCATGTGGCCTTTGGTGGCCAGGCTGGCAGCTATCCTGCCATAGAAGGCCGCATTCCTCCGTCTAGTGTGGAGATCATGGACGTTGGGGACATCCCCCCCCCAAACCTGAATAAGGTTCATGATCTCCACCCTGGACCAGGAAGGTGCCTGCCTTCTCCGGGCCCCTGCAGGCTCCTGGGAGCTGGCAGACTGCTTCTGGGGCGCGGTGGAAGGCTGGCTGCCAGTGGCTTGCTGGCTCATGTTTTGGGGCCACTGGGTCGGTGCAGTGACTGCTGGCTCTGGGCTGGCGGCCTTGGAGCTGGCACAGGCACTGTGGCCAGAGTCAATCTCTTTAAGGACTCTGGGGAGGGGGAGGGAGAGGAGTGTTCTTGGTTGAGGCTGGAGTGGCCACCAGGGCTCCCTGAGAAGGCTGGAGGCCCCCTATTTCAAAATAAGTGTCTACACAGCACTTATTTCAAAATAGCTATTTCGAATTTGGCATTATTCCTCGTAGAATGAGGTTTACCAAATTCGAAATAAACGCTCTGCTATTTCAAATTTATTTCAAAATAGCGGTTTGGCTGTGTAGACGATAGGAAAGTTATTTAGAAATAAGGGCTGTTATTTCGAAATAACTTTGCTGTGTAGACATACCCTAAATTACAGGAGGATGAAATTACAAAGATGTAAATTACAGCTTTTAAGTGCTGACTGCCCCCCATCTGTGAGCATTTTTCACTCCCGCTAAAGTCAGAATCAAGCCTAACCACCTGTTTTTATATATATACAAAGCCTAGGTCTACACTAGACCAGACAGGTCAGTTTAAGATACGCCATTCATCTATGCAAAATATATAGCTGGATTTGGCTTACCTTAAACTGAATACCTGCAGCAGCTACACTGCAGGTGACTGGCAGTAGCACATGCTCTCGTTGGCTTCCCTTACTCCTGCAGAATGAGGAATGCCAGTGGGGGCCACCCTCAGTGTTTGATTTGTGGGTCTACACCAGCCCTGCCAAATCGAATGCTAGAAAATCGACCTCCAGAGAGTCAATGTTCTTTATAGTGTACCCTCAGAGACTTAAATTACATTTGAATCACAATTTCCAATACTCAGTTCATTCAAATGGAATTTTTACCTAAAATAAAAAGGAAGGCTCTGGAGGTCATATCTTGGAATAAAGTGAAACATATTTGATATTATACATGACACCTTAAAGCCCTGGATTTATATTAGGATTTATATTAGGATTTCTACTTTTCAAGTATATTGGTTAAATTTGGTTGTTACAGGAAATTTCCAAGTCAGTTTGCAGAAAATCTTTGGCTAAATATTTAGTTAAGGACTCAAGTTGAGATCAGGAAGATGATGAGAAAACCCTGATTATGAGTGTTACCAAAGTGTTTGATCCTTTGGGCTATCTCTAAATATATCCTTGGTTTAATGCTCATGAGGTTAATGTAAGCTTCCATCTCAGCTCTTTAGATGGTTATATACTGACAGAATAAAATACTTAGAACTTAAACTCTTTTATCTTTCATGTTTATTGTGCACATAATGGCTAATATTAAATAAAGTTTTATGTTAACATTTTCAAACACTTCAAATGATGTTTAATTTGAACACTGTAGTACATAGGTATTTAATATATTTATCTTTTAGAAGTGATTATGAAGAAAATGATTTGAATATAGTACCATTGACTTGATTTTTTTATCATGGTTGTACATGGATGAGTTAGTAACTAAACCTTGATGGTCTCTGGAGGGACCAAAGCAGCTGTGAAGCAATACCTTAAATGATTTTTTTTAGTTTTCATAAGTGTGTTTTTCTCTGTGTCATTAACACACTTTTCAGGAAGGTATGGGGAGTTCTTAACCAACCATTTCCTGTACCCCAGAAAAATATGGGGAATAGAAGTCACTATTGTACAGCCAGTTATAACTCCAATTTAACCTTTATTGGGATTTACAATCTGAAGTTAATGTGTCTCTCTTGGGGTACGTCTACACTAGCCCCCTAGTTCTAACTAGGGAGGCTAATGAGGGCGACCGAAATTGCTAATGAAGTGTGAGATTTAAATATCCCGCGCTTGATTAGCATATTCCTGGCCGGTCGCCATTTTGGAAACTGACTAGCCCAAAGTAACTGCCCATGTCTACACGTGGCAGAGAAGTGCGATTCCGAGATAAACCCCTTAGTTCGAATTAACTGTTAAACTTCATTCCATGAGAAGTAACAGTTAATTTGAACTAAGAGGTTTATCTTGGAATCACGCTTAGAACTAGGGGGTAGTGTAGACGTACCTTACTGCCATAAAACAGATTTTCAATACTAAGTATGGGTTTCCTGTTCTTAAAAACTTTGTCAATATACCAATGCTTACAATACATTTAATTCACTGGAATTCTAATCTCATTGCAAAAACTGAATGTTTGTTTTGAAGTGACAGGTTTTATGGCATTGAAAAGTTTTTGTTTTTTTTAAACCAGAATACAGTTTTCAGCCTCAGTTGCCAAAACACCTACATGGCTATTTAGGTCTTAGTGCATGAGTAGACCAATTGAAATACAGTAAAACTGCAATTGTCCGGCATCCAGTGATCTGGCACTCCCGATAGTCGGGCACCAACTGGAACCTGGAAGTGCTCCGGCCAGCCGGACAATTGGAACTGCTCTGCCCCCAGCTTCCCCAAGTCCACTGCTGCTGAAACTGACCAGCAGCTGACCTGGGAAAGCCGGGGGCAGAGCAGCTTGGGTGCTGCCAGGTTGGTCCTGCAGCGCCGCCCTCTCTCACGCTGTGCAGTTTCCTGCTGACCCCCCACCTCCACCTCAGACCCCTCATAGTCCCCCTTCCGGGACTCCCACATAAAGAACTATGATGCCAGCAGTAATACCATTATACAGAAATACCTCTGCATTAATGTGCATGAATGTGCATATATTCATATACATAGTTAGTGTATATAAATATATTTAATGTTATATGTTTATAAAGTTCTTAAACATTTGGAAATTTCTGTAGCTGTGTAGGGAATAAAGTCCTTATGTACATAGGATGAGGTTAAAACAGCAGGTTTCAGCTTTCTCTAGCTGAACAAACACTAGAATGACTAATACTTCAAACCTCATTGTCGGAGGACACAAATATAGCTGGAAACCATCTGTCTGATCTCCTGAAGTCACCAATTTAATCTAGCCAAATGATAAAATCTTATATAATTTTGCCCGTCTTGGAAATGAGCCACATTCATCTGCACTAGAACTAAGGCTTTGTCTACACAAATTGTATCTTCACCAATATAGTTAAACCAGTACAAACCCCCCTATGTGTATGCAGTTAGATTGGTATAAAAGGGATTGGACTACAACTTATTTTCATATATTAAGGGAAATTAGAGCTACAAGCGTAGGCATCCCCTACTGGGGGGTGGGGGGTGGGCTTTGAATTTAAGTGAGAGTGTTCCAGTTTGGAAGGTCCTGAGTGTTGCAATCCAGCTTGGGAGACTGTAATTTCCATGATACGTTGGGGAAGAGAGAATTTCAAGGAATGAAGGGGTAGCCTTTGGTGGAGTCCTTCCTGGCCAGGAGAGCTTAGATTCTTTTTGAGTTAGACCCCTTACAGATCAGCTCAGGTTTGTTCCCGGAAGCTCTCAAGGGATGTCACTGAGGGTATGTCTACACTACAGCGTTATTTCAAAATATCTTATTTCAAAATAGTTAATTCAAAATAAGATATTTCAAAATAACGTGTCTACACACAAAATGCATTTCAAAATAGCGCGTCTATACTGATTAGATGCTGAATCGCATTTAAGTCCAATTGAAACCAGTTCCAGCAGGGCATCAGGTCAGTAGTTACTTTGTGTGGCTGCCCCCTGAGGCTACCTGAGGCTTGTGCTTAAAGGGACCCCCCGGAGAGCCGGTTCTCAGCTTTCCCTACTTGCTTGCCTACCTTGCTGAGGGACAGCAAAGCATTTTTGTCTCTGCCTGCTTTGGTTGCCCTGACTCAGGACACCACAGCACTTGGCGCCATGGAGCCAGAGCTGTCCCTGAGCACTCTGGTGCTCAATTTGAATGTCTTGTTGCAAGCCTGGCAGCAATTGCTGAAGTCTGCCTCGCAGCATCTGCTGCAGCCCAACTCCCAGACACTCTTCCGGACCCTCCTGGGGGACGAGGAGGAGGAGCAGCAGCGTCTGGATGCCAGCGTGCTCCGCCACATCTGGCATCTGAATACCAGCAGCGAGTGGTGGGACCACATCATCCTGGAGCACAGGTGAGACCAACAATGGACCCAGAACTTCAGGATGAAGGACACCTTCCTCAAGCTCTGTGAG
>CM057845.1:227602022-227616101 GCA_030068395.1 Apalone spinifera | reverse complement strand
CACTGATGTGGACGTGGTCATCGAGGGCTTTGGTGCCCTGGGCTTCCCCAACTGTGGGGGGGAGGGCAATCGACAGGACCCACATTCCCATCCGTGCCCCAGACCACCAAGCCTCCCTGTACATAAACTGGAAGAGATACTTCTCAGTCATCCTGCAGGCTCTGTCTGACCACCAGGGTCGCTTCCTGGACATTAATGTGGATTGGTCTGGCAAAGCACACGACGCGGGGGTGTACCGCAACTCCTCCGTGTGCCAAAGGCTGCAAACCAGGACTTTCTTCCCGCACCACCACATCGGGGTCAGGCACGTGGACATGCCTGTGTGCCTGATGGGGGATGCGGCCTACCCACTACAGCCCTGGCTCATGAAGCCCCACATGGGAGACCTCAACCCCACCCAGCAGGACTTTAATGCCAGGCTCAGCAGGGCCCGCATCGTGGTGGAGGGTGCCTTTAGCCAGCTGAAGGCCCAATTTAGATGCCTCCTCACTGGCCTGGACCTCTCCAAGAGGAATATTCCGCATGTGGTGGCTGCGTGCTGTGTCCTGCACAATTTGTGTGAAAGGAAGGCGGAGGCTTTTCTGCCAGCCTGGATGGCAGAGGCTGACCACTGGGTTGCCTGTACGCGCAGTCCTGCACGGCTACCAGCCGGGAGGCCCAGCGGGGGGCTTTCGGTATCCGGGAGGCCCTGCGGGAGAGCTTCCAGACGGAGGAGGAGTGAAATCTGCCTGGTATGCCCCACTATGGCCTTGTGCCTTGTTTCATCCTCGTGTCCTTCCACTTTCCCCTCCCTAACTCTCCTTCCTGATGTAAAATAAACACGTGTGTTACCAAAAACAAACTCAGGGTGGGGGGGAGACAAAAGGGTGGGAGAGGGGAGGGGTAAACCTGGGTGGAGAGAGGTGGAAGGGGGAGGCAAGGAGAGGAAGGGGGAGGAGAAGCTCAGGGTTGGGGGTCTTGCTGGTCCACCTGTCTCCCAGTACTGCGGGTGTAGAGGCCTTGGTGTCCCCGGGGGGAGCGGGTATGGAGGGTGGGGTGCGTGGGGAGAGGGGTGAGGAAGAGGTGGGGGGGGGAGCAGGAGTGGGAAGAGGAGTGATAGATGGGGTGGCAGCAGGGGCTGGAGCGGCAGGAGGCACCAATCTCTGCACCAGGGTCTGCAGGTGGTCGCAGATGGCATGGCCCTGGGCATGCAGCTCCCATCAGCTCTCCTGCCGCAGCTGCAGGATGTGGACCTTCCTTCGCAGGAGCCCCAGGTGCTGCCGCTGGTACTCCTCCTGGTTGTGGGTCAGCCGGCTGAGTGCCTGGGTGCCGGAGGATGTCCTGGGCGAGGTGGTGCGCCCTGCACTCGCAGCTGCTGCGGCTGTGGAGAAACAAGAGAAGTGGTCAGTTCTCCCTGGGGACACAGTGGGTGAAGCCCAGCCCTGCTCTGCAAGGCGAGGATGGCAGGTCTCGGCACCATCAGAGCCAATGTGCTTGCACATGGGCCATGTTTAGCATGTCCTGCTATCCCTGGGAGTGGGAGCTGGCCCGGGACTTCACCCATGCCCCTGTGCTGTATATAGTGTGGGGGTAGGAGGGAGGGGAGATGTGTCCTGCCTCTGTGTAGAGGGGGCTTGTGGAGAGAGGGCATCATGCAGTGTCCCTCCCCGGGGTCAGGAGCATGTCATGTGCCTTCATACATACACGCATGTGGGTAACAGGCCAAAGTTTATGAGCATTACATAAAGTATATTTACTTAGAATGTACTGTTTTCCAAGCTTTTTATATAAGCCATTAAAAACAATTATGTCAGCATAATTGTATTCACTACCAGATGGACTTCCCTGGTTTGGCCTTGACCGGTCCGAACCAAGGGAGTTTGTCAGACTAAGAATGGTCAATTCCAGCCCTTGGCCTCTGGTCTCTCCCCAGGGACCATCATCCTTCTGGCTGGACTCCCCTCATGGCAGCTGACCCCATTGCTAGCCCTGGCCATCAGACTCCACTGCTGGCCCTGACTGGGTCCTTTTGCACTTTGGCCGTCGGAACGGCTCCAATCCCAACCCCCAGTCCTCCAGCCATGGGACTGGCTCTGCTGGTTCCTCAGCCGAGTTGCCAACCGCCAGCCCCTCCACCACTGGACTTCCAGCTGGCTACAGAAAAAGCACTAGCTAAGCCAGTACAAATTAAAATGTCATACAACAACTTGTATATACTGCTCTATATCCACAATACATTGAAATGTAAATACAATATTTATACTCTGATTTATAATTATATAGTAAAATGAGAAAGTAAGAGATTGTTCAGCTATAGTGTGCTGTGACACTTTTGTATTTTTATGTCTGATTTAGTAAGCAAGTAATTTAAGTGAGGTAAAACTTGGGGGTATGCAAGACAAATCAGATTCCTGATAACAGCACAGTAATCTGGAAAGGTTGAGAGGTGCTGCTCGCACTTAGAAGCTACCCTATCCCTGCAGTCACAATGTACTGGGAAGCTTATGGTTGTCCTGGCCCAGCAGAGCAGAGACATCTGCTAAAGACTGCGTGGAGGACAATAAGTCTCCAGCTTCTGGGGAGGTCTTTTTGCTGTTGAACAGCTCCTGCCCAGGGACAGCTCTAACACTTCTGGCTGGTGAGTAGGTCTGGTGACACTGAATCCCTGCAGGCACAAGCTGCGAGGAAAACTGTGCTCCTGGCCTGGCAAGCAGAAACTGATGGCCTGGACTGTGAGAAGGAGGGGTTGTCATTGTCTTTTTCTGCAGAGAAGACCATTATGCTGCTGAATGGTTCTGTCCCTGGAATGGAGCCACTCATCAGTGGTATGGTCTCCCTGGTAGCAAGGAGCTTCCCCTCCCTGCAGCCCTGGCCAGGGTTCTCTGGTAAGCCCAGCCAGGGCACAAACCTTCCCATATCCTGGAATACAGAACATCCTGTTACTGCCAGGAATATAGGAATATATTTTGATAAATAAACTGATTTATTAAACAAAATAAAATATTATCTGTAGGTAGTAAATTGAACTGATTGGTTTCTGGTCACTGTGTCCTTCAAGATTTTAGAACTAATGGATGTCATTCTCTTACACCTTGTTTTTATTTCAAAGAAAACAAGCTATTCAACTCCTAGCTGCTTTCTTAACTTTCAGTTAATCAGTCATTGAACTGAACTAGTTGAATAAACTGAAATGAAGAAAATGTTCTTTCTGCAGAAACAGAAAAGCATGTCTACACAGCAGGACAAAACTCGATTTAGCTACACAACTTCAGCTATATCAATTGTATAGCTGAAGTCGAAATAGCTTAATTTGTCTTTTGGCACTGTCTACACAGCAGGAAATGAAAGGAAGAACAGTCTTCCTTTGACTTCCCTTACTCCTTATGAAACGAGGGTTATGGAGTCAGAGAAAGAAGCCCTCCAGCTTGCCATTATTTCGAAATAATGGTTTGCTTTGTAGACATGCTCTTTGTTATTTCGGAATAATGTCAGTTATTCTGAAATAACACTGCTGTGTAGACGTTCCAGAAAAGGTTACAGTAATCAAAAGCTCTTAGCAGTTGAACAAATTCTATCTCTAGGTTGCCTACCCAGTGACTTCAAGTTCAGTGAGCTGACTTTCTTTAAAACTATGCAACAAGCTTGTAAAATTAAAGGTGACCTTAGTGATTATAGGAAGTTTGGGCCTTAAAATAGGTGGTTGTTTTAAATAATATTTTAAATAAATATATTTAAAATATAACATTTACATTTTTCTTTTGTAAATAAAACATGTTTATTTAAAAATAAAAATACAGTGTCTGAAACCTCTTGACTCCAACAGTAATCTAAATTAGGCTGTTTCAAAATCTTCTGACCATAGAAAGTATATTAGAAAAATCATGTTTTTGCAGGTTAAGGATTTCAAAGACTGTGGATTTTTTGTAAGGTAAAATGGTATTGACTTTAGATATTTTACTCTTTCAAAATTTTAAGGTGTTGTTCAGGAAAGTATAGGTCCCAGGAAATGTGTCTTACAAGCAGTTTTTGATGTCCAGCTCTTGAAGTTCAAGGTCCGTCATTATGCTGGTGTTTGGTGTATAGTAGCTTTTTTATTGTGGACTAGCAGGTGAGGCCTGTCATTGACCAGGCCAAGTCATTTTGCATAGATTACACTTATAGGAAAGTTCAAGAAATTAAATATATGTAATAGAATTTTTATTAATGTGCTTGCAAAAGGGAAACAAAAGGACAGTTTTAAATTTGTAGATTTCAACTTCAAACATTATTCTTTTTATTGAATAATTGCCATACATAGTAAATTTGAATGAGAAACTCACAAAGCTTCCGTTCCTCTTTCCATAACTAATTGCAATTATTTTGGGATTTGTAGCAGTAAAAATTTTCTTTGCACTAAAATGACAATTAAATAGGTGACTTGATTTTAATTTTGTTAGGAAATGTTTTTATGAACACTAATCATAATAGTCATGACTTTTTCCCAATGAGAAACAAAAACAATTATTTAAACCTTTCACTCAGCATATTCCAGTGGGGTCCGGGCCATTGGGCTCTGATGATTTAAGTGGCAGGATTGTTTATGTAAAATTTGGTATCTATAGGTAATCATGAAGTATGACTTTATTTTGCATAAACAAATCCACAAAAAAACTCTTCAAAATATATAATCGATAGTTTTCCCTAAGATGTTAAATTCTCCTTTAGAAGGTTGCATTCTTTTAGATTCAAGTTCTGAGGACTCCCACTAAACTGATATATACTAGACCGAGGCCAGTAGGATTGTTCAGGCAGGCTGCGTCTAGACTGGCACAATCTTGCTCCAGACCTATGCAAATGAGGCTTAGTGTTGGAATATCGCCGAGCCTCATTTGCATAGCTAATCAGCTGCCATTTTTGCGGAAGAGGCTCTTGAGCAAGACGGGGCTGTCTACACTGCCCCTTCTTGCACAAGAAAAACCCTTTTGCACAAAGCCGTTATGCCTGAAAATAATCAGCATAACGGCTTTGTGCAAAAGGGTTTTTCTTGTGCAAGAAGGGGCAGTGTAGACAGCCCTGTCTTGCGCAAGAGCCTCTTCCACGAAAATGGCGGCTGATTAGCTATGCAAATGAGGCTCGGCGATATTCCAACACTGAGCCTCATTTGCATAGGTCTGGCGCAAAAGCGCGCCAGTCTAGACGTAGCCTGTGTGTAATAGGTAGCGGAATAGAGAGGAAGAGAGAATACTTTCCATTTATTGGCTGTATAGGGTGTCCTTCCTGCATTGATTAAGTATGTGGGTGTGCCTAAGTGTCTTACAACCCCCTGATTTAATTGCTCCCAAAAGTTCCAGATCCACTTAACTCAGTTGTGTGGCTTCCCTGGACTAATATGTTTAAAGAACCAATTACTAGTCTCTAATAGTTGCTGAGTTCAAAATGGAACAATGGGACAGATTAAAAAGGTAATAACTGTAATGGCAAAATTGCACTGTAAATATTTAATATTGTGGTGTTAATGCTTAAGTCTAGGTATTGCAGCATACAACATGATTATATTTGAGGCACGAATGTGGTACCCCACATTTAGTGGTACCCTATGTAGAAGGATATGGGATGTGTGCTTAAGGATGGCCCTGCATACACTACCTTTCAAAATACATTCTTCAAAATCCCCTGCTGCTCATGTTCATTCTTTTAAATCTATTTTAGTGATTTTCTCTCTCTCAATACTTATTCCATTATTGTAATAGGGATAGAAGTTGGATTTATGAAGCAATAATTGAAAACATCATTTTTTACTTTCTAAAGCCTGGTGAAAATCATGTATAATACTTACCTTGCTTTATTTCTCCAGTTAGTCATGACTTTTTCATAATTGCATAATAGTCTACTTAGTTTGTTAATTCCATTAATATCTTTGGATACTTATGATTGGGACCAGCTGAGCTGAATATGATCAAAGTTTTCAAAATATTCCCCTATTTGTTATTTAATAGCTTTTTGTAAGGTTTTTCTTGTTTTCTGAATGACTCAGAGTTGGTCTTGGGGTCTGGCCTATTGGGCTCTGCTCCTGGTTCTTGCCTGGGGATCCAAAACTGCTCCCAGCTGTGGGTCTAGCTTGGGGCACTGAGGGACATGAATAGCAGTAAGAGAGGGCACAGCGAAGAACTCTAACCCTAAAAATTGTTCCAGTGCTACTGCCCAGACAGCAGTAACCAAACTCATGACAGAAGGACTATAGGTTGAACCTCGCTGATCTGGAACCTTTGGGACCTGACCAGTTCCAACTAGAGAATTTTCAGGACCCATTTAGGGGTAAATTAGTCTGATTTCAGAGCAGCATTATTTTAGAATAATTGATGTTATTCCAAAACAACATAGCCTGTGTCTACACAGCAAGCAGTTATTTCAACATAATGTTGAAATAATGTAAATCTGGAGGACTTCTTATTCGGACTCCTCTAACCCTCATTTTATGAGGAGTAAGGGAAGTCAGAGGAAGAGTGCTCAAACTCGGACTCTCTACTGTGTAGACATGGCAAAAGCTGAAATAAGCTATTTCGACTTAAGCTACATAATTGACGTAGCTCAAGTTGCGTAGCTTATTTTGGCTTTAGTCCTGTTGTAGAGACGTGCCCTTAGAGCTAAATAAAAACACAGAACACTGAGAGCTAGGACTGGTGGCTGTAAACAAACTTTATGGGATTGCAGGAAACTTGGCCACACCCATGAAAAGTGGACATCTGGCTATGTAAAACCATTCTGGACATAGATGTTTCTAGATGAAAGAGTTCTGGATTGGAGAGGTTCAACCTGTATTATCAGATAGCTATGAGAGATCCCTCATGGTCCACATTTTGTAATAAACTTTTTGGGAAAATGCAATGTTATCTGCATTATTATATTCTAAAAGGTAGTATATTTCTCTAAGTCTAATTACATACAAAATGTGAAAATATATTTGACAATCACTCTCAATTTTATGCAGTAACTTAAATACACATGTAAATCTCCAACTGCATAAGTGAATGCTATATCACACGTTGATACCGGGCATTACACACTTCTTTTATTTAAATATGAAATCACTCCCTGTTTTTGTGTGTTTATGATTTAAAACAAGGAGATGCAAAAATACTGTAGATGCAATATTATGCACAACTCTGGGATTTCAAAATTATTATTACCATAGTGACTATGATTCTGCCATCTTTAAGGTATATAATAAGGCACACATTTTATAGCCTATAGACAAATACATCCTAGTGTCATCTATACTTGTGAAGCGGATGAGCTATATGAATCATAACTCTATGTTCTTACTTTGTGAGTTTAATTTTTATAATATTCCTTAATGTATTTTTGCACTGCATAGTGTCTGTGTCTTTTGCTATTTGGACTGAGCTTAAGGGGCCTTCTTAATAGTTTAATAATAGAAGGAAATATGAGACTTGAGCAATAAATCCATTTTCATTACATGTGTAATAGCTTGTGGCTGCACGTTCTTGCTCTTTCATTCATGTGTAGCTGTTATTTTTTTGTATTGATTTGTAAAGCTGTCTTTATGATGGATGATTATTAGTAGTGTGTAAAACAACTGGTGAAAAAGGTACATATCTAGATTCATTGAAAAGATATAAAATTAATATTATTTGCATTAATGGAAAATACTTGTATTCATTATAAATAAAGGCCCATTTAGCCTGTGGTAGTTCATGCAATCAGTATTGTATTTCAGATTCGGGATAGGATATGAAATGTCCCCAGTAATTTTTCAGGAGGAAATATTTAACTCGTAAAGGCTTTCTTACTCAGTTGCTAATAATATTACCAAAACAAGGACTGAGTAAAAGGTGAGAGGTCATTAAATCAGGTTTCAGTGGATCATATACTATCATATTTCTCATCATGCAAAAGTGTGTGTGTGTGTGTGTTGAGTTTACACAATTCCTTGGTTACAATAGAGGATGATTCTAAGTCACACTGTTAAAGCTGGAATATAGTTGCAAAAAGAGTTTGATGGGCTGGACCAGACTCTGAAGCCTCCTACTGGTGGCTTGTGGCCTTGCTACACCCTGCCCCAGAAGAGAAACCATAACAATATATGTTTCACGAGACTTACAGGATCTGACGACAAAGGGTTCTGGGGTCGGCAGATCCCCGTCTAGAGTGCCCCACTGTGCCAACAAACAGCTGATTGGCACAGCAGGCGGCCATTTTGATGTAAATGAAGTGGCGATTATTTAAATCGCCGCTTCATTTCCCTGTGTCGTCCTGCCTCATTACATGGCTCCGTCGACGGAGTCATGTAGTCTAGACACACCCCAAGAGACCTTAATATATCTTGCCACTACAGGCTTCTGATGAAAACTCCTTAAGGTCACAGACTTCTTGAACTTGGGCAGTACGCTACTACTACCCAAATGCAAAAAGCCAGGAAGAAGCACTTGGGAACTTCTCTCTGTGGGGTAACTCCAAGCTCTTAACCCTCCCTTAGGAGAAAGCCTAAAACAAACTTTAATCTCTTAATAGCTGACCTTCAGTTCAGGCACCTGGACACAGAACCTTCTGCCTTCTAGGACACAGGAATCAGATCAATCTTAAAAAGGTGATTTTATTAACAAAACAAAAACACATACTTGGTAAAGCCTACTTGGTTGGTAGGTGTAATAGAGAAATTAAAAAAAAGGTTAAAGAACAGAGAATTGCTTCTCTTGGGTTCAGTTTCAGTGGCAGTGTACAGAGGGGTTTAGCACAGAGGAGTTAAACAAAACTAAAAACAAAGAAACAAACAAACAAAAAACCTGATCGTGTCTAACTAAACATTTCCTGTTCTTCTTACATCTGTTGCTCCAAAGTTTAAGTTTCTTTCCTTAGACATGGATATTGCTGGGAAATCCATGCCTTATTTTTGCTCAGTCTGTTTTCTCTCCCAGCTCCTGCTCTGACTCAGGGTATGGCTAGACTGTGAGGATCTATCAGAAAAAGATACGCAAAATGTGGTCCACATTTTGTGTATCTTTTCCCGATACTTTTGTGGGAAGAAGCTTTTCCAAAATTTGCCCTATGTAGACCGGTCCAAATTTTGGAAAAAAAAACCTTTCAAAAGCCTCCTTCTTCATGGAACAAGGAATACAGGGGCTTCCGAAAGAGCGCGTTTGCTCTTCTGCTTTTTTTGGGGGAAGAGCAAACGCATTCCCTGGACACGCATCCCTACAGTCTAGCCGTGCCCCCTCATACAAAAGGAAAACTGAAGCTGGAAAAAAACTTGTTTCATTTTAAACTTAGCCCACTCTCTTCCCAGTGGCTCCCCTGGTTCCAGGCCAACACTTCCTGCATACCCACTGTTCTGGTTTTAACCCTTTACAGATAATTTAGTTACTGAATGCTGGGATATCTGGAAAAGGGCAGTACCCCTTTCATCCATCACAGAAGCTTAGTAAATTACCAATATTTTAAAAGTTGAAAATGAAACTTAGTTTTACCTTTAATACAGTGTTAAATCGGTGCTCAGGTTATATAGGTTTCTTCTGTAGAAATGAAAATTAAGTATATTTGGTTGTTTCACCCATGCCAGACAGGAATGGGACTAATGAGCTGCTCCTGAAAAAAACCAAAGTTATTATGGAGACCTACATTACTACTCAGTAAATTCAATCCAACTCAATTCAGATAGACCAGGAAAAGACAGAGGATGGCACAAAGTGACAAAACCTGGAATGAAGCTACTCCACTGATGAATTTGCTGTCTACCAAAATTGATATATGGAATGTGCAGATACTATATTAGCCTGGTAAAATAGTCAAAGAAAGAAAGGAGAGATAGACAGATATATATTAGACCTATGTGAAATGAGATGGGTAACATAAGGTCAGATAATATTATCAGCAGAATGTATCCTACTGTTTGGGTTACTGAATGCCAGTGATGTGCAGAGATGATATGGGTCTGATACGATCAAGGAGGGTAGCCAAAATCCTGAGAGAATGACCATCAATTTGGATTATAACACAATTTACATCAAACTTCCAGAAAGTGTCCTTTATTTAATGTTATTCTCCAACAAATCAAACTAAGAAAAAAGAAAAAAACAAAACACATATTAAATAGCAACCCCATCTATCATCATGGAAATGACAAAATAGAATGGGTGTCACCACTTTATATGAATTGTATAGATTTCTAAAAAGCCTTTGACAAAGTACACAGAAGAGGTTTTTAATGGAAGTAGTTATACCACTATGGAATTCTTTAAGCTTGTCAACCTTATTCAGAGGTTCTGTGAACTAGACATGCCTAGTAATACATAACAGCAAACTAAGACATTTGAGATTACTATGGGCCACAGACAAAGATGTCTCATGTCTCCCATGATCTTTTCAGTTGTAGCAGATTGGGTAATGAGAGCACACAGAATAACCAGTAAACTTCCACACAGAAGTTAGAGGACCTTAACTTTTCAGGTGACATCAACTTGCGCTCTTTTATCCAAAGAGATGTGCAAGCCAAAACAGATAACTGGAGCCCTAAAAATCTGTGGATAACTGCTTTATATCTGTGGATCATGAGTGATATTGACCAGAGCCTTTCAGATGGGCAGTCAGGAAGCCTTCTTGTCCATTTTTGCGATTAAAAAAAAATAGAAGTCTTGCAGCAAAATTTATATTTTCCTGCAGAAAGTTTTGGACTGGAGAAAAGGGCACTTTTCCTTGGAAAAAATCATTCA
Source organism: Apalone spinifera (assembly GCA_030068395.1). NCBI lineage: Eukaryota > Metazoa > Chordata > Testudines > Trionychidae > Apalone > Apalone spinifera. The sequence goes on along the minus strand of CM057845.1, from coordinate 227,605,416 downwards.
GACAAAAAATTATCAACAAGCTGCATGGATTAGTCTTATTGAAGCCTTGTCGGACTAGTCAGGTTTAGATCAGACTGTCCTGTCAGAGGTTGGGGTGTAGTTTTCTTTCAGCTGACCAGCTCTTTGAGCAGGGGGAGAGTCTGGTGAGCTTGTTACATCAATGTATATCAGATTCCGCTTTGCACTGCAGTTTTCTCCCTTCCTGCTAATCAGAAGCTAAAAACTGGCGAGGGAAAATCTTTTTTCCCCCACTATCCAAAACTGAAAATTGAATGGGAGAGGCCGATGTATTTGCCCTGTTCCCATGTCTATGCTTCCAGCTGCTCCCTAGGTTTGCTGTTCAGCTTGCTTTCATAATCATATTTTCACAGTCCCTACCTAGCCTTTTAACTGGGCTGGGTAGGTGGCTTGGGAGATTGCATAAAAGGCTCAGCTTCAGGTTGTCTCCTAAGCACTTGTCTGAATCTCATGCTTTTCTGGAACCTCAGACAGGGCAATTGAGATTGCATCAAAGGCCCTCACTTTGGCAGAAAGCTTTTTGCTTCCCCTCTCCTGTTGAACAGTTCTTTAGCAATGACTGCTCAAAAGTACTGAAAGTCAGTTCTCCAAGAGCAATAGGAGTCAACCCACACTAAGAGTGAAGCAAGAAACCCTGCACAACAGTCAGGTTGGGAAGAGGAAGTAAAAGGCTGGGGAAACGTATGGAGGAAAAATTTGGGAGTCTGGGAGGGGAGTGAAACAGGCAACTCTGATTTGATAGCAGTAGTGTTATGCAAATGAGCAGAGGGTGTTAATCAAATATGTATACATAGCATTAGTTCATTTGAATAAAATCTAGTTCATTTGCATACAGCCTTAGCTATGTTTTACTCAAGCAGTTTGAATTGGCAGCAGTAACACCAACTCCAAACATTAAAAAGTCATGTCATCGTAAGACTGGATACTGACTTTTTTAAATTGTGGAGTTTATTTATTTGCCTTGTTTTTTTAACAGTTTGTGTTCACTTTTAAGCTTCCACCTGCAATTATGAGGCTTTAAACAAAAGTAAGACTTCTTAATCACGTAACTCCTGAAGGTTTGTGCTTTGAGAAAAATACTAAATATTGTGACAACATTTAGAAGTGAACAACATTAAGAAGTGAAAGCCTTTCCATTTTCTGTTTAGCTATTTCTGAATGGGTTTCTGAAAATTACATTTATTATTTTATTGGTGGAAATTACAAGCCAGAATCCTTATTCATAATATGGTTCCTCCCTGATCACTGTACTTGTGGAAAATGTTAGATGTGTTTGTTAACATGATTTAACGTATTAACACCATTGAAGCACTAATGTATACTAATCTTCACACTCCACCACAATAAAGATGATAGAAAATAGCTCTATGAATATACTTGGATGAACTGAGTGGGTAAAAACAATAAGGCACACAGTCCAAAAAGAAAAATATTGTGGTAACTGAGATAAGATTAGAGAAACGTGGGCAGTTTTTCCTAGAATTTGGGATGGAAATGAAGAGATGCAATCTGAATATTTCAGAGACCACCAAATTTTGCTATTGGCACTACTGAGCGGGATATCACAGAGGCAAAAGGGAAGTAATGCCAATATAACTGGTGACAAAATGGGAGAAAAGGAAGAAGGTTACAACAAAAAATCTGGAGGGCAAGTCCTGTTCATACAAGTCTGGGGGAAAAAAAACCCACACACAACTGAGTATTTTTATAACAAATTACATGTTAGATTTTGCCTATTTGTTCTGTGGGGTGGGAGTTAAGGAATAAGGTAAGGGAAGATCAGGTGACATTGCAAAATCGGGGGGGGACACATTCATTTTTATTATTGTAGTTCATTTGTTTACACGCAGGACTGCAATGTCAAGCTTCATAAAAATAACATACATAAGTACATAAGAATGGCCATACTGAGTCAAACCAAAGGTCCATCTAACCCAGTATCTTGTCATCTGGCATTGGCCAATGCCAGATGTCCCAGACGGAGTGAACAGAACAGGTAATCATCAAGTGATCCCTCTCCTGTTATCCATCTTCAGCCGCTGACAAACAGAGCCTAGGGACACCATCCCTACCCATCTTGGCTAATCGTCATTGATGGAACTAACCTCCATGAATTTATCTAGTTCTTTTTTGAACCCTGTTATAGTCCTGGTCTTCACAACATCCTCAGGCAAGGAGTTCCACAGATAGACTATGCGCTGTGTGAAGAAGAACTTCCTTTTATTTGTTTTAAACCTGCTGCCCATTAGTTTCATTTGGTGGCCCCTAGTTCTTATATTATGGGAACAAGTAAATAACTTTTCCTTATTCACTTTCTCCACACCACGCATGATTTTATTGACCTGTCCCATAGCTCCACTTAGTGTCCTCTTTTCTAAGATGAAAAGTCCCAGTCTTTTTAGTCTCTCTTTATATGAGACCCATTCCAAAACCCTAATAATTTGTTGCCCCTTTTCTGAACCTTTTCCAATGCCACTATATCTGTTTTGAGATGAGGTAACCACATCTGTCTTATTCTCTGTCCCTTTTTAATGATTCCTGACATTGTTTGCTTTTTTGACTGCTGCTGCACACTGAGCGGATGTTTTCAGAGAACTGTCCACGGTTACTCCAAGATCTCTCTCTTGATAGTTATAGTTAAATTAGTCCCCATCATATTGTATGTATAATTGAGATTATTTTTTCAACGTGCATTACTTTACGTCAATCAACATTAAATTTCATTAGCCATTCTGTTGCCCAATCGCTTAGTTTGGTGAGATCTTTTTGAAGCTCTTCACAGTCTGCTTTGGTCTTAATTTTCTTTAACAGTTTAGTATCATCTGCAAATTTTGCCACCTCACTATTGATCCCTTTCTCCAGATCATTTATAAATAGGTTGAATAGGCTTGGTCCCAGCACAGACTTTTGGGGGACTCCTCTTGTTAACTCTCTCCATTGAAAACTTACCATTCATTCCTACCCTTTGTTTCCTGTCTTAACTACAGTAGAGTCTCGATTATCCGACCTAAATGGGACTGGAGGATGGTCGGATAAAGGAAATGTCGGATAATACGGAAAATTCTTTTAATACAGTAATTAATACCTTGCAAGGTCCAGTTCTAAACCTCCTGAATCTGCTGCCTTGACCAGCCCTTGTATTTCTCCCCAAACGGGAGTAAGATCCAGGGCTCTGCCTTGCAGCCCAAACACAGTGCTCGCCCTGCACCCACTCCATGTCCCCTGGCGATGACGTGACGCAGGGCAAGGTGCTCGCCGCTTTCCCCAGAAACAGGAAAAACAAGCTGATGGTGAATTCTTCAGCCACAAGAGGGAGCTGCACACCTGCCAACCAGAGCTCCCGCCCAGCCCTGGAACAGGGAAAAGGGAAAGGGAA
>CM057845.1:227586102-227601922 GCA_030068395.1 Apalone spinifera | reverse complement strand
GTTTCAACTAATTTGCCCGGTACTGACGTTAGACTTGCTGGTCTGTAATTGCCAGAATCACCTCTAGAGCCCTTTTAGATTATTAGCATCACATTAGCTATCTTCCAGTCATTAGGCAGAGAAGTTGATTTAAAGAATAGGTTACAAACCACAGTTAATAATTCTGTAATTTCCAATTTGAGTTATTTCAGAATTCTTGGGTGAATGCCATCTGGTTCCGGTGTATTATTACCATTAAGTATTGTTGATAATCCACACTGCTTCACGCGGCTCAAACGGCAAACTAGAGCCAGTGGGAGCCACGAGAGTCTGTGGCTGCAGCTCCGATAAGTAAACTCACTGGAGCGTCTCATTAACAGGTTTCTCAATGTGATTCCCAAAACCACTTTGAGAAACACTGATCTAAATGGTCATTTTAATTGGATAATATCGTGTTTAAAAACACATTAAACCATTTAGAGAAATACTGAGACATCATGATGATACATTGGCTATGCTTCCTTTTTACTTGTAGTACAAATGGCATTTAAAACTATGATAAAAACAGCAACCTAATTGGAAGAGAAGAGGTGGGATGTAAAAAGAAAGTCTTAATTGCTGTGGGATCTAAGCAGAAAAACTATAAGGTTCATTTTGGCTATGGTTTTGTTGTTGGTAAGTAGGTCAGAGTCTGTGGTTATGGAAATGTTATAAATACCTCGATAGAAAATTTAAATCAGGAGAGTCTTTGTTCTAATATGGATTGTTAATATTAGGTCAGATGTGGCTGGTTCTGGACAGATGAGCAGTGGTATAGAGAGAAAGGTACTTAGGCCCCTGAGAGCTGTGGACAGTCAGGGAGCTCTAGAGACTGAGTGTTTGGGGTCTGTTTGTGGCTCACAGTAGCCTGTGGGGAAAGCACTTCCTCGCTCCAACATAATAGTTTTGGGGAAACCTCCACAAGAGTTTAGTTGTGGATATAATGAAATTCTCTCTCTGTGGGATTTTCCTTTTTGGATAAGGCAAGCGTATTCTATACCAGTGATGGGTAATGTGTGACTTGTGAATTGTATTCTGCCCATCAAGGTAATCTGCTGGTGGGCCATGATACAGTTTGTTTACATTAAGCATTCTCTGACGCAGCCTCCTTCTATTCCAAGTGGTTGCAGTTTGCTGTTCCCTGCCAAATGAGAGCTGCGGGAAGTACCAGGCCACAGGGAGGTGGACTGCAGGTTGCCCAGCACTGCCCTATACCAAAAATCAGTGATATGACTTCCTATGTTTCTGGGATAAAATGTTCCTGGGATAAAATGTATTTCTACTGACTTTTGCATATTTAGAGAATTGGCTAAAGCCACAACTTAAGTAATGATTGGAAAGCCTGATGTGCTTAAGGCTTTTTTGTTTCAAAGTCTGTTTATACACTAATTAAATGGAAAGGTATTTTCAGGGAATTGCTTAATTGATTTTTTTTTTATATTCAACAACGTAAAATCTTATAGCTTTTACTCTGACCTCAATTGCTCACATGCTTGGTTTAAGAAACTAGTAGGCATAGTTTCACTTTGTGCTAGAATACTTCCTACAACATGAGAACAAAGAAAGTATTTATGGATAAGTCTTGCACAAGATTTTACTTCTTATCATGGCTATAAACCTAAATGTAAAGGGGGGAAGTCATGTTGTTCAGAAGACAAGTGACAGGATCATGTTCAGATATAAAAGGTACAGGTCAGGATTCCCAGTGAGATGCTGTGGCTAAAAGAGCTAATGCAGTCCTTGGATTCATCAATGAGGAGTTAAAAATAGGGAGGTTATATTACCTCATATATTTGTCATTGGAGTGACTGCTACTAGAATGTTGTCTTGTTCTCCTGACTATAGTTCATGAAGGAAGTTGATAAATTGCTGATGGTTTAGAGAACCAAAGTGAGAACTCTTCAGTGTATTAGACAAAGGTATAACAAGATTCAAGATGGCTAGAAGCTAAAACCAGAAAACTTCAGACTGGAAATAAGGAACACATTTTTAGCAATGAGGGTAATTAACCATAGGCACAACTTCAAAGGTTATGGTGAATTTTTCATTGCTGGAAAAATGAAGACTGGATATTTTTCCAAAAGAGATATATTATAGTTCAAATTGGAATTACTCCAGATAAGTCCTATGGCCCGTGTTACACAAGGACAGACTAGATCATAAAAGAGACTGTCTTGGAATCTATGGTTCACTGGAAAAAAAAAAGTAAAATTTGTGTATCGCAGCCACTAACAGTACAAAAGATGGCCATTTGACCTTTTTGTCAGCCCTCGAGGTCTTTACCAAGATGTAACTGGTTGTCATAGCCACCTGTATATGTTCCTGGATAACATTCTGATCAAAGCCATAAACAAAGAAGCATATCACAATGCTACAGGTTGGACCGTGGAGTTGCTTCAGGCATATGTTCTTGTGATAAACAGCAAGAGCAGCCCTCTGGACCTTTCCACATACAGAGCTCACCTGATAATGGATAGACACATGAGGAGAGATGTGAGAACATTTTTAGAACCAAAAATCCATACTCACAAAAAAACAAAGATGGTCCATAATCTAGGCCTTCTTACTTAAAATATTGGAATGACTGCACATGTTAAACTCCACATCAGGTATCTCAGATGTTTGCTGATGAAGGTGTGGAACTCCTTACTTGAACACATGCAAGATCAGGTGCTAGTTCCAATCCAGGTATTGGAATCCCTTAGATGGGCAGCCCCAGGGACATTCTCATCGGTCTTCCTATCTGCTATCCAGACCCTCAGTATACATGATAGATGCCATCCTATTAGGATAGAAAGCGTGGGCTACAGAACATTGTTGGAACATGCAACTCAGAGTGCAATGAGATCATCGCTGTTTGGAAGTCACAATGAAGTTGGCACTCTGAAAATGCCAGAGCCAACTTGGACATGAACATATCCTGGTCCTGTCAGAGAACACTACCATGGCAGCATACAGCTACAATTAAGGGGAAACAAATCTTGATCCTACACTCCAAACAACAAAAAATAATAGAATGGGCGGAGAACTTAGCATTCATAAGCACAATACACTAATGCAAAAAGCAACACTAATGCAGAAAGCACATCTCAGCAGTTTTTCAGTGAAGAATTCAAAATGGGGTGTGGATCAAGAAGTCTTTCACATGATCTTACAGATATTTGGTCTCTTATAGATCTGTCCTCCAGTCACAAGAACAGCAAGTATTAGCACAATACTTTAACAGGGAAGTAGATTTCAGATCACTAGGAAGGATGCATGTGCACATAGGTGGCTGTATTCAGTCCCACCACTTGTGGAGAAGGTGATTCAAAAGATGAGACAAGAGAAAGCAAGATTTTCCTAGCTCCATAGTGACTGAGGAAACCAAAGCTTACATTAGCTTGGTATTGTAACCCTACTATGTCTACAATTGAGACTCGACATCCTTTACCAGGGTTGCATTCTCCATCCAGATCCAGACACCCATAACTGACATTGCATTGGATTTATACTTCAAGATGATTTTGACTCTGACTTGTTGATGGGCTTAAATACTAAAGGCCTATTTCTCCATATGGGTATGGTTCAGCAGTTAAGCAGGCAGAAATCGCAACAGTACTCAGATCCCAGCTATTTTAAAATTCCTTAAGGATAGTATGTACGAGAGGGTGTTTAGCCACTAACAGCATCTTATATTCTCAATCTCTTTAGCTGAAAAATTTCAATTGTCAAGATTTCTCAGAGAAGTCAAATTGTCTAAACCTGTGGTCAGACCTGTCTTTCCTAAGTGGAATTTGCCACTGGTGTTAAGTCCTACCACCTATCTCTTTGAACTATTAACCGAGAATTGTTAACGTGGTCTCTTTTACATTTGCTTGATGTGTCTCAAAGTTAGTGGCTCCATCCATGCAAGAACCACAGTATGTGTTCAGTGATGAGAGAGACTCCAGAATATTTCTCAAACAGGAATTCCTATACCACACAAGAACTGATTTTTTTCCCCCATTATTCTCAAATCCATATCCTACAGAAAAGCTGTGAGGCAGTCTGGATATATATTGCTATATAGAGCACTAGAGAGCCACCTTGAGCATATTGAATCAATGAGAAGATCAGGCTTATTTGTGTTTTCACCTGAAATGCCAAGGTCTTCAGGTAGACAAACAGTCCTGGCCAGCTGAATAAGCAATATATTTTGGATGTTTCCGAAGTCTCAGGCAAAACTGTTCCTGAAGGAATCACAGCACGCTCTGGGATCTGTACTAACTTTATTGGCAGAGAGAAACTGAACTCAATTTGAGAAAATATGTAAGGCAGCAACATATTCTATCATCATTTATTCACTGCTTGCTATTTCCCAGTTGTCACAGAAGAGGGGACCCTAATTTACTATCTGTGGAAAATTTCTTACCCAATATGCTATTTCAAAGTCACACATCCCCATGGAATTGTGGATTGAACAGAAGAGAATAAAGCTTATATTGAAGCAGTCAAGTTAAAATTATCGGCTTTTATTCAATGTCTCCTATGACTCACTTCCTTTGCAAATGTTTAGAAACTAAGTATTTTCCTCTTCACAGGACAGCTAATGTCAGTAGGCTCTTTTTGGAATAATCAAATTTCAATGAGCAGCAATACAGAGAAAGCAAAGTCAGGGCATTGCTACTATCTGTGTCAAAATCACAACAGTGATCTTAATGATAATTCAGTTCAAGACTATTAGGAATCATTTCATGCATACATCATTGAGCTGAATGAATTATGCCCTGAACTTTGCCCATCATGCCACCAGATGGTGCTGGAGGAGGAGAATATTCTACAGCAACAGCAGGAGAATATTCTGCAATGGTGGCAGGGTGACAAGGTGGAAGAACAGGCAGAGGCCAAGCTGTAGGAACAAGAAGATCGGTTCCTGGGTCCACCAATCTATCATTCAGTAGTGTTTCTAGGACTAGGAAATTTCCATGCATTTGTGGAAGGGGATTGTTGTGCAAACCTGGGATGACCAGCAGTGATGAAAACTTTAGGATTGAGAAGGATATCTTTTTTCGAGATCTGTGCTGAACTGATTCTAGGGCTGCAGCAACAGTATAGCCATATATGCATTGTCCCATATCTGTGGAGAAATAGGTTGCTATTAATATCCAACTAGAATGTTACTGGCCTGTAGCCAACCAATTTGATGTGGGGAAATCAAATGATCAGGGCAGTTCTCATACAAGTTTGCTATGCTGTTGAAAAGGTGCTGTCTAACCAGGTTATAAAGCTGATTAATGGTCAGAAGATTATTGATGGTTTTCAACGCATGAGGTTTCCAAACTGTATTGGGGCACTGGCCCCCATATAAAGAGGAGGCTGTCTCTGCTGCGTTGTGTATCATCCATTTTATTGATAGTCTAATGGTGTTCTAGTGAGTATCCTGTGGCAAAATCCTGGCTTGCCTTTTTATATTCTATTTTGTCTTTTTTTGATCTTGGAAACCATAATTTGAGATGGTAATGCCAAGGCATGGAAAGTAATTGACATTCTTAATTTTCTACCATTTGTAGTGGTTGATTGGGCTGGTCGGAAGAGGACTTCAGTTTTTCCAGACTGATGGTGAGTCCAAACTGTTCAGTTGCCTCTGAGAATCTGTCATGGTTAAGCTGTAGTCATTGTTGTTATGACTGAGTAGAGCGTAATCGTTATCCTTAAAAAGGGCTTCATGTAAGAGTTGCTCACAGACTTCGGTCTTTGCACTAAGCCTTCAGAGACTGAAGAGTGTGGCATCAACTTTGTACCTTAGATGTCCTTTTGAAGTTTGCAAGTTTTATATAAATTGGAACAGCTGCAGAGAGAACTAGCATGCACCTTTGTTTTGCCTCATTAAATATAAGAAGCCTCTAGAGAGGCCATTCTTAGTGAGTACTTGACCAGTTGTGTCTTTGTTGCCAAATGTGGTGGGGCAGGCAAACTTTTCTACAATTTTCCAGAGGCCGTTGCGGCTCAGTGGCAATTTTTTATATCAATAAAGACAACCTATATTTTGTTCAGTGGATTTTTCCTGAATCTGTCTTGCATCAATAATTGTGCTGGTCATGCTTAGAATTAGTTTAGAATCACTGTAGATCTGTTAGAAGATTCTCTGATACTGTTTCAAGAAGCTAATACAGCAAAATAGGAGCAAGGATTTTACTACCTACTGATAACCCAGAAGCTCTCTGGTAGTTGACACAGTAAGAATTGTTATCTTTATTTTTGTACAGTGGAGCAATTATTGCATTTTTTAAATCCTGGGATTTCTCAGTTTCCCATATGATTTTAGTAATTTTGTATAGAGAGTTGACATTTTAGAGGGTCTTTGGGCAGAAAGAGTTTTACTGCTGTGCCATATTTGCCTGGTGATTTACCTCTCAATGAAATAATGCTGAACAGGTTAAACACACAAAATTTAAGTCTCAGAATCATAGAAATATAGGCCTGGAAGGGACCCCAAATATTCCTTTAGTCCATCCCCCTGCACTGAGGGAGAGCCAAATATAAAATCCCAGAAAAGACCTTAAGAAGTCATCTAGTCCAGTTCCCTGAACTCATGGCAGGACAAAATATTATCTAGCTCCTCCCTGACAGGTGTTTGTTTAACCTTCTTTTAAAAATCTCCAATGATACAGATTGTACCGTCTCCTTCAGCAATTTTTTCCAGTGCTTAATCATGTGCGGGATCTGGAATTTCTGTGAGCAACCAGTGTCAAGGGATGGAAATTACAGGGGAACAATTTAAAGGGAGTCAGGGACAAGAGAGCACCTATTACAAATCTCTAAGGCAAAGACAGTGCTAGTGTGGCCCAGAAAAGAGGAAGTGGGTTTTGCCCCATATACAGTATTTGTTAGTCTCTAAGGTGCCACAGGACTACTCATTTTTAAAGTTACAGACAAAAATGGCTACCACTCTGATGCCAGAAAAGAATACTTAAAGTGGCTGAAAGGCTGGTGGTGTTTCCAGGCAAGATTCCATCACACCAGAGGCTCAGGATAACAGATTACTCAGTCTTGGATAATTTGAGAACAGTTACAGCATCACCCAGTAATAAACTCAAAAAGTGGAATATATTCAAATTAGCTGTCTTTCAAGAATCAGAAGTAATTCCAGACAAAACTCAAAGATGGGTTGGTTTGGTAAGTGGTGATGAAATCAAGAAGATCCTCAAGGAAAAGAGTGATGGGTTTATGTCTTGGCAAAACATCAAATCAATTTCAAAGAAATAGGAGTTCAAATATATGCAGGAAAAGGGCAGCTCAGCCCTCTGGCGTGTTGCTAAACATCCTTGCTGCTTAGAACTTAAGGGTGAATGACCAGAATCTAAGTTGTCTTCATGCAGGTTTGTAACTAACTCCCATTGTTCATCTACACATCACTTCACTATCACCCATTACTGCAGGACTTTCTTAATGATACATGAATGCCCGTGTGTGAGGTTTATGTGAGAATATCATTGCATGGGGGCATTGTCACCGTAAGCTGCTGAAGATGAAGACCAGTGGGATGAAAGGTTGAAATGACTGGGAATTTCTTTAGCTGTACTGGATAGTCATTGACCTCTTGTACCTTGTCAAACTTTGTGTTCCACAACACATGGTTGTAGTGCCTTTCCAGCGTTTAGTCTAAGAGATCCCTTTTGCCTCATTTGTCAAGCAAACTTAGTATGCTAGTAATAGGCATTTGTCATCACTTCCATCTGCCTGGGTTAGCTCGCCAGCCAAAGCGATGTCTTGGGGTCTGACAGATGCCACATGGTAGTAGCTACTTGGAGCCATGGATCAGAGCGGAGTGCAAAGTAAGGACCAACGAGGAAGAGCCATTTAAAGCGCAATGTTTCTGACTGTCGGAGGAGTACCTCTTGTCATATCCCCAATCTATACTTCATAGCATCAAGATCACAGGTAAAATCCAAGTTTTACAACAATTTAACAATCCACACTTTGTGGTTCACAATACTATGGCTTTTGCAGATCTTTCAGTTCAAGTAGGACCAGTAATAAATGCACGGTTTATTTTTAATGTTAATTGGGAAATTTGAATGATGGTCAGCTGTTAGGAAAAATGTCCCCAAGGAATCTTTAGATAGTCACCTTTAAAAAAATTACTGTGTACATAAGATATCTTACCATCTTAGTATCTTACACCTGCCTATAAGCAAAAATGTTGGTTTACTGAGTGAGTTCATGTAAATAGGTGTGTAATTCTTCTTCAAACAGAATGTTGTGGTTGTTCAAACAAGGTCACTATTTGAAATTGTGTGGAATAAATTTATTGAGTCCACCGAGTAAAGAGTGAAATTAAGCTTACTATAAGAAATGCTGTAGCGTACATTTTTCCTCTTTTGTTTTATGACACTATAGTGTGCTAGCAAATCAAAACTTTCAACAGGTGTACCGGAGACAATCTAAGCCAGACAAAACTGAGTTGTTTAATTTTTTATTATTGGTGGGCAAAGAAGATACACTTATTTTAAAGTGAAAATCACTTCTGTGAATATTTCTTCTAGCAGCTATCACACTTATGTGGAAAATACTATCAGATGTATTAAGTGAGTTGTAGCTGGTGAATTAGATTTAAATTGTCAACTTTTTTAAACTATTTTTTCCCCTCAGTACTCTTTTATGCTGATTGCTTTATTTTTATTTCCATGTATTTTGACAAAGCACAAAATTCTGTACAATACATACTTTTAGGTGTAGTATAACTATTTGCTGAAGACTATTCTTAATCTTATTAACTGGCCTTCTAAAAGATAATCGTGCATGAAGCAGCATTGTGTAGTTACACCACCATTGCCAGAGTTGATATTAAAATAGATTTATTTAGTGAGGAAGCATATGGCTTTCTCTTTGCCCCTGGAGACACAGATTGAGATACATACAGAAGGGCTTACTTCTTTCAACAGTAAAGGAGAAACTTCTGATATTTTCTTTAGAAGTTGATTATGATGGTTTTGTGTTTGAGCATATATTTTTATAGGAAGCATAATAAACTTGAGCATAATTGAAAAAATAAAAAAAACTGAAATCTAGCAAAAAACACATTAAACCGAAGGTCAAAATTAATACATAAATCAGATGCAATAAGCTGGTCTGAATGATTTAGCATATCTATACCTCAACTATTTAATTATACTGTTATTCTGCTAGATAATACAGATCAGATTCTACACTGCTCAGCTACGTCTAGACTGCATCCCTTTTCCGAAAAAGGGATGCAAATTAGACGTATCGCAATTGCAAATGAAGCGGGGATTTAAATCTCCACCGCTTCATTTGCATGAACATGGCTGCCGCTTTTTTCCGTCTCGGAGCTTTGACGGAAAAAAGCGCCAGTCTAGACAGGGCTCTTGCGGAAAATAAAGCCTTTTCCGCAAGATCCCTTATCCCTTAGGATTTGCAGCCATGTTCATGCAAATGAAGTGGGGGAGATTTAAATCCCCGCTTCATTTGCAATTGCGATACGTCTAATTTGCATCCCTTTTTCGGAAAAGGGATGCAGTCTAGACGTAGCCCTCAAGTTCTGATATTTGAGGCTTTTTTTTCTTGCCTTGGTGAAGATTACTCCCTTGTAATGGGGTCGACTCACCAGCGTGGTGCCTTCAGCAAGGTGACATTGGGGAATTAGCTGGCTGTTCCGACACGCCCCTTTCCTGTAGCATCTTCCCCCATGTCCTCTATCGGTACAGCGTTGTCTTCAGGGCACTCTGGTCTTTGTCTGCACCCCCTTCTGGGTGTGGGGGCGTTCTTCCTTCATTACTTCAGAGTCCTCCCTAGGACCTCCAGTTATTCTACCAGGGAACACCCAGCTTCCTCCAGGAACATCCAGTTCCCTTGCACCCTCCAGGCCTCAGTGGCCCACTGCCAGTCCCTCTCTAGCCCCTGTCTCCAGGCAGACTGCAGTCCCTTCAGGCCACTCCTCCCTGGCAAAGGATGCGGACCTGCTACCTCTGCCTACCAGGTTGCCTCCTGCAACCCTGCCTTCAGGCCTTACGGCCTGGGGCTTCCCTGGCCCCAGCTTCCCCAGCTTACTGCGTCTGCCTCTTGCAGCCCGGCCTTTCATGATTGCCTCATGCAGCCCCGCCCACCATGGCTGCCTCTTGCAGCCCCTAAGGCCTCAGGCCTGGTAGACTGGGTTTGCTAGGCCCAAAAGTCTCCCCAGCCCTGCCCTCTTCCAGGGAGCTTCTTGATTCCCTGGCAGTCAGGTCTCTATGCCCTCCCTCCAAAGCAACAGGCTGGTCTCTTCCTCCTTCCAGGAGTAGCTTTCTATAGCCTCCACCTGGGCCCTCATTAGCTGCCTCAGCTGGGCTTGCCTCTGACTCAACTCTCAGCACCTTAAAGGGCCAGTGCAGGGCAACGCACTATCACACCCCTGTACTAGTTTTTCACACTTGCTGTCTGGTCACTCAATCCATCCTTGAGCATGAGCCCAGCACTTTTGACTAGGGATATGCAATGTTAACTGGTGGGGGCTTGAAAGCAGGGGCCAAGAGCAACACCTTAGTACTATGTTTCCCCCATTAGAGGTTATTTTCTCTGTCCTGCCACCACTACCTCCACTTCCAAGGATTTCACAAGCTGGTGGTAAATGGGGTCTGCCTTGTTGGCTGGTTGCAATGAAGTGGCCTCTCTCAGTAGCCGAGTGGGATCAAAGGGTGAACTTAAGGGAGGGGTCAGTCCAGAGGTTGTATTACAAATACTCTATAGGTACCCTTCTGTGATGCAGGTGGGCCTGGTGTCATCTCAGGTTGGGCCATAGGCTGTCTTTATGTATATGCACCAAATCCTGGTACATGAAGCATCTTTCCTCCCCTGTACTGGATCCCCTGAAATAGCACCACAAAGAACCCCTCTGCACAGTGAGGTGGTTCAGATTCTTGCCCCATTAGGGGACAGGAACTGTGGAGGAGAGTCTCTCCCTAGGGTGAGAGGGCCATGTTGCAGACGAAGGGCAGCATAGAGGTAAGCTCCAGTACTTGAGCTAAAGAAGTAACAGCAGCAGTAAGATGTCATCCCCTAAAGGAGCAGAAGAGACACATCTGATGAAGTGGGTTTTACCCACGAAAGGTCATGATCCTATGTATATGTTAGTCAGACTATTCGATGCCATGGGGCTACTTGTTGTTTTTAAAGTTACAGACTAACATGGCTACCCCTCTAAATCTCTTTACAGTTGTGGGCCACATATGCAGCTCTGTTACAGCCATATCCACACAATATAATATACTACTTTTATGGCCCTGAGGATATCACATAGGCCACAGCTGTTTGCTATTGGGTTGCAAGCAGCCCACAGGTTGAGAACCATTAGGAAGATGCTCAGGATGTGACCTGCATGTTGGCAGGCTGACTGTGAGTGACCCAAGATGGAAGTTACAACAACAAAACATCGTGAGGCATCCAGGGTTGCAGGGCAGGAGTGACACAGCACCTCACTGGTCTGGATTGGATTTCAGAAGGTCATAGTAGTAAAGCTCAATTGTTCACAAAATGCAAGCAAAAAAGTGTGACCATGATAGAATCTAAATTGGATTTTGATGGAGTGTTATTTGAGGATTTTTTTTTTTAAATTACTCTGGATATTTGTTACTTTTCTTCTTTCATGTGTGTGTATAGTTAGTTAATATAACCTGCTTTTATGTTGAGGCAGTCTAACTTTCTCATCTCATTAATTGGTTCAGTCTCTATCCCTGTGCTTTTGAGAGTGATTAAACTCCTATTGTGAGGAATGCAGTGTAAGCAACCTTCAAGTGCTTGAGTATAAAGTGTCCATTGAACGGTTACATTATGGGCACAGAGCACAATAAAAGCGATTTGGAGCCAGAAAAAATGTTTGCCAAACTAGTATACTCTCTCTCTCTCTCTCTCTCTCTGGCTATGTCAACACTACAGAGTTTTTTTGGAAAAGCAGCCATTTTTCTGAAAAAACTTGAGTTACATCCACACTGCAATTGTGTTTTTTAGGAAGAAAAAAAAATCAAAATTACAGAGGGTTTTCCCCGACATTGGTAAACCTCTTTCTATGAGGGAGAAGCCTTTTTCTGAAAGAGCTCTTTCAGAAAAAGGCATGTGTGGACAAGGAAGAGGAAGTTCTTTCGAAAGAAGAGGAAAAAGCACAGGTGCCCTGGTGGCCACTCCGTCCATAGTAATCACAGCTTAAATGCGAGATAGCATCCATTCAGTGTGGACACTATCTTTCGAAAAAGCAGATTGCTTTTTTGATGCGCTTTGGCAGTGTGGACGCTCTCTTTCGGAAGAAGTTTTTTCAGACGATCTCTTCCAGAAAAGCATCTTCTGAAAGAAGCCTGCAGTCTAAACGTAGCCTCTCTCTCTATCCTGTGCTATTAGCCTTTCTTTCTATCACTTCTGAAAAGCATTGAATTCACACCCTAATCATTTTTAATTGATAAACTTCTAACAAATAATTTTCATCACTGAATTGTTTATATTGGAAATGCTGACAAATCCAGATTTAAATTCAGAACATTGAATGGTAAAAGTATATTAATGTAACATAAAAGGTTTTTTTTGTGTGAACTGAGGAAGCATCTAAAATACAGATTTGGTTAGCTATAGAACATGAAAAAAATAACTTAGTGAGGAAGCAGTGACAGTTTTCTGATTGGTTAATCCGTTGAAGATAGGAAAAATATATTTCTGTTATATGAAGGTACAACACAGTTATTGCAGAGAGGCCATAAAAGCCTTAGCAAGAGTTTTAATAATTCCCGGATAATAGATCCTCATGCTGGTGCTTCTGATATTTGCAGTTGAAAGGTGAATAGAAACGTTTCCTACGATGTGCTATGCTCTTTATTCATTCTCCTCTGGGGCATTACTACAACAGGAAATTAAAGGTATTAGTGAATATCAGAAATAAAATAGCCCCAGATAAGGCTCTAAGATGACAAGTTGATAATGAGCACTATCAAGGCAAACATGAGTACCAAGGTTTTCTGAATCAAATCTGCCTGCTGGAATACAGTAGACTTCCGATAATCCAGAACCTTTGGGACCTAGGTGGTGCCGGATTATCAGATATGCCGGACTATCAGGAGGTACTATAAGCTGGTTATATATATATCCTGTATCCAGTATATACGGTATATAAAGTGTTTTAACCCTTTTTATTGTACATACTGGATACAGTATACTGTAATGTTTTATTTTTTTACCCTTTTTTACCCTTTTTGCTCGGTTCAGCAGCTGCTGCTGCTGCTGCTGCGTTGTGACTCATTTTTGCTGAAGCTCATTCACTAGGCTCTTGCCATTTTGATGCTGGACTATCAGGAGTGCCATACAATTGGATGCTGGACTATTGGAGTTTTATTGTAATATGTTAATTGGACTTATGTTTAAAAAATTGCCATGCTAAAGTTGATCATTTTTCTCTCATGTACTTTGTGCTTAAATGGGAACTCATTATTCATACTTAACAGCTAGTAATTATGTTGATGGCTGGATGCGTTACTGAACCATAGTACACTCAAAATGAATTTATTTACACAAATGTAATGTGTTAGTGAATTCTACATGAATAATTGTGCAGTTTAAATCATAGGTTATTAAAAGGTCTTTATGTCATCAATAATTAGGATTCTCCTCATCCCCAAGAGATGTTTTAAACTATTCTTTTTCTTTCATTTATATTGAACATGCTTCATTTGGCATTGTTTAATGATAAAACTATCTAGCTTTAGCAAAGTGCATTTTTAACAACTTATGCATAAATATTTTGGTGGCTAATGATTTTAAGTTTTCTAATCAGAAAGATATATTAAATCTCCATTCAGAAACTGTAAAGTTACTTGCATTGTGCGCAATGTTTTAGAAGTGAACGCATTGTGAAATGCTATATGCATTTATTAATATCCATTATGGCCACATTTGTGTCAGTTTTGGTGCATAATATACATATGCACGAATGCATGCTTATTCTTCACTTGTTAATTCTAAAAAAAAAAAAAAAGCATGTAACTGGTCAACCAATAAATTCTCTTTCCATTCCTCATCACCATAGCAGACTATTTTTGTTAAAGGGCTGCAGCCACAATTAACTACATTGTATGTTCTAATAAATAGCTTGAATTAACATAGCATATTAACAGGGCAATAAGAATGCTTGTGTATTGGTTAATCAAATAGTAATGGAAAATGCTGGATTTATTTTAAACTATGTTCTTGCTGACTATCTTGCTTAAATATTGCCTTTTTAAAAATAAATATAGTATTTTCCATCAACAATCTACTACAACCAGATAATCACAATAACTTTGTTTGACATGGAATGTTTATATGTTTTATAACATCTGACAGATCCTCCATGTAGTTAACATGAAATGACCTGTAGATTATATTTCCCATAAATGTAGAGCACTTTTATAACTTCAACTGCATGTGCATGTATAAGTCCTGCATCAGATTTTCATATCTGAGACTGGAATCTGGGACAAAATACCAGTACCTGTTTGCAAATATTAACCTTTTAGTCCTCTTCTTTTTTTGTATATTAAATTCATTCACATATTAACTATTCCCCCAAAATCTTTATGGTACTGGCAAAGAGTGTGTTTAAATTCAAGGCCAAGAGCATTGGTATTTAACCTATGGGTGACCTGTATTCAGGAATTTAATATGGCCGAGTATAGGGTGGTGTTTAATTATCCTCAGAATCTTCAAGTCTGTAGGAATCCAAAGGTTCCAAGGAAAAGACCAGCTGAGACTACTAGGGGTTTGTCTACATTTACAGTTGTGCAGCAGGGCAACTGCACTAGTGCAGCTGCACCCTTCTAATGCTTAGTATTCATTCCCCACGCCCCTAAGCCACATTCTTATACCAACAGAAGTTTCTAGTGTACACCAGGATTAAAATAGTCCACAGAGTAATAAACAAAACGTAGCAATTGGTAAGGGATACTTATTATAGCAAATGTCTTCTGCAACACACAGGGTGGGTAGATGAGGGATCATTATTATTACTACAGACAAATGAAATATAGAATCACAGAACACTAGAACTGGAAGGGACCTCGAGAGGTCATCATCAGGTCCAGTCCCCTGCCCTCATGGCAGGACCCAGTACCATCTTAGACCATCTCTGATAGGTGTCTATCTAACCTGTTCTTAAATATCTTCAGAGATGGAGATTCTACAACCTCCCTAGACAATAAAGACCTTTTAATAACCTATGATTTAAACTGCACAATTATTCATGTAGAATTCACTAACACATTACATTTGTGTAAATAAATTCATTTTGAGTGTACTATGGTTCAGTAACGCATCCAGCCATCAACATAATTACTAGCTGTTAAGACAATTCCAGTGTTTAACCACCCTGACAGTTAGGAAGTTTTTCCTAATGTCCAACCTAAACTTCCCTTGCTGCAGTTTAAGCCCACTGCTTCTTGTCCTATCCTCAGAGGCTAAGGATTTTTAAATTTTTCTCCCTCCTCCTTGTGACACCTTTTTAGATACCTGAAAACTGCTATCATGTCCCCTCTCAGTCTTCTCCTTTCCAAACTACACAAGCCCAATTCTTTCATTCTTCCTTCATAGATCATGTTCTCTAGACCTTTAATCATTCTTGTTGCTCTCCTCTGGACCTTCTCCAATTTCTCCACATCTTTCTTGAAGCGTAGTGCCCAGACTGGACACAATACTCCAATTGAGGCCTAATCAGTGCAGAGTAGAGCGGAAGAATGACTTTTTATGTCTTGCTCACAACTCTCCTCTTAGTGCATCCAGCATCATGTTTGCTTTTTTTGCAACAGCGTCACACTGTTGACTCATATTTAGCTTG
>CM057845.1:227542150-227567337 GCA_030068395.1 Apalone spinifera | reverse complement strand
AGGCACGGCTCTGAGGGAGCAAATCCACTGAGCGTCAAGGGACAGAGAGGCCCCCAATCAAGGGGAAAAGATTCAGGGTTTGCAGATCCCCCAGACTCGTCGGAGTGGGGTGATTGCACCCGACAGCGCTGGTCCAGGACTTGGCCCGGCGACCCAGAGTTGGGCGTTGGGGTCCGCTGAGCCCCCCTGCCAAAGGACAGGGGGTGATTGCACCCCAAAACTCGCTCACAGTATCTAAGCTTACAAGAAGACTAGACTGGAGTTGAAAATCATTGTCATGGAAGTTCATCTACTAGCTAAAACACTGTGACAAGCAGCCATGGATGCTTCAAGCACAGTAGCTAGAACCATTGCTGCCTCGGTGTTCAGGGGCAGCGCTTCCTGGCTGCAAGCCTCTGGAATTCCAGAAGAAGTCTAAAGAATGATTGAGGCCTTTTCTTTTGAGAGAACAGAACAGTTCAGCAATTTGAGGGAATGCAGTGAGTCATCTAGACAAGATTCTAGAGCTACAGCCTCGTCTTTGGGTAAACCCTTTAAGTAACATGGACTGCTACCTACACTCAAAATGGATCTTTTTGAGAGGGTATTTTGAAAAAACTAAGATATTCTGGGAGAAAAACATCCTCAACCATTGGTCATGATTAGTATCCTGTACAGATACACTTTTTTCTATCTGTATTCAATCCAGAAAAAAATGTTTGTAAGTATCCATGGATTTGCTGGGCTCTAAAGAGCTCCATAGGTCACTGTGCAGCAGTGACATGGGGCTGTGCCAAGCCCTCAGCCCCAATTCTCTTCAGAGATCTGCTGCTCTGTTGCCCACTT
The DNA here is from genome assembly GCA_030068395.1 of Apalone spinifera. Taxonomy (NCBI): domain Eukaryota; kingdom Metazoa; phylum Chordata; order Testudines; family Trionychidae; genus Apalone; species Apalone spinifera. The sequence continues at coordinate 227,566,512 of CM057845.1, read as the reverse complement.
CACCCACAGTGTACTTCCTTTCCCATTCCAGGCAGAGAGGTTATAATCCTGGGCCTTTCTAGGCTGTGTCTTTCTTCTAGTGGGACGCACAGAGACTCCTATGAAGTTCTGGTGGCTCTAGTATATGTGGCTGTTGCCACTTGCTAATTACCACACCTTTTTCAAAATGGTGCTTGGCTCACTTCCTTCTAGGAGTGGCAGTTTATCTCCTACATATGAGCGAGCCGAGGGCTACAATTCTGAGAATGCCTAGCCTGCTGCTGCTGCCTGATTCAGAACGTCAAGCTGGAACCCAAAGGCTGGGTGACAGCTGCTCTATTTGGGTGAGTGTGTGCATTTAGTTGAGTGAGTGTTGCAAAAAATTTGTATCTATATGTACTGCAATCCATAAAAGTGATCTGTGGATATTAGCAAACGTGGATGCAGATCCAGATATAAAGTGGATATCCATAGATCAGGACCCAGTCATGCTGCACATACTTCCAGCCATGTGTTTGACACGAGATTGAAGAGACGCATTACAATTACTCAAGTTCAGACCCCTATTTTTGGATTCTGCCTTGCTCTGTCCATTGGGCTTGGTCTTCTGTGACAGAGATGTATGCTGGGAATTCTTTCTTATGGTTGGTATATCCAGTTTCACTACTTACCTCCTTACCCATTCCCAATGCCCATCATCTTCAGTGACCCTTCTCATGAAAGACAAATAAAGGAAGAAATGGTTTCCCGGCTTTGCCTGAGGGACATAGAAGAGGTACTTCTGGAGTACAAGGTTAGAGGCTTCTTCTCTTTATTTTTTTCTTATACTGAAGGAAAAAAGGGTGACACAATGTATTATCAGAATTGCCAATCCCAAATATTTGAAAATCATGAGATAAGTCCTCAAAAACCAAATCAAAACAAAACTAGAAACGCTTAAAAAATCTGGATATTTTAAAATATGGGTGGTTCTTTTTTGTGTGTCTGTTCAATGTAGGGGTGTATTTGCTGCAGGTGCTGATGATAGAAGTTTTCCCCTCAGCAGTACCCATAGGGGATTGGCTCTGGTGCCCCCTATTTTGGTGTTCTTGTGGAGCAATCCAGATGAAGCTATAGTGGGGACTCTTCACCAGTTCCGAGGGACAATGCAAAAGCCCCTCAAGAGCTTTTGAAGAGGTGGGCTGCCAACCAGAGCTTCCAGGCACAGGAATTGGAGGAATCTGCACAGTTCCTCTTAGATATCATTAGCCTGCTGGTCCCAGCAAGGGCAACTCTGCCCTTGCATGATGCAGTCACAAAGATCACAAAAGCTCTCTGTCAGACTACATCTTCCCCACCTCCGATCTCCAAGAGAATTGAGCACAAGTACTTCATTCCTTCTAATGGTCAAGAGTATGTTTATATCCACCCCATCCTTAATTCTCTGGTGGTGCAGCCAGGAATGACAGCCTCAACTAGGTGATGCCCTCCCAAAAATAAAGACTTGGGAGAGTTCACTTGTTTGGGTGCAAGGTTTATTCGTTGTCTAGTTTGCAGTTACAGGTGGCCAACCATCAGGCCCTCCTAGGTCGTCATGACTTTAATATGTGGCAGGCCATTTCCAAGATAGAGTCCACCCTTCTTGAGGCTTCGAGGAAGGAGTTCTTGGCAATCTTTAATGGGGGTTCCATTGTAGCCAGGACAGCACTCCAGTTGTCATTGGATGTGGTAGATCTTGTTACTTGTACCTTGGTGTTGGCTGTCTCCATGCATAGGGCTTCTCGGCTGCTACTCTCCAGGTAATCTGTGGAAGCTGAGCAGCTGATGCAGGATCTTCCCTTCAACGGGCAAGCCTTGTAGTGGAGCAGACAACAAGCTTCATGGCCTTAAAGACCCTGAGAATACTGTACCTCTGTGTCCCCTTGCCCTCCCCCAAGCAGTTCAGGTTGCAGCATTCTCACGGTTAAGCGAGCCACTCTCGCCAAGAGCCATCTCAGAAAAAACCCAGAGGCTATAAGAAATGCAGGATTAATAGCCTGCCACCCAGTCAGGTTTGACCCATTCCAAACCATCAGGCAAATGCCCATTTTGAAGGTACACTGGTGGATGGCATACCATTCACTCCTTTTATTTGCCTACTTCCTTCCAGCCTGGGAATCCATAACATCAGACCAATGGATCCTCAGGACAGTGGTACATGACCACACCCTACTTTCACTTTATATCCCCCATCCCCATTCCTCTTTAGAGACACTTCTCATGAGAGTCTTCTTATGAAAGAAGAAGAGAAGTTACTGCAAATAGGTTTGGTGGAGGTGGTTCCTATGCAGTACAAGAACCAAGTACCATTATTCCTGGTACTTTTTGATTCCCAAAGCCAAGGGTAGGCTCTGGCCCATTTTGCGTCTGCAGGAACTGAACTGCTACCTAAAAACACTGAAATCTCCCTGGCCTCAATCATCCCCTCTTTGGATATGAGAGAATGGTATGCCTCCCTCAATTTCAAGTATGTGTACTTCCACATCACCATTTTTGATGGGTACAGGTGCTTACTTTGGTTCAAGGAAGGTTACAACTGCTATCTGTTTTTGGTTTCCTATTTGACCTGGCTATGACACCATGGGTGTTTACCAAATACATATTGATTGTGGCAGCTTACATTTGGCTGCAGGGTGTCCAGATGTAACTGTACCTGAATGACTGGCTTGTCAAAGGTGTCTCTAAGTCCAGGGTCCAAAAGGACATTGCACTGCTGCTAACCATATGTCACCACCTCAGCCTGTTGGTGAATGACACAAAATCAATGTTTGTTCCAGTACAGAGGATAGAGTTCGTTGGAATGATGCTCGACTCAACTTCAGTAAGGGTCTTCCTGATGCTAAAAAGATTCTGGTTACTACCAGTGCTCATCATAGAGGTCTCTGCATTTCTCCTAACTACAACCAAGGTTTATCTCTGCCTTCTGGGCCACATAATAGCATGCACATATGTGGTGTGCCACATCAAATTCAGAATGGCTGAATTGGCTGACAACTGTCTACTCCTGGTCCAGACACCACTTGTAAAGGGTCATGACTATCCCAGCAAAGATACTCACCTTGCTCAAATGGTAGTCTGATTCTAGGAATGTCCTAGCAGGAGTTCCATTTCACAGTTCTCCTACCTTGATCGAGCTGGTCTCAGACACCGTAGACCTCAGTTGGGAAGCCCACCCCGGTGATCTCCAAACCCAAAAAGCTTGGTCTCCAGAGGAAATGAAGTTACATATAAACTTCAAGGAACTTAGGGCAGTTTGCAGAGCACATTCAGTCTTCATCATCTGGAAGGTGGAATGGTCAGGGTCTTGATGGACAACATCAGCTAAATGTTCTATATCAACAGGCTCGATCCTCCATCCTGTGCTAGGAGGTGCTCCACTTCTAGGACTTTTGCTATGGTCACAGAATCCATCCCGAAGCATGTCACCTCTCTGGGGTCAAGAATGAACTGGTGGATTGTCTGAGCAGGGTCTTTTCCTCTCACCACGAGTGGTTACTCTACCTGAAAATTATTTGCATGATATTCCAGAGGTGGGGAATTCCCCTAGTGGACATGTTCACCACCAGACAGAACCATCCTTCAAACCTATGGCCTCATGTTTTCTCTTTGCAACATTTATTGTGGGAAGTCACCTTCCTAGTGGCAATAACGTCAGCAACATTGTATGCCTTTAATGTTGGAACCTCTGGATACCGTCTTCCATAAGGACAAGATGCAGCTTCAACTTCACCCGGCCTTCCTTCTGAAGGTGATGTCAACTTTTCACATGCTCTAGGATATCTTCCTTTTGGTCTTCTACCCCTAACCCCATAAGATAATGAAGAAAGACACCTTCATATTCTGGATGTACAGAGCACTCCTTTCCATAAGTCAACCCAACTTTTCATCTCCATGATAGATAGGCTGAAGGGCATCTCAGTGTCCATGTAAAGGATTTCTTACTGCATCACCTCATGCATATGGGCATATTATGACCGGTGAGGACCCTCCCACTGCCAGACATCGGAGCACACTCAGCCAGGGCTCAGTTGTCTTCATCAGTACTCCTGGCACGATACCAATCCAGGGCATCTGTAGGATTGAACGTGGTCTTCTCTGCACCCTTTCACACCCCACTATGCCATTACCTAGCAGGGCAAAGATGGCGTTGGGTTTGACCGAGCTGTGTTACAATCATCATGTCCATGAACTCCTTTGCATCTCTGAGGATACTGGATGGAATCACCTAAGTTGAATGGATATGAGCAATCACTCGAAGGCAGGACAATTGCCTGTTTCCGTAATTGGTGTTCCTCAAGAATTGTTGTTCATGTCCATTCAACATCTGTCCTCCTTTCCCACTGTTGAATTTCTCGGCAACAGAGAACTGAGGGTGTGGGGAGCTGGCAGCACCCATTATACTTTGCCATGAAGGCCCCACTCTAGGGAATTCCAGGGCCAGTCCCCTATGGGTACTGCTGAGGGAAAATCTTCCAGTACTGTTTTACATGGTGATCACACACACACACCCCGAAGTTGAAAGACATGAGCAACACATCTCTAAGAGGAGCAGTTATGGAAACAGATAACTGTCTATTCTTCAGGGTACATTGGGTATATTGTCAAGTGTTTCCTCTCAACTATCAGACTTATTTTTCCTGAAAGATGATTTTTCTCATGTCTCAAATATTGCAAGGTTTGTGATAAAATCTTGAGTTGGTTACACTGATAAGGGTGTCTCATTATATTGAAGCTGGTGTGCAGAGGAGAGATAATTTTGCACAGCAAGCTTTTCTGAATAAATATGAATCACAGCTTCAAGAACTATGCTATTGTTTATTTAATTTATCACTTTCCTGCCCTGATTTCTCACTGAAGGATGGCAGACAGCAAGGAATGACCTAAAAAATGAAACCTACAGTACCTGCTACTTTTGTATCCTGATCAATAACTAAAACTTAAAATCAGCAGTTTCTTTTAGTTACCAAGACTTTGATCTAACCACAGTGAATGCCTAACCGAGTGAATGAAGTTAATAATGCACTGCCTTTACTTTATTGTAACATCTGTACTTGTCTGATAATTTACATAGATGCCAACACATTAACTCAATATACTTTCTACCTGAAATCTCAGCTTAATTAGGACCATTCATCAAAATGACACCTGTTTTATATAGCCACATCAAATTGATTACTGTTGTTCTTCTGGATCTCTGCAAGTGTAAGAAACAATATTTTTGGAAACAAAGGTGAATAAATATTTATCTCACGTATCAAATGTACTGTTCCTGTTAGAAGAAGTACATATATTATACTTCATATCTACAAGGAGGGACATGGTTTAGCTTTCATATCTATCTGTCTTGGCCCCCATCACTGGAGCTAAGTATCTCACAGTCTGCAATGTATTTATCCTTGCAGCACCCATATGAAGAAGGAAATATTGTTATTACTAATTCATAGATAGGGAACCAAGGCACAGAAAAATTAAGCAATTTGCTCAAAGTGTCACAGAAGATCTGCAATGGAACAGCAAATTGAACCAAGGTCTCCCAAGTCCAAGAGTTGTGCCCTTGACCTCTGGATCATCCTTTCTCTCCTGACAGCTTACCCATTTGAGGTTTGTATAAAATGACAAGTTCAAGTTTTTGTTGTGTTTTGGATGAGTTTTAATCAAGAACAGAAAAGCATCTAAAATGTAAACACAGCTAAGCTTTATGTGTTTAGTGTGATGCAGGATCCTTTTTCAGGCTATCAAAGAACAATGACATACCTTAGTAACTGTGATTTATTTTTTAATCTATATTTTTGAAGTGTTGCCCATGTGGATCCCCTGCAGACTCACACGTGGAGATAATCTTTGGAATAGCTGTGTTGGGCTGCATCTCTGGCATGAATGTTCTCATGACCCCTGTACTACTTGAGGGCATAAAGGGCAGAATGGCTACTATACCTCAGTTTCCTTCCCAATTCATAATCCTAGAAAGAGGACTCTGAAAAAATGGGGATGGAGAGTGAACCATGGAATCCATATAGACAACATAATCTCAGAAAATCATAGCTACTATAAAGTAAATGACTGCTCTTTCTTCTTAGAATATATGTCCCTGTGGATTGTACCTTAGGTCATTGGTAAGTAGTGCCCCAACTGGAAGATGGAATTGAAGAGGTCCTGACTGCCTCTAATTAAACAGTCTGATAGCACTTTAAAGACTAACCAAACATGTAGATGGTATCAAATGAAGAAGTGGGCTCATGATACCATCTACATGTTTGGTTAGTCTTTAAAGTGCTACCAGACTATTTGTTGTTTTTTAATAGTGATAGAGATGCACTGTATTAGTCTGGTCTAGCTGAAACAAAAGACAGGACTATGCAGCACTTTAAAGACTAACAAGATGGTTTATTAGGTGATGAAAGTCCACGAACGCTCATCACCTAATAAACCATCATGTTAGTCTTTAAAGTGCTGCATAGTCCTGTCTTTTGCTGTTTTTTAAGTTCATCCTGTACAGACTAACTCGGCTACCCCTCTGAAGCTTCTAATTAAACAGTAATTCTAACGTTGCCCTACCAATTTGACATCCTATCTTGTAACCTGTCCAGGGCATAGTGTTTAGTAAAAAGTTAGCACTTTCCCCGCCTTAGTGAGTCCTTTTTTTCTTGTATATGGTGTTTTTTGCATATTAACATGTAAAAGAAAATATAGGAAAATTTGACTGAAAAGCCATAAAAATTGGAACCAGGTCTAGGAGCCCGGCTTCATAGTTAAAACTGCTTTTAACTCATTATTTTAAAACTGAATAGATTTCAAATTGATGTTCCTTTAATTGCCCTTAATGAAAGCATAGCTAGTTTGACCTCTATCACTGGAATTGTTCTTCTGAAGAAGCACTTCCATAGGTCAAGTCTGCCTTAAAGACAACAAACTTGAAAACCTGAGATCTTTAAGTAAGTAATCCATGATGGGTGAAACCTAGTGACTGAAAATAAATGAACTAACAGTAAAGCTGATTGTTAAATTAAAAATGTCCAGTTTCCTTAAAAGTCACTTTTTTTACTGCTTTCATAGAAGTTTTCACAAATGGTGATAAAAAAATTCAATATTTGGTGAGGGTTAACATGTTTGTGTTCTTATTTTTATTTTTCTTCTCCTTAAGCAAATAAACTTTTCTTTATAAATAACAGTTTTTCTTTGAAATAAAATATGTACCTTTGGTATCTACATAGTCTGTTTTAAATTTGCCATTTTCTAGCTTGCTATCATTGTTTTTCAATTTAGAAGGGAAATTGTTTGTTGCTAATGTGGCTATTCAATGAAAATTGAAAATATGGTTGGTTCCATCCTATTTATTTTTAATTCTTTTTCTTCAGTTCATTTTGCCTCCAGCAAAATATCATCTTTCCCTAACAAACTGTTGAGACATAACATGCAGGCTGCCTAACAAGTCTGTTCCATCAATATGTGGCGTAGAATTTTCATCAAAACTATCCTTCTCTATTGACATGTTCCTGGTTCAGCACATGAATTATCCTTTAGAGACACCTTCAACACTGAGGATAACTTGTTCATTTATTCAGTTTCTGTTCTTTTCAACAGCTGAGCACTTATTCTCACATCTAATCCATACCTTCCCTAGGATCAATGCTGAAATGCTATCAGTACACATTAGCCCATGTCTTTAGGGAACATTAAATATTTTTGAGCCCCAGAATTAGTGAACTTGTATTCCAAATGGTTTTGCTGTACACATGAATACTAAGTTGTAGCTACGTTAAATCTGCATGAAAAGCATAAGAAACTGCAGAAAATTGGTATGTTTAGCTAAAGCATCTTCAAAGGTATGACTAAACTACTTATTCAGATGTGCAGACAATATTTCTTTTGCAGAACTAGGATTTTGGTGAAAAGGCCCTTGAACCTCTGTTGTTGAATGGGCTCTTGAGCAAGAGAAAAAGAGCCTGTCACAAAAAGAACGCAGTGCTGGATAGGCTGAATAGTGGAGGTTCTTATATTTACAGTCATCTTAGACATATCAGGAAGGACAGGTTATAGATTTTATATTGCATAAGAAAACAAGGCACCTTTGTAATTTAGGCAATGTCTACACTAGGAAATTATTTTGAAATAACTTTTTTGAAATAACTTCTGAAATAATTATTTCAAAATAGCATGTCCACATTGATTGGAGCCTGCTTTTATTTAAAGCCCATGGAAGCACTCTGGAGAGGGCACTAGGAGAGTGGACACTTCCTATAGCTGCTTGATGAGAATAGCTGACACAATGCGCTTAAAGGGGCTCTTCTCTATGGCTACGTCTCACATGCCCCTCCTCCACTGCTTACTCCTTCGTGGGACACCAAACTCATGCCATGTGCTCTGGTTGCCATTGAGGATGCCACAGAATTGACTACATGGAGCTGTAGCTGATGCAAAGCAATGCCAGGCTCATGGGCCTTGTGCTATGCTTCATGGCGCAGTTGATCCACATTGCCCGCGTGCTGATCCAGGACGACGACAAGCAGCTCCGACTGGGTGACCTCTTCACCCACACCCTGGTGTTCCTGCTGCAGCAAATGATCATTAACCCCCTGCACATTATGGAATGCTGCTTCTGGTGGAAGGAGACCAGTTCTGACTGGTGGGACCACATCATCCTGCAGGTATGGGATAACGAGCAGTGTCTGTAGAACTTCCACATGTGCACATGTGGAAGACCACCTTCCTGGAGGTCTGAGAATGGCTAGCTGTTATGTTTAAACAAAGCACACGAGATCTTTTATAGGGGAACAGGCAGTACGCCGCATTTATTGAGACTACAACAGTAGCATATGCTTTTCATTCACGCACACACACAAACACCATACACACAGTCCAACCAGGCGATGTTATAGTTACCAGTCCAGAGTCTGGTAACTATAACATCGCCCTCTGTGATCCAGATTGATCACAGAGGGGGAGACGGGCTTTGTCGGTTGCGATCCGATGTTCTCCTTGAGTTGGTGAAACAAGACAAACCCAAAGCCCCATAGCAAAGCACCCTACTTTTATAATCCTTTCCTCTATGGATTTTGATGTGTCAGTCTGTGACCGCTTACTGTTATCTTTTGATGTCAACATTCCAGACATCTCCGAGAGGCTCATCCTGTAATCTTTTACCTTTTAAGGGTGCCAGCTTCACCATTAGAGTTGTCAGTTCTGCCAATCCTTGACCATGGGTACTCCTCTGATGGTTCTTCTGACGCCGATATGTCTCTTCGCAGTCTGTCTTTCACAGTCTGTCTTCACCCACATTGCCCCCTCCTTTCTTGGCTATCTGGCTCTAACGGTGGCCTTCACGCCTTTATTTTTATGATGATACGTTTCTAATTCACACAGTCTTTCACAGAAACCTTCAAAGGTAAACATCAGTGTTTTATATTAAGCAAAAGCAAAATTAAAACAATTCACATCGAAGGCCCCAGCCTTCAATATTTCTAATCTCCTTAACATAGAGACAATACCAAAACCCTATCTCTTTACTTACTAAACTTACTAAACTTTAAAACAAAGAAATATATATCTAACTAAAGGGCTTAATTGGTAAAATGTTAAATGTATTAGATTACATTACTACAGTATTAGAAAATATATATTTAACTAAAACCCTAAAAATCTATCCCTACCTTAACATAAATCATACATTATTAAACCTAAAATACAAAAATAAAAAGATATAAAACTCTTACCCCAACATCGCCACTGCCCTGAGGTGGGGATCAGGATGAGACCCACCATCCCTGTGCATAAGCGCACCGTCATCACCCTCTGGAAGCTCACCATGCTGGCCAACTACTACTTTGTGGGAAAACAGTCTGATGTAGGGAAATCCATGGTGGGAGTCCTGCTCATGCAAGTAGTGAAGGCGATCAACTTCATCCTGCTGTGGAGGATTGTCGCTCTGGGGAACGTTGACCCCATCATTGCTGGTTTTGCCACCATGGGCTTCCCCAATTGGGGGAGGGCATAGATGGCACCCACATCCCCATCCTGGTCCCTGACTTCCGGGCCTCAGACCATATCAACAGGAAGGGGTACTTTTCGATAGTGTTGCAGTCTCTGGTGGACCACAAGGGACAGTTCACGGACATTTGCATCAGGTGGTTGGGGAAGGCACATGATGCCCACATTTTCTGGAACTCAACTCTGTTCCAGAGGACGCATGCAGGCATCTTTTTCCCTGACTGCATGATCAGGGTCAGGGACGTGAACATGCCCATGTGCATCCTGGGTGGCGCAGCCTGCCCCTTGTTACCCTCTCTTATGAGTTCTACACGGGCAGCCTGAATCCCACCAAGGAGCATTTCAATGCCAGGGTCAGCAGGTGCCACATTGTGTTCGAGTGTGCCTTCAGATACCTAAAGGGGAGGTTCAGGAGTCTCCTCACCCACCTGGACCTCAGTGATCGAAACATCCCATACATAGTGTCAGCCCTCTGTGTGCTCCACAAAATATGTGACAGCAAGGTGGAGACTTTCCTGCCAGGGTGGGGGGCAGAGGCTGAGCCGCTGGCCAGGGCTTATGAACAGCTGGACCTCACTTCCATACAGAGAGCACATCAGGGGGCTGTGCTCATTCAGGAGGCCTTGAGGAAGAATTTCAGTCAAGGCTTCCTGTGAGACTCTCCCCCGGGCCTCTCCACAAGGGACTTCTGCATTGCTCCTTCCCCACTCCTCCCTTCCTGGCCTCTCTTCCTGCATTCCCCCTCCCTTGCAGACCAAATAAATAACCCTCTTTTGTTTGAAAAAACAACTGTCATTTTTTATTTGGGGCTTATACAACAGATGAAGGACTGGGGAAAGAACCTGGTATGGGGGAGGAGAGAGGAGGGAGGAAGGGAGCTCAGGGATGGGGCCAGGACTGGTGTCTGCCTCAGGTACCTTGGGAGGCTTTGGCTGCCCAGGAGGTCCTGGGAGAAGCTGTGGGTGTGGGGAGTTGGGCAGGAAGTTGTAGAGGGCTGCAGGGCAGGAAGATACCTGGTGGCCCGCTCCATGCACGTGGCCATGCGCTCCATGTCTGATGTTATTGAGGAGCATCTAGCCTTGTGCTGGTATGACAGTTGCTCCCATGCGAGCTTCCTCTTCTCCTGGTCAGCTCAGCACTCCTTGTAATAGGCAGCTTGCTCCTGGTACTCCTCATCAAAGCACTGGATGAGGGACTGGAGGCAGGCCACCTGGTCCCATAGCAGGTCTTCCCTGGTATGCTTCCTCCGGCAAATATTGTGGAGTTGGGAAGATGGTGTTGGAGGCGGTGGATGCAGCACACTCACAGATCTAACTGTGAAGAAAACTGACAAGGGCAGTTATCCCTGGAGACACTGTGTATGAAGCCTAGCCCTAATCTCTGAGCCGACATCTTGGTTCAGATGATGGCAGGGTGCTTTAAGCAAGGCCATCTGTCGCCTACACCAGTGGTGCTCAACAAGAGAGCCGCAACTCCCAAGGGGTTGCACATCCCTGGCACTTTCCTGCAGGGGAACAGACATCCCAGGGGAGCCTCGCTACCCCCACATCCCAGGGACAAGCAGGCATGGGAAGGTGTCAGCCAGGTCAGGAGCCTGCAGACAGGATGGGTGATGGGGCAGCTCAGCTTCCTTCTATATCCTTCACACACTGGGTCTGGCAACGGTGGCAACCCGTAGAGAGAGAACTTCTATCCCTGCCCATGCAAGGAGAGGGGTGTGGTGTTGGGGGGAGGTGTGTGTGAGTGGTAAAGGCTGCTTGCTGGAGAGAGTGCTGCTGTGTAGAGTAGCAGGAAAAGATTAGCTTAGCAATACCTGTTATGTCATTATTGTGTGATAAATACAGTTTTTTCAAGAACTGCTAAATCTCCCTGCCAGGTGTTTTATTCAGACTTCAGCCAAAGGTTCTTATTTTATATATATCAATTACAAATGAGTTTCTGAAAGTTCTGACATTACTGTATTTGCATGTCAGAGAAATACATCACCAGATAATTTGTCCTCGTTTGGCTATATATTAGATTGAAATGCTGTTTTTCTTTCCACAGTAATGTGCAATTATTGGACATAGGTTAGTGATAATTAAATAAATGATATGAAGTGTACTTTGTAAAGTTGTTTTTAAAAGACTAAAAGCAATCTGCAATGTTGTCAAAGCCCTCAATGTACAACTTGGGATGTGCTAGTGTAAACGTGTAAACAGTTACCTGATAAGCCTTACCTCACATATATTTCAGAATCTTAGATACTGTGTTCATGAATTGACTATTTTGATGGAAACTATGGTACTGCAGGTTTGAACAAATTTGTGTAAATGAGATTAAAATATTTGCTTTTTTTAGAGTTTTAAAGCTCAGTAAGAGTGTGTCTAGACTACAGGGTTTTTTTGAAAAAACTTCCCCTGTGTCTAGACTGCTGCCAAGTTCTTTCGAAAGTAAATCGAAAGAATGTGGCAGTTTTTTTGACTGCGGAAAACCTCGTTTTATGAGGAATAACGTCTTTTTTCGAAAGTACTCATTCGAAAAAAGGCACTATGTAATGCAAACTGTGCTTTTTCGAGAGAAAGCATCCAGACTGCCTGGGTGCTCTCTTTCAAAAAAGCGGCTTGCTTTTTCAAAAGTACTGGTTGTTGTCTAGACGCCCTTTTTCAAAAGAGGCTTTTAAATTAGTTATCTTTCGAAAGAGGCTTGCAGTCTAGATGTAGCCTGAGAGAGGGTGATCCAATTCTGTTCTCAGTTACAATGCTATAAATTCAGAGATATTCCATTGCCATCAGTGAAATTACTCAAATTTTAACCAATGTGGTTAATATCAAAATCTGCCCCTTCAAGTACATTTGGAATTGTTGTTTTTCACTGAAGGAAATCTTTAAACACATTTTTAAAAGAGTAAAAATCAGTCATCCACAGTAGTGCTCTTGTTGACCTTTGTTTTAGGTGCAGGATTTATCTTTTAGCCACAGAAAATTTAAGATTGTATTTAGCTATCTCATAACCAGAGCATTGCTGGCTGGCCTCATGTTAAAGTTCACTGAGCCATGGTAAACCACAGTAAAAGTCGCATATTTGTATAGCGTCAGTTAATTTCTCTATTTTACCTGGAAAGTAACTAAAACAGCTACAGTCATGTTGGTTGGTGGGATTACATAATAAATCCCTTTCTGTTTCTGACTACAAAAAAGAGATTATTTTATTTTTATATAAGAAGAGGGGAAAGTTATGGCTTCAAAAGCACAACTTGCTAGTTTCTATTTGTTGCAGTAACAACTATGTTTGTGTCTACACTTACACTTGCAGCACTAAAACTTTAGCTGTTCATGGGAGTGATTGTGAAAGAGATAATTAGAATACTGGGGTTGTTCCTTTTGCAGGCGAGTATAGAAACAAAGGAAAGGTGCAAAATGACAGATAGACTCATAAGTAAGAATGAGAGAAAGAATACTGTATGGCATTAAAGTGATAGAATTAGAGAAGGGAAGAGGAAAGAAAATATTTTTAGATTAGAGAGATCTACACTGTGTAGTGATTGTGTGTTCTTGGCAACTGCCCCCAGTCTCTGAAATTATTGGAGAAAGAGGCAGAAGGCCAGATAGTGATTGAAACAACCTAAATATTAGAATAAGATGATAAGATGATAGACCAAGATATGATAGTGTGTATCTGCAGAAGGAAATTATGTCTCTCTTGTCTGTTAGAATTGTTTGAAGGTGTCAATAAAGTAATGGATAAAGAAATGGTTGAAATAATTTATGCTGCCTTTCCAAAGGCCTTTGATAAGGTCTTTCACAGGAGGAACTAATTAGCCATTGAATGAGAGGCAAATTATTGTTCTGGATCAAAAATTGGCTAAGAGTTGGGAAACAAAGTGTGAGTAAATGGCTAGTTTTCAACATTGCTAAAAATTAACTGCAAGATTTTTTCCTAGATACAGCGTTAATATGTAAATTATCTAGACAGCTGGATGAACATTTTTTGTTGGATGGGAGACTGTATTTATGAATGATACATCTGGTTGAGATTAAGTGCATGGCATAGTTTTAGCAACCAGTTCACACACAGTTCATCTCTATTCAGATTAACCAGAGAGCTATGTTAAAACACTGTTGTAGTTGAGGGTTTTCTCAGTAATACTCTAGGGGATTCAGATAACTCGTTTAAATGCCTATTACATGCTGATGTTCCAAGTGAAAGGTAGGGTTCATATTGCTTCCCTCCCTGTAAAGGCTTTTAAGCCCTCTCAGTACACAATGGTAAATTGTCCCTGGCAGGGATGAGTAATATCCTGGGTGTTCACAAATACATTCCAAAGAACATATTTTTGTTGAAATTTAACAGATTGTACCAAATTCATTTTGTTTTAAAAAATAAAATTATTTCCTAAAGGAGGAAACTGATCTCCCTAAAGTGTTTCAATACATTTCTTGCAACTTCGGACTACAAAAGATGAGTGCTATTATAGAATTGATGTGTTTGGTGAATTTTTCAGGAACAAAAAATATATTTCCAGCAAATTGCACTTACCCTAAGTTTATTTGCCAAAGGGCACTTCTTTGATTGAAAAAACACTTTTGTTTTAATGGGAAATAAATAGATTTGAAAGTTGTTCACACCTTCTCACTGCTCTCAGTTTGATACATGGGGTTTATCAAAGGCTAAGGATGGACTTTTGTAGCTTCTTGTTAAAATATTCAGAGCACATCAGTGAGAAAATGTCAGGGTGGCAGGTGAGGGATTAACTAGAAAAAAACAATCCACGTGCCAACTTTATGTGAATAATTATTTCATAGCAGAATATAGATTTAGTTGTATAAAACCAAAACCCAGATCTGATAAAATCAGCTTTTAGAGAAAAATTTCAGATGGAACATGTAATGTTTGGTAAGCATTCAGGAAAAAGGTTTCTTAGAGGCAAGCCACAGCAGTTAACTATCTGCCTGAACACACATTTCAGATTTCTGGAAATATCTAATTCATAATGCTCATGCTCAGATATTTAATATAGGTATTAGCATAATTATTCCTATGCTGTTACCCTAAACAATCCTATTATTGTAATACTATTCTAATATTTATCCATACCAACTTTGATTTAATTGGATTGCTTTCCTCTAGTATATTCCTAAAAAGAATAGGATTAATTCCTTTGAAAAAAGGAACACATAGGGTGAATACATAGCAAGTTTGAAAAAGTGGGACAGAGGATTAGGAATAATAGGAGTTTATATAAGACAAAGCCATAAATATTGGGACTGCCCCAACAAAATTGGGACATCTGGTTACTCAAAAGCAAAAACACCACACAAGAAAACTTTCTACTGTTACCTAGCAGCTCTGTTGTTATGTTTTATATCTGCATGTGTTTTTCATTATAAAGCTTAATTTTCCCAGAGGTTACTAACTTAATACATGTTGGACCTTCCTAGTCTGGCTCCCTCAGGACCTGATTGGTCCCTGACAAGAGAATTTTTCAAACCAGAGAAGGTTTTGGGGAAGTAACGGGGGGCTCAGCCTCTCCATTGGGTTCCTCTCCCCAGCTACCTGCCACTGCTGTCCTGGCAGCCCCACAAGCTGGCAGCCCCACAAGCCCCAGTACTCTCAACCCCACCAGCCCTATCAGTGCTCATGGCCTTGCCAGCTCTGCAGCCTTCCCCACTCCCGGCCTTGCTGGCTGCAGGTTTGGCATCTCCCCCACCCTGTGGACTCCAGTGGCCATACTGGCTTCCTAGCCTTGCCAGCTGCAGGCTCTGGTGCCGTGTGGGCTCCGCTGCCCCACTGGCCTCGCCAGCCAGCTCTGCTGGGGTTCTCTAGTCCAACAACATCTATGGTCATGCTGGAGCATGGATATTGCCAGACCCGAGAGTCCCAGACCACTGAGGTTCAAACTGTAATTATAGATTTGTATTGTGCTTAGGTTTGGAATGCAAATTGTCAGCTCGAGTAGAAGTTTTTATTTATTTATTAAAGTTGCCTTCAGTGGTTTACTATCTCTTACACAAGTATAACAAATGGCTAAATTCATAAACTAAACATTTAATTTTGGACTAACTATTCATATATTTGGACAGTTATATGTTTACTATTATAATATGTATTTAGTGTTGTGAATATGATCAGCCTCCTAAACTCTGACTTCATTTAGCATTGTCAGGCATAACACCTTGTGAACACTCATTTACATGAAAGAGTAGCTTTATTAATATTAAAGATTAATACAAGTTTCATTTGAACATAACTGCATTAAAAATAAAATGTTACTAATGATTGGAACTAGTAAAGGAAGGAATTTGAGTTAAGGAAGAGTCTTCCCTTAATTCAACTTTGTTCTGTTTTCTGAATTACAAAGTGACAAAAAGTTAAAGTACTACAATCTTTCTCATCAAATATACTCTTAGGAATCAAAGTTGAAGATCTTTATAAAATATATTGCTGTGTCTGTCAGACACTGGCAGAAAGGGGACAAAAATAATGGCTCAGGGATAGCTCTCCTGTTTGGATCACAATTAGCCTGGATTTTAAATCCTATCTTTGAAACATTGTTTCAGTGAATATCCTTGGTGATAATAGAAGTGTGGCAAGATAGAAACTCAATATGCCACTAATAGAGTTCAAAAGAGGCATAGGAAGTCCCCAGAGCAGATGATGCCATTTTGCAGCTAAATTGTTCTCTGCTTTCAGGCCACTGTATATTTGATCATACTGCTGGTGGGAGAAGGGGCAGACTGTGGGTATGTCTAGACTACATGCCTCTGTCGTCAAAGGCATGTAAATTAAACTACCCGACATAGTCAATGAAGCCAGGATTTAAATATCCCCAGCTTCATTAAAATAAAAATGGCCGCTGTCGACCGATCCATGTCTTGACTGCCGTGTTGTGCTGACGATCAGCTTCATTTTATTTTAATGAAGCTGGGGTTATTTAAATCCTGGCTTCTTTGACTATGTCGGGTAGTCTAATTTACATGCCTTTGGCGATAGAGGTATGTAGTCTAGACATACCCTGTGTGTTCTTTTTTTAGAGGGAAAGAAACAGCTGCCCTCACTCATGTAACGACCCCAAGAAAGGAGAAAGAAACTGCAATAGGTCTCCTATTGCTTCGGTGTACTGTCAGATAAAATGTAGGAGAGAGGACATGGTTTATTGCTTAGAGTTCAGTCCACAGCACCAGCATTGCTATTTCATTAAGGCTATGTCTACACTGCACTGTTAACTTGAAATAAGATACGTAATTTCTGTAGCTTATTTTGAAAAAAAGTGCTATTTCGAGACATCCCTTAACCCTTGTGGAATGAAGCTCACCAGGATGCCGAAATAGCATGCCCATTATTTTGAAAAATATTTTGAAATAAGTGGTGGCATGTGAAGACACGGGGTAGCTATTTTGGGATACCTCTGGTATCCCAAAATAACTTTGACGTGTAGACATACCCTCAGGTATGTCTGAAAAAATATGTAGTAGACTGAAAAAATACGTGTAGACTGAAAAAATATGTAGTGCTCTGACCTGTTCTCTTTCCATATGAATTGGCAATGAAAGGGAAGGTGCACAGATAGCTCCTCCAGACCACCAGAACTCTAGGAAATGGCTGTAAGGAATATGTGGGGATGTCTACACAGCAGAGTTATTTCGGAATAACTGTCCACGTCTATGCTACAAGCAGTTATTTCTACATAATGTCAAAATAATGTCGACCTGGAGGACTTCTTACTCTGACTTCTGTAAATCTCATTTTACGAGGCGTAAAGGAAGTCAAAGGAAGAGTGCTGTTTCTCGGACTTCCTGCTGAGTAGACAGCGCCAGAAGCCCAAATAAACGATTTCAAATTAAGCTATGCAATTGACATTGCTTAAGTTATGTAGCTTATTTTGGTGTTAGCCCTGCTGTGTAGATGTACCCTGGGTGACTAGAAATATGTGGAGACTGATGACAAGAGAACACCAGGGAAAGTGGAAAAGTGATACAGGTTGGTAGATAAATTTGAAAACAAAATCGAAACATTCATATTTGTAAGGTAAATCTATGATTAGGGGCCTGCCCCTTTAACATATGGTCTTGGAACATTGTATAACCTAAGTCACTTCCATTATTATTTGCATTTATCTAAATGTGGTGAAGTAAGTTGAAGATTTACTATAAACTCTGCTGCTTTGGGATTTACTTGCTTTTTGAGTTCAACTTCAGACTGTTAACTTGCTTTTAGTGTAGTATATATAATATGTAGCTATATAAAATACACGTGCGCCATTCTTGTTTCAAAACTTTCTATTCCTAATGTTTTCACAATGCTGAAGAAAGAAAAGCAGTTTGCCAAGTATTTAAATTATTATACTTTTTCTTTGAACTGCAGACTTCATACCTTATGATTGACATTCAGAATCTGTTTATTAAATTTTGCTTAGGGTTTTTCAGGTTTTATGCTAATGCCTTTCATGGTGATGTCTGAGAGTAGATAAACTTAGGAAGGATTTTGCATCCTTTCTTTCATATTTTTAGTTTATTGGAGTACAGTCCTGCTAAGCCCAGATGACATCAACTGCTGTACCTGAGTTCATTGGGACTGTTCATATTCTTGAAACAAACGTGCTTGAATGCCCAGTGCTTTGCAGGACTGAACTTTCTACACAGAAGAGTAATTGTTAACAAAGCTGGTCTTTTAAGTTGCATTTGCACTCTGAAAAAGGATTGCTTTTTTAAATTTGGTCAGCCTTTAGATATTCATTTATGTCTCACTAACTCCAAATAATATTTACACAATCAGTGATATGAAGCTATAACTTATTGCATAATTTAAGCCTCACTAAAGAGCAAACTTTAACTTCTGTATTATATATTTTACTAATAATGACATGCAAGAAGAAAGCCCACCTTGATTCTGTGCTTACGTTAACTCTGCAGGAATGGCAATTTGAAACAGTGCAAATGGGCATGGAATTTTTGAGAGATTATAAATGTGGAAACCTGCTGTGTCATTGTTTACACTGAGCAAACACTTTTAATATAAAATGTAGTTAAAAAAAACAGAAAAATTTAAATATTTGGAACATTGTGCTTAAGTGCTTTAAAATCTACGTTTTTATAAAATTTTGTTTTCACTGAGCAGTCCAAATGGGTAGAACAAAAGTCTTACTAATTATTACTTGTTTGTTATTAATTGTTAGGATAGCATGCCATCTAAGACATTGGCTGACTATATATTGAGAGATTGTACAATGTACCTGTTGGCATAAATTTAGCATTTAGGATATAGAACACTAATCTGTTGTAAGAAAACAAGCAAAAATCTCCTCTGGATCTAAAAGTACCTGTGATTAAGGGCTATATCCTGCTTGGAACAATTGATTTAATTAGCTGCTAAAATGACTTTAGGGGCTTCACAAGTTTGTTTCTTTCTATGTTTGATTTAGTGGGAACAGTTAATGATTTTGTTTTTATCATCTTTACTCTCTTCAGAATTATTTACTTAGCACATGGAAGGCAACAGATATTTGTTATTATAAAATCAATTTCATGCCTGACTAGACTATCTCTTCCACCTTTGTCATTACTCTTGGACCTTGGGGTATGTTATCTTGGACTCCTTTTTGTTTACACAACTAGATGGCAGTAGGCCTGCCCAGTAATTATTTGGGGAATTTGGGCCCTACAGCAGCAAACAATGAATGCTCAGAATCAGATGTTAAATGTAGCTGTACACAATCCTCACTGAGTTTGCACTGAGCATAAACTATTTTTTATTTTACACAATAAAAAATACCAAGTATGTAGTAGGGTGTGTTTCATGTTAAATACGTACGTATTCCAAATTCAGAAATCATTCAAAAGGTTTATAAAATGAAAGAATGCTATATGCTGGGGATAAATATTTGACTAAACAACTGGAATAGCTTAATGTTTGTATAGCAAACATTTTCTGTGTTCAGATTTGATAGGTGTGTGACAGATTTTCATAAGTAAGAGTTTTTTCATGAGATTTTAACAACTATGAAGTTGAATTCTAATATGGTGACCAACTACTTTAAGATTCCAGATTGTGTAAAAAAATCTGTCTTTTTCTCTAAAGTTTCCAGAACATCCCAGTCTTTTTACTTTATTTCTTCCTCTTATTTTAAACTATGAACAATTTAGTGTTACTGATACAGAATATGGAAAGTTAATTGTCAGAATGAAAGAACAGTGTTCTTTAGCAGCCTATTTTTTGCTGCTTTTATCATTGGCATGCTAATCTGAAAATTCTAGGTAACATAAAGCAGGAGTGAGGAACCTTGTATTGGTCGGGGGCCATTGACCTACAGAAAAATCAGTTGGAGGCTGCATAAAAGAAGAAAATAAAAAACTTTTATTGACAGGGCTCGACAAATAGTGTAATCTACTCACCCGTGGCAAGTAGATTACGCCCCGGCAGAGCTGGCATGGAGTGATCTGCGCATGCGCAGAGCGCAGAACTGCGCAGCTGGAAAGCGGGGCTCGCCGCTGCTCGGCGGCCCCTGCTTATTGATGTGGCCCTTGACTGAGGAACGGAAAGACACTTCCCACATTCCCCTTGCACATCAAAGTCTAAGGGGGTCTGTGCTAGTAGATTTTGTGGACTTCCCTAATTTCTGCAGTGGGGTAAAAAATGAGGGATTCAGCGTGTGGGAGGGGGCTGCCAGAAAGCAGGCTTGGGGTGCGGGGTCTGGGTGTGAGGGAGGGTGCAGGAGGGGGTTCAGGGATGGGGGTTGGTAGGTCTGGAAGGGTGGCGTGGTACAGGGTCTGGGCAGTAGGAGGTGCAGGAGCAGGCTAGGGATTGGGGATGGAGGTCTGGGTGGGAGGTAGGGTGCAGGGGCAGAGGAAGGTGCAGGAGCAGGCTGAGGGTGGGGGGTCTGGGTGGGTGGTAGGGTGTAGAAGTGGGTTGGTGATAGAGGATCTGGATGGGAAGGGCTGCAGGAGTGTGGTGGGGTGTGGGGGCTATGCAGAAGGGGAGTGCAGAAGTGGTTTGGGGTGGAGGGGCTGAGTGGGAGACGAGTGCAGGAACGGGATCAGGGTGCAGGGGCTGGGTGATGGGCAAGGGTTGCTTACCTGAAACAGCTCTCCAGGGACGCACATGGCTCCATATCCCACGTCACTCCTAGGCACCACCCCCGGTGCTCCTATCGGTCACAGTTATGGCCAGTTGGAGTGGCGGGGGAAAAATCTCGAGGCAGCACTTTGCTGGGTGGACAAGGACTGGCAATGGCAGCCTGTGGAGCCACTTCCTCCCCCCATCAAAGCTTGCTTGACTCTGACCTTGGCTTGCCTGATTCCGGTCCATGAGGCTTGGGGCTTCTCTCAACCCCACAGTGGGGAGCCAGCGCTCCTGCTCCAGCCCTGCGGGAAGGGACTATGGGGGACGGGGGAAGGGCATGGCGCAGGGCTGCAGTCTCCCTGATGGTCAGGGGAAACCCTAATCCTCAGGAGCCGTATCCAGGTGGTCCCAGGGCTCTAGTTCCCCACCCCTGACTTAAGGTGTCATATTTAAAATTTGTTTGCATTCTACAATTTTTAACTAAAGGAATTTGATGAACGAAAGCATCCAAACCATACAGAGGGAATGATCTTGTTCATGGCCCAGTACTGACAGGCAATAGAGGTGTGTGTTTCAATCACATTATTAATCAAGTTAGCTCAATGTGATTGAATAGCCCTATTACAGTGCAGGATAACATGACCAGCTTTTTAAGGGGGCTTTTTTAGTCATGTTCAGCAATACAAATGAGATGTATATACTCTTTTTGCCCATGAAGGGCATAGTCCATTGTCTGTTTTTTTTAAGATGTGAAGGGACAGTCACATCTTGTGAATAGCTGCAAGGCTATTTTTGGTTTGGGGCTTTTTTTGGGGGGGAGGCAGTTTTAGAATTCTGCATATCATTAAGTTTTTGTTGCTATATCTATAATACAGGCTGGACACAAAAAAAGTTAATCCAGGATGAGAACAGTTAATTTATAGTGGAAAACTGCAGCTGGATACATTTAATTCATTTGATCTTGCTTCTGTACATGGTTCTATTGCTTCTGTCTCCGAGGAAGTCCATGTGTGACACACTTCAAACTCAGAGTGTTCTTTGAAAGGCACAAGATTCTTTATAATGTCAAATAATACTAATACTTGTAATAGAAAGCAGAAAGAGACCTGGGAGCCTGTATAGAACAGGGCTTAAAACTATATCGCTCCATATACCACATAATCCCAACCAGCTAGGTTAGGGAGTCTAGAAATGATCACGTTTGGATAACACAGCACAGGTCCAATGCCAGATCATGGCACTCCCTTTTGCATATGCTTCACACTTGCTGCTGATGCTTCAGTAATTCTGAATCCTTTCTTCCCTTTCTGAAAAAAGAAGTCCTGCTGTCCAGGATTGTGTTTTCCAGGAAGAAAGAAGTGAAGTAGTAGGCTGTCATGGGATAGAAGGACTGGCCCATTCCAGCCTATTATATTCTTCCTCTGACTGTGTGTCTAGACTACGCCAAACGGTCAAAAGAGGATATGCAAATTCCGCGGGAATTTGCATATCTTCTTCCAATCGCACTTTCGAAAGCAGAGCTTTCAAAAGTGAAAGTAATTACGATGCAGTTTTTTTGGCGAACCTCCTTCCCGTGTCAAAAAGCCTCATAAACCTCCTTTTTTAAGGAAGAGCGGCTTTTTGATGAAGGGGGTGGCTCGCCCAAAAAGCTGCGTCTTAATTACTTTCACTTTCGAAAGCGGAGCTCCACTTTCGAAAGTGCGATCGGAAGATCGTTCGGCGTAGTCTAGATACGCCCTGAGATAAAGGCCCTTTCCCTCCTCCAATCTCACATCCTGTGAGAGATACAGCAAGTCAGCTTGCTCCCTTCCCTTTTCCTATCTATAAAAAGAAGAGTCATTCTTATGCATCTTACTTTGTAGGAGGAGTGAGGAGCAGGGTTCCTAGAGAACTGTTGGATAAAGGTGTCATCCCCAGGACTCATCTCAGACAGACACCTGCGATTTCTCTGTGTGCTGCTATGAGCAGATGAAGGAAGTCAGTATTAGAAGCAATGCAGGAGTAACACATTTAGTCTATGTGAGAGCTGTGGTCTGCACGTAAAAATCTAATAATCCATATTCAGACCTTCTGTGGCATCCTTCACATATTATATGTTTGCTTGCCATCTTAAAACATACCCTTTTGTATGAATTTTCTCAGCTTTGCTAATTTCCCTTGCTCTGCAGTGCTCTCAAGTGGAATTAAGATGCTGAGCTCTCAAACAAGACTTTTGTTACAGTTGTTTGAGGGCTTCTGTTCTTATGCCATGCAGTTATCAAAGCTCCATTAACCCCTACACTAGGGGATAAGTTTGAATTAAGATATGAAACTTCAGTTTTGTGAATTGTGTAGCTTAAGTCAAAGAATCCTAACCAGAATTTTGGCACTGTCCACACTGCTAATTTTGAGTCTTATAATAAATAATAGAAAATCATTACAAATTCCAAAATACGAAGAATGAAGATTGATTCTACTCATCTTAGGGTATGTCTACACTTGCACCCTAGTTTGAACTATGGATGCAAATGTAGGCGTTCAAAATAGTAAATGAAGCCAGGATTTAAATATTAAAAAAATATCAAAAAATGAGGAGTAATATTGGTTCAAACCAAGGGGAGTGATTCAAACTAACGCAGCCCGGAGCACACTTTCACTTTTGAAACAGTTGGGTTCCGAAACAGCACGCGGCTGAGATTATGCTAATGAATCATGGGATATTTAAATCCCGGCTTTATTTACTATTTCGAATGCCTACATTTGCATCCCTAGTTCTAACAAGGGTGCAAGTATAGACATACCCAGACTGTTTGTTTAAAATTGGTTGGTGCAAAAGAAAAATCAATAGTTCTTGCAAAGTTTCAGATTTCCTGCCTTATTTTGATCAAGAGTCTTATAGTTAGTCATCCACAAATAAAAATCAATTGGCAATAATTTTATCTCCAGTCTACTGGAAATTTTTAATTTGGGCAATCAAAATGTAAATATGAGGATGATGGATGCAAGTGCCTCTGGCATAGTGAGAATTATGTCCTATAACACTGCTGTACAGCCAAAATGCTTCTGAAATAAATGTAGTCAAATTTTACTAATTCTGGGTCACTGAGAACGAAAACGATGCTTAAAATTGTTGATTGGCTCTAGTTTTCAAGATATGCTATTGGGTCACTATATACGACCCTTGACTTGGGAATGGCGGAGAATAAATGAGTTATAGAGAGAAGGGATCTCAATTTAAACCAGAAATGGCTAAAATATATCTTTGACTGGATCTATGAATAAAGCTATGACTGGGTTTGGATAGTACTTGCTTTTAGGCAAAACAATGAATGATGCAATCTGAAGCTGGTATTACATCATACATT
>CM057845.1:227494492-227506327 GCA_030068395.1 Apalone spinifera | reverse complement strand
TTAAGAGACCTATTGTCCCTGGAGCCTTGCTAATTAGCATGTCCATAGGCTGAGACCATTGCTCAACCCCATACAGAGAAACTTCCAGTCTCCATACAGAGAACATATTCATAACTCCACACACACAGACATTATACCGATATATGAAGCGCATATTCAGAATCAGTAGAAAGTAAGCTTTTGTTCGACATCTCACATGGCCCCTTTCATACTAACTTTTGGGGCAAACACTCCCCCATGGGTGCAGCAGTGACCTGGATGCTTCCCTTAAACTCTGGTAACGTGACACAGGGACTGCCCATTTCTTTCTTGGTGAAGTTGGCCTCAGGGTCACACAACAGTCTGTGCACCAGTCCAGAGCACTCAGGTCCATGATGTTCTCACACAGGAACACCTTGGTCCTTCTCACAAGGTTCCTGGAGAGGCCATGCCTTTCTCCAGCCTCCGTGGTGGGACACCTTCCCACGACAAGCCACCACTAAGGAGGCTATGGTCATGGAACCACAGAGCAGTGCTGCACATGGCATAGGGTAAGGCCCACACTTAGGCAGCATTTGCTCCTGATCGAACATGGTGTTGTGGAGCAGACTGATCTCATGCATAGGAATCTTCTGGGAGGAAGAAGAGGAGGGGAGCCCAGTAGCACTCTCTCTGGCAAGTGGCCTCTGCCACTCAGACGCACCTCTCTCAACACTCCTTCACCTCCTCCAGTGGGCAAGGATAGAAGTTCTCTCTCTGCTGGATGCCACTAGTGCTGGACCTGAATGTGCAGGGTATAGAAGGAAGCCAAGCTGCCCCCTCTTCCCTCTCCCCCGCATGCTCCTGGCCTGGCTGGCACCTTCCCAGGCCTGTTTGTTCCTGGGCAGTGGTGTATTAATGCTCCCCTGAGACATCCGTGCCCCTGCAGGAAAGTGCCTGTGGTCAAGGCAACATATGGCCTTGCTCAAAGCACATTGCCATTGTCTGAACCAAGACCTTCGGTATTGGCTCAGAGGTTAGGGCAAGGCTCTAGACAGAGTGTTTCCTGGGATTAGTGCCCTTGTAACTTTTCTTCACAGCTGGACCAGCTGAGAGTGTGGCACATCCACCAACTTCCACGCCATCTTCCTGACTCTGCAGGATCCACTGGAGGAAACATACCCAGGAAAACCTAATGAGGGAGCAGATGGCCTGCCTTCAATCCCTTGTCCAGGGGCTCAAAGAGGAGTGCCAGCACAAGGCTGCTGACTGCGAGGAGCACCAGGCTGACCGCAAGCAGCGGTGGACCAGCTGGTGTGCCAGCACGAGGCCATGTGCTCCTATCTCATCTCAATAATGGAGTGTATGGCCTCATGCATGAAGCAGGTCAACAGCCACGTCCTCCCCCCAGGTTTCTCTTCTTAGCCCCCCCCAGGGACCACTGGGGTCCCAGAACACTGAGTTGTGGGACCTCTCAGGCAGCTGAAGCCTCCTGAGCTAACCAAGGCAGACACTAGTCCCACCCCCATCCCTGTGGCCCCCTCCTCTGCCTTCTCCTGTTCCAGTTCTTTCCTCAGTCCCTCTCCTGTTGTATAGTTGTATATCCCCCAAATAAACAGTCTTGGTTTTTTTAAAGGCTTTTTTATTTGCTCTGCAAGGGAGTGGGGACGGTGGGAAGGGAGGGCAGGGGAAGAGAGGAGTGAGGGTGGAAAGGCACACACAGGGAATGTAGGGGCCCCTTCTGGAGAGGCACAGGGGAGAGTCTCACAGGTGGCCTTGGCTGAAACTCTCCCTCAAGGCCTCCCTGATGAACACAGCCCCTTGGTGTGCTCATAGAATGGCATTGGTGTCCGGCTGTTCATATGCCCTGGCCTTCTGTTTAGCGTCTTTTTCCCTGACCTGGCACAAAAGTCTCCCCCATGCTCTCTCACAGGCTGTGGAGCACACAGGAGGCCACCACCACAAAGGGGATGTTACACTCACTGAGGTCCAGGTGAGTGAGGAGACTCTGGAACCTCCCCTCTAAGCAGCCATACACACACACTCCACCACCATGTAGCACCTGCTCAGTCTGGTGTGGAAGTGCTCCTTGGTGGAGTCCAGGCTTCCTGTGAAGGGCTTGAACAAGAGGTAGGCTGCCTCACCCAGGATGCAGATGAGCATGTCCCCTTCCCCAACTCTGGTGGTGTGGTAGGGGAAAAAGTGCCGGCACACATCTTTCGGAAGAGGCAGGCATTCCAGAAGATGTGGGCATCTTGTGCCTTCCCCGACCACCCATTGATGTTGGTGAAGTGTCCCTTGTGGTCCACGAGGGACTGTAGCACCACAGAGAAGTACCCCTTCCTGTTTATGTAGTCCGAAGTGCAATGGTCCGGGGCCAGTCTCTGGCCCCCCTGCAGGTGAGGAAGCACATGGTGGTAAAGCCGTCAATGATGCCATCCACATTTCCCAGAATGAAGACCCTCCATAGCAGCATGTGGTTTATGGCCTTGACTACTTGCAGGAGCACAGCTCTTACTGTGGATTTCCCCACACTAAACTGGTTTCCCAACAAAGCAATAGCTGTCTGGTATGATGCACTTTCACAGGACGATGGCCACATGCTTTTGCACTGGGATAGTGGGTCTCAGTTGGATGTCAAGTCACCTGAGAGCAGGGGTGAGCAACTCACAGAGCTCCAGGAAGGTGGTCTTCTGCATGCGGAAGTTCTTGAGCCACTGATCTCCCTCCACCAGAAATGGCATTTGATGGAGTCCAAGGAATTGAGGGTCATTTGGAGCAGCAGCAGGAGCACCAGGACCTTGGTGAAGAGGGCCTCTGGTCCAGACTGGTCGTCGTCCTGCTTAGAGCAGCATGTGGACAGTCTGGACGAACTGTGCCATGAGGTGCAGCACTAAGCCCGTGAGGCTAGTACTGCTTTGCAGCAGCTCCGGCTCCATGTTGTAAGTACCGTGGCTTCCACCAGGGCAACCAGCGCACACTGCATCTGTTTTGTGTCCCGTGAGGGGGAGGCAGAGGAGGAGTGCGGCCGCAGAGAGGAGCCCCTGAAAGTACACATCACAGCTTGCCTGACCAAGCAGCCACAGTAAGTGTTTAAGTGTCCACCTTCCTGGTGCCCTCCCCTGAGTGCTTCTGGGGGCTCTAAGTCTGAGGCAGGCTCCAATTAGTGTGGATGCGCTATATCAAAATAATTCTGGGTAATGTCAATGCTCCCCCCTAGTGTGAACACATTATTTCAATTTTGTTATTTTGGGAGCCATTAAATCAATTTTAGTTATTTTGAAATAGTTTTCTAGTGTAGACATGCCCTTGAAGAATAGTGCTGACTTTTCTACTACTTGAGATCCTACAGTTACAACTGGCACTTGCTTACTAGAACATATTTAAGGCAGTTGTCCACCATGTGATAACTCTAATCATCTTACTATAAAGAATTTGCCCACTCTGCAGAAATTATTGAGGGTATGTCTACACTTGCACCCTCTTTCAAAAGAGGGATGCAAATGAAGACATTCGAAATTGCAAATGAAGCCAGGATTTGCATTTTCTGCACTTCATTTGCATATTCACGTTATGGCGCTATTTCGAAATAGCACTATTGCAAAATAACAGACTCTGTTAAGACACGGTTATTTCGAGAGAAAACCCTTCTTTCGAAATAAACCTTTTTCCTCATACAATGAGGATTACCAGTTATTTCGAGAGAAGGGTTTTCTTTCGAAATAACCACATCTTAACAGTGTCTGTTATTTCAAAATAGCGCTATTTTGAAATAGCACCATAATGCGATTATGCAAATGAAGCACAGGATATTTAAATCCCGGCTTCATTTGCAATTTCATATGTCTTCATTTGCATCCCTCTCTCAAAAGATGGTGCAAGTGTAGACATACCCTCAGACAATATTTTTCTGTATTCCCATGTTTCTGATTTCACTTATGCTGAAGGATGTGATGCATCATCGCTTGGAGTTGAACAGGAATGGAATGCTACCTTATACATCTATTAATGTTTTAGGCCTATATTTTTAAAGTGATCTAATTTTAGGTGTCTCATTTGTAAGATTCTGAGACGTACAGAGAGACATCTAGGGCCTGATTTTTGAAGAATGCTCACATCTCAAACTAAAGACAATGATTGAGGCACCTAAAACTAATAAAGTATTGATTTTTTTTTTACTTTACCACGCACCACACCTGACAAAAATTTGCTTTCCCTGCTTCTATAACTAACTGCATAATATCTATGTATAAATTAAAACTTTGCTTCTTGTTTCTCAGAAACAACTCTGTGTTTAAATCACTTCTATAAAAATACCTTTGCTGAGAATAATGTCACTCCTTGGATTAAAAAGAAAATAAGATCTCTCCAGACTTTAGAAAGATTCTGAGTGTTGCTTTAAGGTAGCAAGAAGACTTTATTCTGAAATGGAGTGTCCACACATACAGCTATTGCAGAATAGCTTATTCTTAGGTGCTGTTTACATGGGGAAATTGATGGGAATAGGTATTGCAGAATAAGCTATTCTGCAATGCCTTTTCCAGTCAATTTCCCTTGTACACAGCACCTAAGAGATGAACAGGAACTTCCATAGTATACTAAGGATGTCAACATGTAGATGACTACAAGATTAACCAATAAGCCTAGGCTTATCCATTAATCCTATTGACTACATTGCCTTCCTCCCCCCACCCCCCATATCCTCTGTATCAACAAGATATGTGTGGGGAGCTAGGTTTTAAGATGGCTCTGCTTGTATGCCGGCTCCTCAGAGCTGCCTACTTTCACCCTTGCTGTCTCCTTAAAAGATAGCTCCTCCTAGCACTGGCTCTGCAGAGCCACCACCCTGCCCCCCACCCCCAGCACTGCATCCTCTGAAAGCGCGGGGGGCGGGGCAGCAGGGGAGGCTGCCGCAAATCAGTCTCTGTCCACAGGGAGCTTGGACCCCACACAGACAGGGCTGCTGCCGCAGAACAACCTCTGTCTGGGCGGAGCTCGGATCCACCACAGACAGAAACTGCTGCCACTCCATGCTGCCACCTCTGTATCAGAGACAGCAGTGGGGGTGGCAGGCAGGATCTGGTCTGCACAGAAAGCTGTTTTTTAAACTGGCTTCCCTTGCAGACCTGCACTGCTGCCTCTGATTGAGGGGCAGCAGCATGGGGTGAGAGGGGACTCCCTGGGAGTGGGTCCAGGAGTGCTCTGACTTCCAGCCGCGCCTCTGGGGACTATCAAATAGTCATATAACAGCTAAAATTTGATGCCATTGCACGACTATTTAACTACATGCTATCTAGTATTCCCACAGGATACTACCTCAAAAGGAAACACATTCTAGAGACTGTCCTTCCAAACTCTCACAAACTTCAATTTCCACTCTTCTATATTATATTACAACTTTATTACTTTTTCAACACAATACATTTTGGTTTAGTGTATCATTCTTCACACAGCTTCAGAGGGGTAGCAGTGTTAATCTGTATTTCTAATTTGGGGACAATTTATATTGTCAGGTCAGCGTCACAGCTATGGGTACCCACATGGCCCCACAATATCCCAGCATCTTTATGGATGACCTTGAACAATGTTTCCTCAGCTCTTTCCCCCTAAAATCCTTACTCTACTTACGCTGTATTGATGACATTTTCATCATATGGATGCATGGGAAGGGGACCCTTGAAGAATTCCACAGGGATTTCAACAACTTCCACCCCACCATCTACCTTAGCCTGGACAAGTCCACACAAGAGATCTGCCTCCTTGACATTACAGTACAATTACAATTACGACGGCCACATTTCCTCCACCTTATGCCAAAAACCTACCAACCATAACACTTAATACATGCCTCTAGCTTCCATCCGAGACACATTTCCCATCCATTGTTTACAGCCAGCCCCTAAAATACGAACAGATTTGCTCCAGTCCCACAGATACAGACAAACACCTACAGTAACTTAAAACTAAAATACCCACCCAGAAAAGTGAAAAAACAGATTGACAGAGTACCCAGAGTACCCAGACATTGGCTTCTTCAAGATAGGCCCTACAAAGAAAACAGAATTCTACTTGTCATCACCCAACTTAAATCCCTTCAGTGCAATATCAACCATCTACAACCTATCCTGGAGAATGACCCCTGACTCTCACAGACCTTTGGAGACAAGCCAATCCTTGTCTACAGACATCCCCATAACCTCAAACAAATTATTTCTAGCAACCACACAACACACCTCCATCATACTCTTCCAGGAACCTACCCATGCAATCAACTCCGGTGCCAACTCTGTCCACACATCTATACAAGCGACATCATCGTAGGACCTGACCACATACACCACCACATCAGAGTCTCATATAACTGCACATCCACCAATGTGAACTATGCCATCAAGTGCTAGCAATGCCCCTCTGCCATGTATATTGGCCAGACTGGACAGTCTCTACGACAAAGAATTAATGAACATAAATGAGCTATTCGAAAAGGAAACACATGGAAACCTGTTTAGGAACATTTTAACTTGCCCAGGGATCTCATTAATGGATCTCAAAGTTTTCATATTATTCCAAGCTAATTTAAAAAAACCCAGCTTGAAATGGAAGCTGTAGAGCTTAATTTCATTTATAAGTTTGATACCTATGACAGAGGTTTAAACAAAGACCTTAACTGGATTGCCTGCTACACTCCACATTCTAATGACATAAAAAGCCAAACACCGAGTACTTAAGAGTACAGCCACTCCCCGACTTACGAACACACTGACTTACGACTATCCATACTTACAACCAATCTCCCATTAATCCCATTATAATATTTCGAGTGGAGAATTATGTACATCAAGTTTTTTGAACAGCGTGGGCAGCACGTTTAAGGGTATTTCCGACTTACGACCAAATCAAGTTATGACCAGGTGTTCAGAATGTAATCCATTCGTAAGTTGGGGACTGCCTGTATTTGGAACCCACTTTATCAACTTCATTTAGCATGGGCTAATTGACTATTTTTCCTCATTTTTTTCCTCTTTCCTTTCTTTCCTTTCCCTCCTCATCCCCTCTCTTTCCCTGTTGTTTATTTGGAATCTGGACCCTTAAACTCCATTCATCTGAAGAAGTGGGTTATGCCCATGAAAGCTCATGTTACCATCTACATTTTTGTTAGTCTCTAAGGTGTATACTCTAAGAAGTATATGGTTTGTGGGCACTAGTATTCTCTTTGAGCTTAATATATACATCTGAGCATTTTTCTTCTATGGAAATTCAAACAATCCCAGTTCCCAAAATGCAGGCATGAAGACCCATAACATACCTTCAATGGGAGGCTATTGTCAATATTTTCTCTCTTTATATTTGAATTCACATGAGTTGGAAGGCAGATGATTTCATAGCCATTAATAAAAAAGAGGAATTTAATGAATTAAAAGATCCCCTTCCACCTAGTTTTTTGAGTAGTTAAGCAGAAAGTCCAGTACTAAAAATAGGTTTTGCTAATAGCTTCTGGATGGACACTGTGAGCAAAATTCATCCCTGGTGTCACGCTAATGAAGTCAGTCATATTAATATGTGGGATGAAGTTGTCCCCCTGAATATAATGTAGGATCCAAATGTTTTCTAATCTGTTGAGCTGCCACTGAAGTATTGCCAGGGAATGACAAGAAAAAAGCTTCTGACAGTTTTATTTTCTAGTCTGTGCCCCTTCTAGTCACACCTGTCCCTTTGTGAGCACCTAGCTATAGTCTCTGACATCTCTGCAGAGGCTGAACAAATAAGGCATTGGAGAGCAAAACCTGATGTTTCTAGACACCTCTGCTGTGTGATTATATTCATTACACTCAAAAGGAAATGCAGTAGGTGTGGCTCAGTGGGGGAGAATGGCAGCCTTGATTCTCTTCAGAGATGTGAAATAGAGAATTAACTTTTCTGAACCAATTCCTGAAAAATGAGCATTTTTGAGTGCCTTAGGAATGGTATATATCACTACTATATGTAATTTTATTTTTAGTCTGAAAGTTCCTATTGGATAAAAAAATCAGGGCCGTATGAAGAATGGTCTTTGATAGCACACTATTTCTGTTAAAATTAGAAGTTGCTGTGTGGACATATTTAGAAATCTACACAGTTTTGTGATCCACTGCACAGTCTGAAAATGACAGACAATTCACTGGTGAGTTTAGGATGCTGAAAATGTCTGAAAAAGCACTGATGAAATTGACCTGTCAGTGAGGGAAATGTTGATTTCCCAGCAGGTCCTAGATACATCTGATAATGATGCATCAGCCAGTTGAGAGAGAGGTGTCAGTCAACCAATTTTGCGGTACAGCATACATTCCTTATAGAGTAAGCACTGTGGAAATCCCAGCGTATGAAGGAACCTGGATCTTTGGTTTTACTATAGCATATTTAATAAATAAAATGCTGGTAACTTTGTAGGTTTGAAGAAATGTTGCTTAAAAATTACTTGTTTGTTTACAAATTACAACATTGTAAACGTATAGCAGAAAAATCACAAACCTTTTTGTTTTCTTTTTTGATGAGTTACCTCTGCATCTTCTATATTTGATAGATTGTTTTCCTAGCCTGAACTATTTCACAATATAAAGCTGCTGCTTTGACTTCGCATATGCTTTAATTAAAAAAAACCCCTCTGTTAATAAATATGAATAGTCAAAAACAACATTTCAATGTCTTAAACATAAGTATATATGATAGATGCATGAGGAAAGCTTGATACCCACTCTATAGTGTGAGGCAAAAGTACAAATATCCAAATGTCTTCTGAATCTAAAAAGTAATATGTACCAGAACATACGGTAGGGTATTATTGTTACAAGATATCAGTATTTTGGCTAATTAGCTTTGACCAATATGAAAATGGTCTCAAAACCAGACAGTTCGGAATCATATTTATCTAACTTTTCCCTCCCTCAAATCTGTATTTTATTGTTGTTTGCAGAGAATACTTTGGTCAAAATATATTAACTCTGTTTCTTCTCAATAAACATTTGATATAACATTGATTCTAATTCTATTAACTGTTCTTTGGTAAAGTAATTGTGTGTTTAGGGGTACTGTTCAGCAATTAGTGTGGTATTTACAGCCTAATAACACATCTTACATGGCTTTAACATGCTGATGAATAATGCAAGTACACTCTGCCCCCGGTAGAGACTCAGCACACACGTGTGCAGCCCAAATGGAGCAAGTTGATCCAATAAAACAGGCCTGTATGCAGGAACTTCTGTATATGTGTCACGTTATTGGATTTTAAAGGTCATTGTTGCACCCATGCAGGGGGCGGGGGGAGGATGTGCCCCAAAAGTCTATACATGTACTTGTGTATGCTATTCATGTACTTGTATAATATCTGTATGTGGAGTTATAAATATGTACTCTCTGTTGATGCTGGAAAATTCTCTGTCTGAGACAGAGCAATAAGCAAAGAATGTTCAGCTAGTGGCTATGCTAATTAGCAAGGAGACAATGAATCTCTAGGTGCCAATACACACCTGAGGAATGTGACTGATACCTGCAAACCAGCCAGGTCATAATGGCTGCCAGCATGTGAAACAGAGATAGGTCGCTCAACCATGTGACCTGCTCTGGCTAGGAAGATGCCAGGAGGGGTATATAAGTGCCATGTGGCAATCTCCATCTTGTCTTCAGTTCAGCTCTTGATCCCAGATGCAGCCTTGCTGGGAACAACGAGCTGGAAAGAACCGTGGATCCATCCTGACATAGGATGTACACCATAGACTTTTAAGATAGCAGTTTATAACATCTCTGCTAAGAGCCTGCACTGAGAACTTGTTGATTCGATGCATGTAATGTATTCTCCTTAACAACCTTACTCTCATGTTTTTCTTTCTTTTAGTAATAAACCTTTAGATTTTAGATTCTAAAGGATTGGCTCAGCATGATCTTGTGGGTAAGACCCAGAATGTAAGCTGATTGAGACCTGTGTCTTGTTTCTTGGGACCAGAAGAACCCGTTCGGGTTAGGTGAGATTGGGTTCTATAACTGCTCACCTGTGTGTTAGGCCCAGGGCTGATAGAGGCACAGAGGGAGCTGGGGTGTCAGACGGGTTTTGCTCGTGAGGCTTCAGGCTGGCCAGATAGGCAGTTGGAGCGCTTGGTGTGACTGGTTTGTGGCCTATTTGGGAAGGTCTCCAGTCTGGGGCTCAAGTTTAGAGCAATTCGCCCTGAACGGACACCCTCAGCTATGCCCAAACCCGGCCAGGTCTGTCATAGTGTGGGGGTGGTTTTTTTTGTAAATGTGGATTGCAGTTTCTTAAATATACAGGAATTCACAGCTTAGCCCCGCCCCCACCTCTGGCCTCACTCCTGGCATGTGGGGGGTGGGAGGCGGAATCAGCCACAGCCTTCCCCCTGCGAGCTGGAACATGGGGAGGGAGGCTGGGGCAACATGCTGCCCCAGCCTTCCTCAGCCCTGCTGGAATCAATCCTAGCCTCACTCTTACATGGGGACCATGAGGAGGTAAGTTCGAGCACACCCCCCCCCTGCATACATGCCTGAATTACTTATCAGGATGCATGCAGGTGAGGGTTCATTAGCTGTTGGAGTAAGGATTTCCCATCAGGAAATGCTTCCCTGGTTTTTTGGTCCCAGAGTTCAGTATAGTTCTTGCCTTGGACTTTCTGTTCTTTATTCTGTATACTAATGGAGTGATGCACATGAGGCTAGGGAAGCTTTCAGAGGGGTTTTAGGTGTGTCTTCCCCTGCCTTTTCATTGATTTTTTCCAAGTCTTTCTTCTGATGGGCTTTGGTTCAAGCAGAGATGGGGATGGAGAGTAGGGATGTGAAGGACTAGTCGACTATCAGATAAGCAAATGCTTATTGGATAGTTGACAGGCTAGTCGACTAGTCGCTTCCTTCCCCCCTTGCTGCCTTTATCAGGCTACATGTGGCATTTCAAAATGGTGACCGTGGGCTCCACGTGGCGCTTTCGCTTTTGATGTGGTGGCACCCTACTGACTTATCGAATAGTCGATGCAAAATGCATCGACTATTCGATTAGTCAGTTAGTTGATATTTAATACCCCTAGTGGAGAGATGTATTTCATGAGTCAGGGTAGATCAGGGGTGGCCAGCCCACGGCTCACGATCTGCATGCGGCTCTTCAAAGAAAAAATTGCGGCACCTGCACCCGCGGCTCACAAAGGGGCAGCATGTTTCTGTCTGAGACAGAGCCGGAGCTGCAGCTTCCCATGCAGACTTCAAAATGGCTGCCTTAAAAGGGCAATGTCTGCTCTGCTCTTAAAAGGGCAATGCCCCCCCTTTTTTTTGCTCTTCCAAACGCGGCAGGTGGGTTTTTATTTATTTATTTATTTATTTATTTATTTATTTATTGTTTGCTCAACAATTTTTGTCCCTTGGCTCTTTGTGCTGTATCCACCACTGTTTTGTCTCTTCATCTGTAATGGGTTGGCCACTCCTGGGCTAGATACTATGCCTTCATTCCCGAAGAACACAGAGCTGGTTGTAACAGACCCAACAGAATAAAACCTATGCTATAAAAAGACCAAAAAAGTGAACTCCAAAGTACAAATCAAAGTACAAAAACCATAGCAAGTGCTATAATAGAAACATGGATAGAGAATTGCTAAAACTAGTTTCTACTAGTTACTTAAATGATTTTGAGCATTAGCCATTACCAGGGCTCGACAAATTATGGAAAACCCTACTCACCAGACAAAAAAGGGACTCGCCACCCTCCCCCCCCAAAAAAGTGTTTTTTTTAATGGCATAAATTCCTAATAAGAATAAGAACAGTAATTACTAATATGGTCTTAATAAATATCACCCAAATTATTAATAAATATCTTATAAACTTCTACTTTTTCCCTCTGCTGCCATGTCTCC
>CM057845.1:227465607-227491502 GCA_030068395.1 Apalone spinifera | reverse complement strand
CCTGGCCAGGCACCCTGTCCCCAGCCCACTCCTGCACCCTCCCCCCGGCCAGCCACCTGCCCTCAGATGGAGGGGGTTGGCGACCGTAGGTCTCATGCTCTCTGGCCATGAAAGCTGCCAGAGAGAGGGGGGTTGGCGAGTATGGCGAGCAGGGAGTGCAGCTCCCTAGTAAGAAGTATTTGCAAAATCTATTCTGTGTTTTTGTGTGAACTTTTCATGTTATAAAAATTGTATGTATGTGTTTGGTTGATACTTACTTCTCATAGGGAGTAAAAGGGTAAATAGTGCACATATTCAATTACACTAGCAATAGGACTCTGTTCCTCTGACAATTCTCAGTCAGTAGTGTCCCATGAAAGACAAATCATACAAAGTTTCTTACTCTGCATTTAGTGGAGCTCCCATTTGTTTTACTTACTGATCCGTGTGAGCATGCACATTCAAGAGAGCCTTATGCAACTTGGATATTGCCTGGGTTTGTCAGCAAATAATTCCTCCAGTTGATTATATCTGGGAGGAAGCCGGTAAAGCCCGTATTAAAATTAGTTTTGTTACTGAACTATATTAGTTTGACAGTTGTATTAAGGATTTCATTCTTTGAATATTCTCAAATAGACATAATCTAAAACCAACTATGATTTTTATGTGCATAATAGGTGATGTAGGTGAGAAGGGGATATAACAGCTTTCAAGTATCTAAAAGTGTGTTACAAGGAGGAGGGAGAAAAATTGTTCTCCTTATCCTCTGATGGTAGGACAAGAAGCAATGGGCTTAAATTGCAGCAAGGATGATTTAGATTGGACATTAGTGTTGTGATACGTAAAAAATAATAGGGGTCTGGGATGGCTGTACACTGGTGGTTAAGGAGTTCAGCCACAGAGTCTTGGACATGTTTTTTCCCTTTGTTACTACAGTCTGGAAAGACAGATTAAGAGTCCAGCCAAAACAGGTTTTATTCTTCCTGAAGTATAAACATGCTCCTTTCGTTTTTGTAGCCTAGAAAAATAGATAATTATGCAGTTGCTCTTCTTTGTTGTGTCTTTTACTTACTCTCACTGGCGCTGTATAAGATATTTTCAGGGTTACAGTTCTTGTAATCTCTGTAACCTATTGATTTGGAAAGTTTGTAGTGTGCAAAAATGTTGATTTAATTAGAAATTTTGTAAATAGTAATTAGGGGCAGGAATAATAATATTCATCACCTACCTGTTAATTTCATTGTATGGGAGTTAACGTTCTAAATAAGGTTTTAGGGAAAGTAGTGATAAACGTATGCATTAACATACTAAAATAGATAAAAGGGTGTAATTGTTGCCAAATTGTTGCCATTGGAACGTTTTGTTGAATGTCCGAGGTAAACGTGCATGGGCAATAAAGCAGTTCTTTTTCCCCCATCCGCTCCTGGAACGCCTGTTTCTTCTCTAACATCTAGGAAAAATGTCCTGTCAGGATGGGTAAGCACTGGAATAAATTGCCTAATGAGATTGTGGAATCTCTGTCACTGGAGATATTTAAGAGCAGGTTAAACAAGCATCTGTCAAGGATGATCTAGATGGTGCTTGGTCCTGCCATGAGGACAGGGGACTGGACTTGATGATCTCTCAAAGTCACTTCCAGTTCTAGTGTTCTGTGTTTGTGAGGATAAGCAAATTTCTGATTCCTGGAAAAGCAAAACAAAACAAACAAACAAAAGGAAACTAGCCCTTTAAGTGCCGGGCTGCTCCTCAGATGAGTGTGCATTACATACCTGGGGGAGGGGCGAACGGCAGCTGGAAGCAAGCAGCAAGCATCTTGGCTCTCCCCGCAGCTCCTGGCACCCCCGGCAGGCCAGCCCCCCCCACATCTCCTGCTCCTCCCCCTGGCAGGCTGCCTCCGTCATCTCTGCCTCCCACCCCCTGGCTTCCATCCCCCCTCACTAAACTACATCCCGTGGCTCGTGGTCCCCCCAGCAGGCCACATCCCGGCCCCTGCACGGCTTCCGTGCCCCTCCTTCCCCTCCCGTAGGCCCCGCACGGCTCCCCCCTCAGATAAGCAGAATGTTTAGGTTACTGGCATGCCCTAATAAACAGAAAACACAAGTTTTACTGTACATCTTTCATATAAAAAAGGTTGATGTCTGCTTCTCTTGGCTTTAACATGGGTACAAAATTGAAAATCTAATTATTGTTCCCTTTCTTTGAGCAGCTTGGGATAAATGTGGATGTTGGGAAGGAAATACCTTGCCTAATGTTAAAATCTACAAAAGGAGCCATAATCTCATAAACAAAAGTGAGCTAAAACTGGAAACCTGCCAAGAAAGCAACTGACACAAGAACAAAAGGCACCTACTGCTGACACTGACATGCCAGGTACCCACTGGTGAAAAACAAGATCACAGATTTCTGTGAAAAACAGAGTTGACATGATGATAGGTACATCTA
The DNA here is from genome assembly GCA_030068395.1 of Apalone spinifera. Classification (NCBI taxonomy): domain Eukaryota; kingdom Metazoa; phylum Chordata; order Testudines; family Trionychidae; genus Apalone; species Apalone spinifera. The sequence continues at coordinate 227,489,081 of CM057845.1, read as the reverse complement.
TCTATATTTATGTGTATTTGTAAGATGATCAAAATGGTTTGTAATAAATTATCAAGAAAAGTCTTGTCCTATATCAGCTTGGGCCTTTTTTTTTTCTTATCGACTATTTTGAATAATCAAGTCTTCTGTCTCGATATACTGGCACGCATTCATTGCTGGGTGCTCCTGTTCTTTAGAGCTATGTACTGTGAAGCCACAACTCATCCCCCTTCCTTTACTGGTCAGTTTATTCCTTTTCATCAGTCTTGTTTGCAGAATTCTGCTCATTTCCTCACATCTGTGTCCCTTTTATTTTTCAGAAAAACTGCTTGGGTTTGTTATTTAAAATGAAGGTGAAAGTGTCCTCCTTTCTTGTCTTCTATACTGTGAAGATAACTCTAAAATCTCATACTAATATGCTTAGGCCCTAATGTTCAAATAAGTGTGGACCAGGAACCCACATTTTCTGATGTCTGCTTTGTCCAAATGAAACTAAAACCTTTGAACCTTTTGAGGTTCACTCAGTATTACAAAATATCCTTCCTGTTCTTTGATCAATGTCTAGAAACCCAGTAGCATGGTTAGGTGATAGGGAGATGTTGGAATGAAAACTGAAGCAAGGGCCAAAAATCATCTTACCCACTACATGTGGGAGAGTTGCCAACACTAATTGTCACATGCAGGAGACAGGCAGAGGAAGTTCAAAAATCAGTAGAGTGAGCTAAATCCCCCAAATATAGTCTTTTAAAAAATCTCATGACTTTGGGGGCTCCAACTCATTACTTTTGATTTCTTGAAGTTGACAATACTCTGACATGCAAGAACAGTGAGCCTGTGTATCCTGAGGGAAGGTGTGCATGAAGGGGGTCCATTGGAGAGAGAAGAATGGGACTGATGTTTAGTTATTTATCCTGGAGTTCCTCTGGCCATGTATTCTCTTTCTCTGGGTGCACAAAATCCTAGTGAAAATTGATGGGCTTTCTGCTTATGTCAAACTTGGTCAGGCATTCATGGTTAATGAAGTTGCCTCATGTTTTAGCAACAATTGGTCTTAAGGGCCTTGTTAGCTTTCTGATTTTCTCTCTGTCATACTGGTCATCAGTTTCTAAGCACTCACTCCTGTTCTGTGGAAGCTTCTGGCTGCAGTAGCCCCCCCAGTGGACAGAGCTCGGACACCCTGTGGAAGGGGCAGCTGTCGGGGACCAACCCCTGTCCACAGAGGACCCAGGTTTGCCACGGACAGTGGCTGCTTTGTGGGAGGCAGTGCAGCCTCTTTCCATGGGGAGCTCGGATCCTCCACGGACAGGGGCTGCTTCGCTGAAGCCTCCTGCCCTCTCCCCGCCCCCCACGGCTACCTCTGAAAGAGACAGCAGTGCGGGGGGTGAGGCAGGTGGCAGCACGGAGATGGTGAGGGGAAACCAGCTTTTAAGGGGCAGCAAGAAAATGTGTATAGTCGACAAGATTAACTGATAAGCCCGGGCTTATTGGTTAATCCTATAATTGACTACATGTTGACATCCCTAAAACATATTAAAAACAGTTGACATATTAAAAACAGTTCCTGTGTCATTTCCCCAGTGAAAATACCCACCCTCTCCCCGCCAACAGGAAAAAAAAAGCATAGGAGACTACTGAGGGGTCATTGTGACAGAATTCATCCCTGTATTCACACCTTACACACTATTGTAATAAACTTTCTAAAAGTACACCTTGTAAGGTATCATTTGAAAACTTATATTGTGCTGGTCATTGTTGTTCTGTTAAAATATGTGTGGCAACATTGTATGTGAAGTTATAAGACTCGCTTGTATAGTGTTACTAGCATATAGTCTAAACTAAAGTTGTCAAATTGGTCTGTTCTAAACAAAGGAATGCGTACTCGTTTAATTTGCATTTAAGTGGTAAATAGGGTCATCAAGCAAGACAGAAAACAAATGGAGCACAATCGGGTGAAATAAAAACAACAGGGAACAGCCTTCTTCATAGACTTTTTGTCTCTTGGTGCCCATCTGGAAATGTTTTTCAAGAGGGGAACTGAAATTATAAAATAGGGGAGACAAACACCAAAGAGATATCCCCACTGCCCATCATATTCACTGTGTCTGAAGCACAAAGGAAGCCTCTGTTGGACTCTGTAAAGGGGTCCTGACCTATTGGGATATGGCCAATAAGACTCTTGATGGAGTATAGTGAGAAACTGCTTGAGTATGATATAGTTTGTTAGGGATTAACAATCATCTTCTTTTTATTTTTCTTGTAACCATTTCTGGCCTTTGAGGCCTCATTATTTGTATTCACTTAAAATCTTTTTGTAGTTAATAAACTGGTTTTATTATTTTATCTAATCCAGTGTGTTGAAAGTGAAGTGCATGAGTAACTCCATTTGGGGTGGCAAGTTGTGTACATATTATTCCTTTCAAAGAAATAATGGCCCTAATGTAACTTCTATCCGCGAGAGAGTTGGACAGTACATGAAACATTTATGGGAGGAAATCTAAGACTGGGTATATGTTGGGTCAATCCTGCAACACAATCAAGGCTGGTGAAAGCCAGCGCGTAACTAGAGTGTGACTGGGAGGTTGCAGGTACGCATAAACACTCAGGGTATGTCTACACTACAAGCCTTTATTTTAAAATAATGTCGAGCTGGAGGACTTCTTACTTCAGCTCATGGTAACCGCCATTCATGAGAAGTAAGGGAAATTGAAGAAAGAGTGTTCTTTCTTCGATTTCCTGCTGTATAGACAGAGCAGAAGATGAATTAAGCTATTTTGACTTCAGCTATGCAATTGATACAGCTGAAGTTGTGTAGCTTAATTTGACTTTAGCCCTGCTGTGTAGATGTAACCTCAGAGTGTGGCTTGCAATCTAGAAAACTGTTTGTGAGCAACCTAGGGTGAGAGACATCAGCAAGGCTTTCTAGGCACTCATGATTCCAGGCTAGGGGTTTCAAACCTGCTCATTAGTCTGGATTGTACCCTGGTGTATATCACAGTAATTTTGTGACAAAGCAGTACCCTGTACCTTGCTCATCTCTCTCAAGTAAACTTCTCAGCCATTGCCCAGAGGGGTATCATGGGTACTTTAGACTCACTTCAGTTTCTCTGCTTCCAGGAATTTTAATGGGAATGATTCTAAAGGATGTGACCTTTCCCTTCCTATTCCACAACATTAACTCTTTGGACCCTCATTTGGCTCTAGAAGGTGAAAAGAGATTCTAACCAAGAGGATAACACACTGCTGGAAAGCTTTGAGAGATTGGAAACTGGGTTTCCACATAGATGATTTGTGTCATCTATTAAGCTTAGCATCCATCCTAGATTGTTTAATGTTTTGTGATATATTTTCTCTGTAATGCTTTTGCTCTAAAGTAAAACTGCTTTATGAAACCTGGCTAATTATTGGTAACCCTATCAATGTCCCTGAGAGAGCGCACACACTACAGGTGCTGAACTAAGGTCTGACTTGCTGTGATAATCACAGTGAACTGCAGGGAGACTTCAATCCACAATCTACAGATAAAGATCCATGGATCCCCATTTGTAGAGAGGTAATATATGCAGATCATGGCAAGGGCAGAAGTGCTGTTCACTCTTGAAATGTGACAGTAATAAGTGAAATGTGAAAGGCGTTGCCTCACAGATGATGTGAGTGTCAGGGTAAGAGAGAGATTTGTAAAGGTATGTGTTACTGGCCAGGAGTGGGAGCCTGGAGTGATATTTTCACCTCTGCTCTTCCTCTCTATGCCAGATAAAAGGACTAGGGTTATGTAAAGTATCTATACAAGCACTGTAATGAGCAGTGGAGGATTCTCTGAGTATAAGCACCGCAGAAGATGGATATAATTTATGGCTGCCTACTCAGGACCCCTTCACAAGCCACAGCAGAGGGTGGTACTGGAGAAGGCAGATTGAGGTGGAACCTCAGCATGCTGCAGAGATTCCAGGCGATGCTGAGACTCATCTGGCAGCCCAAGGACAGTGCTGTAAGTAACTCAGAGGGTCTTATGGGAATTTTTGAAGTGTGCCAGGAGTAGCTCAGGTTTTGGAGAACGCAATGGGGCTTAAAGCCTCTGTAGCATCTCTGCTCCGTCAGCCTAAGAGTTCTGTGCTCCTTTTCCTAGAGGCAGAGCCTATAATCTTGTCTCTTGGTTTAAATCTCAGAGGAAAAGGGTAACCTTTTCTCACTATCACTGTTGTTTAACAAGTTGATAATTTTGTTCACTAGTAAGGTGTACTTAATAAAAATTAGAACAAGCGCCGTCTCCTATGTTCACTGATCAGTTAGGTCTTGCCCATGAATTTGTAATGACAGACAGATTTGATTTCTCTCTTTCCTGTCACTCGATTGGGGTTATAGCTACTTAAATAGACAGTTATATTTAATTTGAGATGATAGTATTTAATTTGTCTTGCTAATCAGTTCTTTATTTGCATTCAGACATTAATCAGACATCTCAGTGTAATTGTTAGGTTATTTTTAAAGCATAAAATTAGTTGTACTGATTTACAGACAAAGTTTTGATTAAAAAATACTCCAACCATCCTTGTACAATGCAAAATCTGTTTTCTTTAATGACTCAGATATTTGTTTTCATATTCTGAAATCTGTACAGGCAAAAAGAGGGAAAACCTACTATATTTCCTTCTTATGAAGTACACAGTATGCACCTGGGTAGATCCAAACTTCTCACTATATCCCCAAAGTAGCAGTGTTGTGAAATATCCTCTTTTCTTCCTCCCATCCTCATCCCTGCACTCTGTCCTTCAACCCCATGTATTCTTGCTGCCCTACTCAACTGCCTTCCTTCCCACATGTCTCTTCATCCTCACTCTGATTCAACCCTTGGCACAATTGGGGTGGATTTGATTTAAATCAAATTGATTTAAATCACTAGTCAGGAATACTCAATTTAATCATGGTTTTCTACATAAAAGTGCATTCTTGTTGGTTGTCATAACAGTACATATTCTTCACAACTCAGAGATAGATGTAGATTTCATTTTCAGAAGGTCACACTATATATTTTTAAACAGTGATTTATTTTGAAATCTTCAGATTAGTTTTACAGCAATATCAGAAAATGAATGATTGTTTGGTTATTTCATTTGCCAAAAGGTAATTGAAGCAGATATTTATGAAATAACTGAGAGGTGAACTATCACTTCTTCAGCAGGTTCATCATTAATATTTGGAGGGTTTTCTTTCCATGCTATATTGGGAGGAGAACATCTGCAGACATACATTTAAATTGTTTTATCTAACTAAAACAACATTATATATTCTAGGGTTTTTTTTCTTCAACTGCAAAACTAAGCATCTCTGATGATATCATTTAGACTGAGCTCTGAGTCCCATTGGATAGATAGAAAGATTAATCTAAATAATCTATACAGAAGCCTCTGGAACCCCATAAGATTGGGTCCCTAATCCATGAGCTGTTGGAACACATTTACAAAACCTTTCTTAAACATTACGGCTGTGTCTAGACAGGCCCCCTTTGCTGGAAAAGTCATGCAAAGGAGGCCAGTCGGAATTGCAAATGCAGCGGGGATTTGCATTTTCCCCGCTTCATTTGCATTAACATGGCTGCCGCTTTTTTCCGTCTTTGAGCTTTGACGGAAAAAAGCGCCAGTCTAGACAGGGCTCTTGAGGAAAGGAAAGCCTTTTCCGCAAGATCTCTTATTCCCTTTTCTTATTTATTTCTTAAATAAAAATATGTTTTTATTTAAAAAAAAATCATTGATTTTTATCTACCCTGATACACACAATACCGCCACCCCACTAATGGCCCAAACCAGTCTGTCCCCCATATTAGCCCTTCTGAACCCAGTTTATATGATCCCCTCCAAACCACCCCATATGTCCAGTCTGTCAGTTTCCCTCATACCCCATGTCTCCTCATCAGGCCTCAAGGATAGGGTGCTGTGAGAAACCCAGGCACTCTAGTTGATAAACTGGCTGCTTCTCTTTTGATGCTACACCAACCCCTGCTGGACAGAAGATACAGTTGTAGCACCTTACCAGCAGAATATATTTTCTGTGTGTGGCAGGAAATCTGTAGGGCAAATGAATTCTGCATGTGCACAGAGGTGCAGAATTCCCTCTGGAATAATGTGTTCCTGTAGGGTATGTCTACACTATAGAGTTTTGTCAGAAAAATTGCCATTTTTACGACAAAACCTGAGTTACGTCCACACTGCAATCGCATTCCTCCAAAAGTAAATTGAAAGAACAGAGGGGTTTTTCCGGCATTGGTAATCCTCTTTCTACGAGGAAGAAGCCTTTTTCCAAAAGAGCTCTTTCGGAAAAAGGCACGTGTGGATGGAGAAGAGGGAGTTCTTTCAAAAGAAGAGGAAGAAGCACAGGTGTTCTGGTGGCCACTCCGTCCATAGTAATCACAGCTTACATGCGAAGTAGCATCCACACGGAATGGACACTATCTTTCGAAAAAGCAGATTGCTTTTTCAATGCGCTTTTGTGTATGGACACTCTTTCGGAAGACTTTTTTTGGAAGATCACTTCCAAAAAAAGGTTCTTCCGAAAGACGAAACCTTAGAGAACAGTGTCCCAAATAAGCTTAAGTTTTGAGCTTTGCTAGTCATTGCAGCTTGTTAACAGTTGTGTACCCTCAGAAAAATATGGATCCCCTTAGAGTATTACCATTTTAATTATCATATCTTAATTATTATTCTTAACATTGATAGTGGGGCTGATTCTAATCTTGTATTGATAAAAACCAGAGGAAAATCTATTAAAGTAAATTGAGTTACTGAAGTGAAAAAAAACCCCATCTTAAAGATGAGATTTTTGAAAGGGCTGCATACTTTTTACAAGGACAAAATTCTGATTGCTTCATCTCTAACTACTTACAGTTGCAAGCCAAGTATTTAGAAGTACAAGTACTTTGATATGCATCTGCAGTTCACTTTGCAGAGAAAAAATGTAGATACAGACATTGCATATATAGATTACATCTGATAGCTTGGTCTGATGTAGGATCACAAGCAAAACTATACTTTTCAGATTGGGCTTCCTACCAAAGAAGAAAGGCAAAAATGCTACTAAAACCTGTATTCTTTGAATGATTGCTTATATCAATTCCAATTAGGTATGTGCACACGCCACATTAATGGTATCTGGAAGATTTTTTCTCCTAGCAGTATTCATTAGGTCAGCCTGGGCACTCCCTGTGTTCGCTCTTTCTTGGCACTCAATATAGGGTACTGCCAATCAACACCCCCCCCCCCAAATAAGCAAAAAACCCTAAAGTAAATCACGTAGCAGAAACCTGCAAATTACCATCGCCAACATTGCAGTGACACATGAAACCACTGATGGTCATGACTCCAAATAATAATCATAGAAGATCAGTGTTGGAAGAGACTTCAGCAGATTATCTAGTCTAACTCGCTGCTCAAAGCAGGACCAACCCCAGCTAATCACCCCAGCCAGAGCTTTCTCAAGCTCTGAGAATGAAGATTCCACCACCTTCCTAGTGCTTCACCACCCTCGTAGTAAAATAGGTTTTCCTAGTATCCAACCTAGATCTCCCCCGCTGCAACTTGAGACCATTGCTCCTTGTTCTGTCATGGGTCTATTGCCGGGGTCCATTCTCTTTGGAGCCCCCCTTCAGTTGAAGGCTGCTATCAAACTCTTCCCCCACTTCTCTTCCAAATAAGCCCATTTCTCTCAGCCTCTCCTCATAAGTCATGCATCCAGCTCTCTAAACATTTTTTATTGCCTTCTGCTGGACTATCTCCAGTTTGTGCATATCCTTTCTCTAGTGGAGTGCCCCAAACTGGACACAATATTGAGAAGTGAAGGTGGTCTGCTAAGGGCCAGTGTGACAGTCTAGTAAGAACCAGCCATTGTACTGGCCTGCACATGGCCAACTTTTTGCTTCCCCCATCAGCGGCCCTGCTGGTAGGAATCATCAGTTGCTAGCGGGGGACCTGGCACCGGCAGCAGGGGTCAGGCCCAGCCTACCCCTACACTCACTAGTGATGGCAGAAAGCCAAGCAGCCCTACCCTAGCCTGCTGTGGTCCCTTGACTCCAAGCCATGTCTCCCAGGGAAGATGTCAGGGTTGTTCTAGGCCTTACACCCTTCTAGGGACAGTCCTATCAGCAATTTAAAAGGGCCCGGGGCTCCCAGCCACTGTAGCAGCAACCAAGTGCCTAGATCCTACAAATTATCACTGAAGTTCCGCCTGCTGGCCATGAAGGACTGTCTGGGACAATCTGTCCCAGACTTGCCCTCCCCAAACGCCCCACCACTTGACAAAGCCCTGGCTGGGTTGGTTTAGTTGGGATTGGTCCTGCTTTGGGCAGGGGACTAGACTTGATGACCTCCTGAGGTCTTCGAGCCCTAGGATTCTATGATTCAGGAGGCACAGAGCCACGCCCCCTTGCTACAGACACTGGGCTCAATGCAAGGTGCACTAGTAAGTACCAACATCTACATTCACCCCTGGCAGTACTCCAGATGTGGCCTCACCCATAATGAGTAGCAGGGAATAATCACTTCCCTAGATCTGCATCTGCTGTCAATGTTTTTATTAATGCAGACCAATATGCTGTTAGCCTTCTTGGCAACACTCATATCTAGCTTCTCATGCACTCTAATCCCTAGGTTCTTTTCTGTACAACTGTCACTTAGCTAGTCAGACCCCAGCCTGTAGAGAGCATACAATTCTTCCTTCATAAATCCGGGACCCTGCACTTCTCCTTGTTGAACCTCAGATTTCTTTTCACCTTATCCTCCAATTTGTCTAGGTCACTTTAGACCAGTGTTTCTTAAACTGTGTTCTGTGGGACAGTGGTGTGCTGCGAGGCAGTTGGAGGTGTGCTGCAGAGAACAGAGTTCAAAATGGCCACTATTAAAGAGGCAGGCGACTTTTTTTTCTCTCAACAACTCCCTCCCCGACCCCCCTTTTATTCAACAAAAAATTCTTGGTGTTCTGCATTAAAAAACATTGTTTGGTGTTCCTCAGTCTTAAAAAGTATAAGAAACTTTAGACCTTCTCCCTAACCTCCAGCATATCTAGCTCTTCCCCCAGCTTAGTGTCATCCATGAACTTGCTGAGGGTGCAATCTATCCCCTCATCCAGATCATTAATGAGGACTTTGAACAAAACTGGCCCTAGAACCAACTCCTTGGGCATTCTGTTTGATATCCACTGTCAACTAGACATGTTGAGCCTGACCAGCTTTCTATCCACCTTATAGCCCACTCTTCCAATCCATATTTCTTTAACTTGCTGGCAAGGAGATTGTGGTAGACTGTATCAAAAGCTTGCTAAAGTCAATGTATATCATGCCCACTGCTTTCCCCATATTCACAGAACCAGTGATCTCATGGAAGTCAATCAGATTGGTCAGGCATGAGTTGGCCCTGGTGAATCCATGTTGATTATTTCTGATCACCTTCCTCCCCTTCAAGTGCTTCAAAATGGATTCCTTGTGGACCTGCTCCATGATTTTTGCAGGAACTGAGGTTCATGCTCTCCATCATTGTCCCTTCCAATCCTCTATTTAAGGCTCCTCTTTCCAGTTCCTCCAGGTTGTTTTCCCAAATCATTCTTTTCTGCAGCAGCCTATTGTGTGATCCTTGTGTCTCACAATTTCTTTCAACCGGTTTCTCCACATCTCCTTTCCCTCACTCTGTTGGCAGCTGAAGCTGTTGTTGCTGGTAAGAGCTGTTGTTTGCTACCTCCTCCCCACTGATTTCTGTGCCTGTCTTTCTGCCTGCCACCCCATGCCTTCATCTCCATTTTGCTTCATAGCTAGCTGTTTGTCTCTGTGAAGTACAGTGAAAAGTAGCAGGACAGGGAGAAAAGGAAAGTCACCTTTTAGGTCAGGGGTTCCCAACCTTTTTTGGTTCCCGTACCCCCTTGGCTTTTAGTAAACCTTCCTGTACTCCCTATTCAATATTAAAGGAAATAAATTATACACTCTAGAATCCACAACTTGGTTGTTGTTTTGGTTTTTTTAATTCCACCTATTTTACATTTTATTAGTAACTATCTTGGTGTTCTAAGTCCTCTGCCACTCCCATTTATCAGAGGTTCGCAAACTTTTTCTCTCTAAGCCCCTTCCCCTTAATTGGCTGTAAAAACTCCAGGGCTCAGTGGGACTGGAGGGTGGGGAGGGCAGTAGCACAGTGCAGACAGAGAAGGTATCTCAGGGTGCAGGGAAGGGCAGGTAAGGACTCTTTGGTAGGAGGGCTCCCTATGGTGGCTGCTCCCCAAGAGCTCTGTCACCCCAGAGCTGGGTTCCTCTGCCCAAGCAGCTCTTACCAGCTGCATGAACAATTAAAGCAGGCTGGGAGCTGAGGAAGAGCTGCAACCCTGTGCACCGCTAACATCACCAGCAGCAGATGGGAGAATGCCACAGCTACTTGCTCTGTGACACCACCAGCCAGAGGAGCAGGTGCCCTGCAATGTTTGGCTCTGGCTTGCAGGCAGGGCCTGAGGGAAACTGCAGAAGATGTGGAATAGAATGGGGGCTGGAGCTGGCCCAGGGACTATCCCACCCTAGGTAACATAGTTTGGGGGAGCAAACTTGCCCAAACTGTGTCTGGGAAGGAATGAACAGAATTTCTTTTGAAACTGCCATCCACCAAAATAATATGGAAAAGGGTAGTTTAATATTGAAGATAACCTTGTCCGTGAAGATACCTGCTGCATAGAGATTCTGAACTGGGCAAGCTTGAGGAAGAAGTTTGGCCATTGACTTCCTATAAAGTTAGATTGTTGCAAGCAAATGTAAATTTCTGCCTCATGGTGTTTTAAAGAGAAAGTATGTGCTCTCCCTTTTACTCCCATGAGAAATCAAAATATTTTCTTCTGTGTGCTAACATCTTGCTTTTCACGCTGCCAGATGTGAGGAAGGCAAATTATAGAGTTTTGTTTACCTTTTTCATTGTCCATAATTTTCAGTGCACAGTTCATTTCCAGTGTTGGTTCCCAGCCTTTGAAGAGTGTGCCATATGTGCTTTTTGTCCCCATTAGTCACTTACATTGGCTAGGGACAAAAAGCACATATGGTATATTCTCCAAAGGCTGGAAACTAAGGACCTATACAAGCATCACTTTGCTTCTTGAGAATATTGGATTTATTTGATGAGAGAGATAGAAACAGGGAGTGTAGCTCACACAAGAAAACAAATATTTGCCTGGCATTCTGGAGCATATGCCTTTTTTTGTTAGAGTGAGATACATGCAAGAGAATTTAAGTAAATTTCTACAGAGTTTTATGTTTCAGATCATTCTTCTTTTATGTTCTTTTTTTTTTAAACTTCAAGAGGCCTTCTTGGGAGAATGAAAGATACTGTATCTTCAATATACTTGGAGATGGATGCAGGATTGCAGAGAACAAGATACATTAGTAAGTGGGTATTTAAAACTTGATAACAATATCGCATATTTCCCTACTAATTCATCAGATGAGATGTAAGGACTTGGGTTGACTAGAACATAACTAGCAATGTAATTTAATTAGCAATGCTGCTGCAGAGATTTAAACCTTGTGGACAACAGCTGTGGAGTATTTTTGAACTGCAGTAGATTTTTATTTCATTTTCATTTATAGCTTTATTTTGCTTTTGAAGAGCTTGGTCTCCCCCTCCTTTTCAGAGTTTTTTTGTAATCAAGTAAATCAGGCCCTAAGGTTTATCCCATGGTTTTAATTATGAATGCATGTCATGTTTGCAATTATGTTAATCATAAGCAACAAAATATTACATAAATTAAACTGGACAGTAGCCAACTTCATTTACAAAAATAGCACAGTCAAGCAGATAAGAGCTGAACACTAAGCTAGATATTTTCTTTTCAAAAGTGAGCACAGTTGTGTTAATTTAGATTGATGGTATGGCCCCAAAGAGTCAAAGGTGCTAACGTCACCATATAATATGAAACAGGTTTGATATGTAGAGACCTCAGTCTGCTTAGTAGTTTGGCAAACATACCAATAAAATCTTTTAAGTAATTCCTTAAAGAAACTGAAAAGAAGGAAAAATAGAGCATTTGAAATGAAATGTAAAGTTATGAATATGCTTTTCATTTCAACACTATTTCTTGCTCTTTTCCCTTTATCAGGAAAGAGTCTTTGGAAGGGAAAAAACAACAACTTTGGGTGACAATATTTAAGGTGGAATTAAAGATGGTAATTACTTTCCTTTTTGGGTAAAGCAAAAGTTAGTTGTAATGGGTTATTGTTATTGTTATTGCTGTTTCGTGCTGATCATGCATTCTTTAAGAAAAAACAGAACAAATGCCCACAAAAGGGGGACTGGAAATAACAGCACCAGATTTTGAAATAAAGTGCTATTCTGACAAGTCCCTTAACCCTCATGGAGTAAGGGTTACAGGGACGCTGGAATAGTGTGCCCATTATTTTGAAATATATTACAAAATAATGGGTGTATTTAAAGATGCGGAATTGCTATTTCAGGATACTTCCAGCATCCCGAAATAGCCCCGCTGTCTAGGCATAGCCTAAGACCTGGTAAAATTGTACCAGCATTGGGCTGTGCAGGACATTGCATTTAGCTACTTCTCCAGTTATAGGTTTACATCAGTGTTGCAAAATGTACATACTTTTATTAAACAGAAGACAAAAGACATGAGATAGGAATGAAAAGAAAGAAAGTAGGAAAGGAAAAGAACGGCGTGTGTGAGATATGACAAAGTTTCACATCCCATGTAGAGTTTGGGGTTTTGCTGGAGGTGGTATTGTCATCTTGGTCCCTCACTCTGACCCAGACTGTTCTGCTCAGGGTATCTGTCATGATTTGGATGAAGAAAGTCTAGGACCCAGCAGACAGGTGGTCAAGCCCTCTCCTGCTCCTCTGGGATTGGTCCTTCAGGGGGTTGGACTAGAATAGACTGTGCTTCAAAACTCTGATGATTTTGAGGGAGAAAATGCAAATGCAGAATTATTTCCAAAATAACTTTTATGGAGCCCACCTGACTTCATCTTAAAACATAACTAGTAGTATGCAGTGTTATTCTAAGTGTTTCACTTAGTCTCCTTGCTCTAACAATTTCAGACCAGTATGTTTTTTATCTTACGCCTTCAGAATATAACTCTTAAGATTATGGTTTGACCAAGTAAATAAGTCAGAATCTGCTTGCAGTGATTGTGCATTAGTGTTCCCTTGCACAGGGGTTCTCAAACTTCATTGCAACAAGACCCCCTTCTGACAACAAAAATTACTTAATGACACAGGGTGAAGGAGCAAAGCTGAAGATCCAAGGTTCTGGACCCCAGCAAATTTAAGCCAGCCTTGATGACACCATTCAAAGAGGGACGTGACTCGTGACCAATTTTGGGGTCCCGGCCCATAGTTGGAGACTCTCTGCCCTAGGGTAATGCTTCTGGGAATGATGAAAAATGCATAGCAGAATCAACCGTGTTGTGAAAGTTAGCAGGGGATAGTAAAAATATCCATCTTATTGGTATGTCACTAAGTTGTAGTTCCCCTTTTCTCTGGTTCAGCTTTTGGTTATTATTTATTAAAAAGAATCTCACTATAATAATTTGGAATGAAGAATGTGTAATGAACTATATGCACTATAGTATTCCTCTATACCACTCATGCAAAATCACAATTTTGCACACCAATTACTTGTATTCCTGGATATAGGAGGAAATAAGACTGTCTTGCAGTGTAGTGCAAAAACATGGTATAGAGGAACAGTGCTGTTTGGCTATGGAAAACACTTTTCTTGTGGTTCTTGCATTAGGGTCTTAATGGAAAAATGTGTTGATTATGCCATCCCCTGTTCTTAGAAGCCCTCAGGATGCACTGAAATAGATAAAAATTGAATTCTTAGGCCAATATGATAAACACATTCTTATATAATCTGCTATATATTTGGAAGAGTTTGTCTATTTGTCTGTTTGTTCAAGAACTCCTCCTAAAACACTAAGATCTAGGACCACCAAATTCATTATACAGCTTCCTCTTGTCATAACTTAAAGTAAGGTCAGGGTTTGGTTGTGCCAAGAAAATGGGATGTGCCTGGAATGGGATTGCTTTTCACAACCACACAGAAAAGACAGAATTACCAGACAGGCGAAAGGGGCTGGCTGGGGGTGTGCCCCTCCCCGTCCGGGATTACCTCAGCCCTAAGCCTTCCATTTCCCAAGGTGCCCTTTAGGAAGGGCAGTGGGGTTGAAACTCCTCCCTCCCCCCAGATTCATACAGGGATATTGCTGGCTGTTCTCTTTTGTCAGGGAGAAAGGGAACAGTGCACAGTTTGCTGCATTCCTCACTATGGCTTGGGAGCACCGGGGGCAGACAAGCTGTGCACTTCGCTCATGCTCCCTGACAGAGACAAGAAGGGGAGAGCAAAGAGCCTCTCCTCACCCCCAACCTTGATTCCTGCACCCTCACATCCCAGCCCCCTACTGTGAGCCCCTTCTTAAGGACCTGAGCAATACCAGGTAAATATGCCAGTTAGTCATATTTTAATGTGTTTCCTGCATTTTTTATTTTGTTTTCATAAGGCAGTAAAATAATCCATAAAACTGCTAGGAACTACTCCTGCAAGTGCTGACCTTAGCTGAAGAAATTGCGATGTTGAGGATCTGTCACTTTAACCCTTTTCATGTTGAATTAGTGGACTTGACATTGAAGGTGACATAATACTAACAAAATAGAATGGAGATTTTCCACTATGTTAAAGGTTAGATATAAACTTACATCTGTCTCATGAAAAATACTGGGGACAAATTTGCCATGCTTTAGCAAAACAATTTAATCTCTAATTAAGGTAAAGGGAACATTATAGAGAGAGCATATCCACCTTGATGCATGTTGTTTTGAATAATGTAGCTTTTGCTCAAATGAAATCATATCGGCTCAATTTCTGTGTAATGACCAATGCTGATCTTTGCCAGGAACTAGATTTTTATTTTTTATTTCGGAGATTTGCAGTTCTAACTATTTCAGTTAGTATTAAAATGGCATATGGCATTATATAAGACACAACACCATTTTTAGCTGATTTGTGTTGCCAAGCTTCTGTGAACTTAAACAGATAAATAGTATCTATAGATTTTGTATGTAGTTTCTTAATTACTTACAGAAACCAGCAGAGAAACAATTGTTTGTAGTCTTGTGCAGGTTGCTAGTGTGAAAATTCAGAGCTGAGGTACAAAAATTTTCACGCAAATCATTTGTATGATTTTGGGGTTATAGAAATGTTAAGATTAGAGGAGGGGAATATACAGACATTTCTTAATATTGCAAAAGCGGCGAGGGGTCCTGTGGCACCTTATAGACTAACCGAAGTGTTTGGAGCATAAGCTTATGCTCCAAACACTTCGGTTAGTCTATAAGGTGCCACAGGACCCCTCGCCGCTTTTGCAGATTCAGACTAACACGGCTACCCCTCTGATTCTTAATATTGTAGCAGAAAAAATGCATAAGAAAGATCAGTGATCACATTAGCGATCATTGTTAAGCTCACTTGGTCATCTCATCATATATTAAGTTTAATTTTCTCTTTTGTCTAGTAGAGAGCATCAGCCCATTGTTACAATTGGTTCAAAAAGAACCTAACAAGTGAACAAAGCTGGTTAACATGTCAGCTTTATAACTAGGAGGAGGTTAATTATGCATAATAGATGGCCTGAATTCATATATATTTTATAGCAAAACAAGGTGGGTGAGATAATGTCTTTCATTGGATCAACTTCTGTTGCTGAGAGACACAATCTTTCAAGCTCACACAGAGCTCTTCTTGTCTAGAAAATATACTCAATACTTTCATAGGTAAACACAACATCAAACAGATTATTTAAGGTAAATAGTTAACACATATTTCATCTTCTGCCAGTAGTTCCTGTTGAATCGCAGTTTATTATGGGTTTGAGTTCAACC
Source organism: Apalone spinifera (assembly GCA_030068395.1). NCBI lineage: Eukaryota > Metazoa > Chordata > Testudines > Trionychidae > Apalone > Apalone spinifera. The sequence goes on along the minus strand of CM057845.1, from coordinate 227,473,206 downwards.
TCCCATGATGCATTGCTTTCCATTCCAGCATTCTATGTGCCTCCATCTTTGGTACACAGCATTTTTTTATGTCCTTTGTTTTCTGCTTGCCCTGCCATCTATGTCCAAAAGAATGGATACTGCACTTCTCTCAAGGGCTCTGCTGTCAATAGCAGATTACAAATGCCAGTGCAATTAATTTTTACATTCCAAAGTCAACAGGATGCACGGTTGCTTGATATGCTGTCTGACATCAGTAGGAGTTATATTTGTCATTCACAAAACAGCTAAAGATGATAGATTGTCACTTTTGGGCTTGGGAAACTAGCATTATTGGTGGGATTGTATCATCGTGCAGATCTGGGTTGACAAGCAGGAGCTGCAAATCTTTTGGATGAGGAAAGCCCCACCTTCCTGGAAATGCAGCATAAGGACATGTAAAAGAGCTGCCATTTCAATGAAGAAGAGCATGGCAATTGCTGTGTGGAAGCTGGTGACTCCAGACTGCTATTGGTCAGTTGCAAATCACTTTGCAGTCAAGAAGTCGACCATTGGGGTGGATTATCGCAAAGATGTAGAGCCATTAATTGTATCCTGCAGCAAAGGACTGTGACTCTTGGCAATGTGTGTGAAATAGTGAATGGCTTTGTGGGTTTCCCTAACTGCAGAGGGGTGATAGATGGCACATATATTCCGATTTTGGCATCAGACCACCTTGCACTGGACAATATCAATAGGAAGAGGTACTTCTCCATGATGTTACAGGCATTTGTGGATCATCATGGGATTTTCACTGACATCGACTTAGGGGGAAGATCACTGTAGGAGATGTCAAAATGCCCATGGTGATCCTGGGAGACCCAGTGTACCACTTCATGGCTCACAAAGCCATATACAGGAAATCTAGATAGCAGTAAGGAGCAGTTTAGCAACAGGCTGAGTAGGGGCAGGATGGTCATGGAATCCATTTGGCTGATTAAAGACACACTGGCAATATCTATATGGAAAGTTAGACCTTCATGAAAATATTCTAATGGTATGCTGCATAATATTTGTGAATGGATGGGCAGAATGCTTGGATGCTGATTTTGAGTAGCCAAATATCAGGGCTATTAGAGGGATGCAGCATGGGGCAATAAGAATCAGGGAAGCCTGGAGGCAACCCTTCAAAGATGAATATCAGTGATGTTTGTTGCTATGCGTGGGACTGCAATGGCTAATACATTTTGGTAGTCTAAGAGGCAGTTATGATTGTTAAAGCCTAGGATTCAAAGTAAGCCACTGATAAAACGGCCTGTTGTTTTGAAGGAGCCATCTGCTCTCATAGGTTGCATGGAAACAAATAAAGAATGCTTATCATTCACATAACTTTGCTAGTATTGCCAAATAAACCACAACATCATATTCACACACACACACAGACATGCACTTTCTTGGGGGGAGAGATGGTACTGAGGGAGGGCTGACTTTAAGACCTGAGCATAAATCCAGCTTTTGATTGAAAAGGTATCCATGCGGATGGTGTGAACAGAAAAGTGAGAAGTCCCAGACAGTCAAAAGTAATTTATGGGTCGAGTTTGGGGAAGTTCTGAATGTGTTCAAGGGGAGGGCAGGCACACATCTGCTCAGAATGGAGGATTATATGAGGGGCTGTAACATTTCAGTTTGCTTCTCCATAACTTTAATAATATTCTGTTGTGTCCCTAGTGTAGACTTCATTTTTTTCTGGCTTGCCTTTTGATTTCCCGCCAATGCCTGCATTCGCAGTTTTCTGCCTCTGAACATTGCATTACCTCCCCAAACATGTCTTCTTTGCTCTGTCCCAAGTGCCTTCTTGTTTGGCCAAGGCACTCTACTGGTGTTTAGTGGATGCCTCTGAAGGCCACATCTGCAGAGACAAAAGGAATAGTACACAGAAGCATGATTCTTAAGTAGATGCGTAACTTTGAAACAATATAGTAAAATACATCACTGTAACATACCAATCACTTTTTCACTGACCCATGACAAGCACAAATGCTGGTGAATACCCCAAGCATGTTGAGTTTAACCCAGGATGGGGGGCATTGTACACAAAAGGCTCAAGGTGCAATTGACTAGGGACCATATTTTAAAATGTCCCACTCTTTTCTACAAATATATCAAACTGATATATTGGAGATTTCTATTCCACCTTACCAGCATTGCAATTTGACTGAGCTTCCATTTACCAAAGGATTGTAATGAAATGTATTTTTATTTAATGAGGTGTGGTTTTGATAAGTCTCTGATGCCATGTGAAAATACAAAAAGCCATTTAAACATGGCTGGGTGCATTCACTTTGTAACGCTTGTGTGTAAATCTAATCAACCTCAGTAGGAATTAATGCACTGAGAGAGAAATAAACTTTAAGTTATACACCAAAAATAGTTAAATCAACAGACTCTAGATAATTAATTTAACCAAACCAATATAAATAATGGTCATTTAGAGATCTCATGCCATTGCTTTGTGCTACTGTAACTGTAATATAGTTTGGACAGCTGGGTTTAGAGTCTCAGACTTTTTGATTACTGACATTTTCTGGCCCTGTCTGAATATCTCTTCCTGTGAGTCTATGGAGATGGGTTTGAGAAATAAATTATTCTCCTTGCTTACTTAAGTCCAGAGTTCTCTGGAGTATACTGGATTTATAATTATGTTGAATTTGTGAAATTTATGCATGTTCAGTGTTGCCAACTAATTATGACTTTGTGACTCTTGTAATATTTGTAGTTTGAACTTTCACATCATCTCCCTACTCCAGTCTTCCACATCATATTTTCCCTTATCCAGAATGAACTGAATCTCAAATAACAATAAATGGAATTAATCATTAGCTACTCTTTACCTACAGTCTACATTGATCCATACATGTTGAGGTTGTATCTAGAATAAAGGAGAAGCCTGAAAATAAAACATATAGGCTGTGTCTAGACTGCAGGGTTTTTTTGGAAAAAAGTAGCTTTTTTTCGAAAAAACTTCACCTGCGTCTAGACTACAGCTGCATTCTTTTGAGATTAAATTGAAAGAACGCGGCTTTTCTTTCGACGGTGGTATGCCTCATTTCACGAGGAATGCCTTTTTTCGAAAGTGCTCTTTCAAAAAAAGGCGCTATGTAATGCAAACTGTGCTTTTTCGAAAGTACTGATTGTAGTCTAGATGCTCTTTTTCGAAAGAAGCTTTCAGTTTAGACGTAGCCATAGAAAGGCAGTCTTTTTGTCTGTATTTAATGTTGCATCTTTTTTAAAAAGAAAAAAAAATTCCTTACAGAAGGAAACAGCTATATCAAATACAGAAGAAATCAACCGTTTTTCTCTTTATGGTGGTACTTGGAAGTATGGCTGCCCCTTGTAAAGATGGCTGTCAACTCCTGTTGTTTTTAGTGTGTCTGAAGCTAGGTTGACCTCAGGGAAAAAAGCTGTCATTCTGCGGGGCTACACAGGGGCTGCTCTATCAGAAGCAGCAAGGACTGTGGAGTAGGAGCTGGTGCTGGGGGGAGCTGGCTTAAAAGCCAGTTCCCCCCAGCACCATCTCCGCCAGGGGCAGGGGAGGCTGGGACTGGGTGCGAGTCGGCAATCAGCTGATTCCTGGCTCACACTCTGACTCAGATGCTGTGCCTCTGCTTTTTAAATTTATTAAGAGCCTGCCTGGCTCTTAATACCTTTAAAAAGCAGAAGCACAATGAGGGAGGACCCAGCACACGAACTAGGAATCATCTGTCCTGGTTCATGCTGAGTCCCCTGCACTGCGCACCAGCCTTTTAAATGTATTAAGAGCTGACAGACTTTTAATACATTTAAAAGGCTGGTGCGCAGCAGGGGGGACCCAGTGCGAGCCAGGAATCAGCTGTCCTGGTTTATGTTGGGTCCCCCATGCTGCGCTTCAGCCTTTTAAATATATTAAGAGCCTACCGGCTCTTAATTCACTTAAAAGACAGAGCTGCATTGGGGTAGCTCCTGGGGCTGGGAGCTAATCCCACTGTGGCTCCCCAGCATATCAACTATTCGATGAAAATTCCACCGACTAGTCAATTAATTGATTAAACTAAATTTAACACCCCTAGATTGAGGTTGGGATGAGTTATATGAAGACATAGCATGGCAGGAGGCATCTGAAGGGGGGTGGATTGGTGCTTAGTGTGACTGAGAGGAATTGTGGGGTTGAGGGGAATCCTGAGATGTTGCATTATACATCAAGAATATATATACATGTTCTAAGGTAGAGAAAGAGATGAGAAGTAGAACAGTTGAGAGTCTCCATGTGAAGACAGAAGTGGGGAAATTAACAGGGACAGTCATGGAAGAAATAGAGCATCAGAACAGGAGGAGAAGGAGGTGGATAAGGGATTTCTAGAAGAAATAATAAAAATATCCAAAACACAAGACCTGGTAGAAATGGGGAATTGTAACTACCCAGAAAACTTTTGGAGAAGTAATACAGCAAACCACAAAATCGCCAGTAAATTGTTGGTGCATATAGGGTACATCTTTTTCTTGCAGACATAAAGTTAGTAACCAGGGTAGCAGCCATCTTAAATTTGATTTTAACCGAAATGGAGGAGTTAGTTGCATGTCCAAAGAATGGCAACAGTTTGAGAGAAGGATGTCACGATATGATACATTTTATGATTCCAGGAAAAAGAAGGAGCAAGAGTAGCAGATTAAAGAGAATAGACTTCTAAAAAGCAGATTTAAACAATCCCAGAGAACTGGTAGCTTCTAAAAGTATTTTAGAAGCAAGAAAAAGAAGGGGTAAGTGCAAATCCACCATTTATGGGGAAGGAGTGCTAATGATGATACCAAAAAAGCTATGCATTTAATACCTATTTTGTTTCAATTTCCAATACAAATATTGTTCTTCTTCAGGTGATGTCCCTGTCAGTACTCCACTGTTGGTGACAGGTCATCTCCGGAGCCGCAATTCGGAGTTTTTCTTAGCTGTTATCAGCTGGGCTGCATATGTGCTGAAGGCAGCTCGTGCTATTGGCGACCTGGCTCCCCGCTTCAGTTCCTCCCTAACTGCCCTCAGTTGCGGATGGAGATCCTCTCTCACCTTTCTTCAAACAGTTTTCCTGTTACTATTTCAGTTTTGTTACTGTTGCCACCTTAGACTTAATTGTTCATAGCTAGTTTGTTTAAAAAACAAACAAAAACCCTCTGTCCTGTTGTACCACCACACGACAGTGGCTACCTTTCTCCTCATGTCCGCCTAGTTAGACCCTTCCCATTTCCTCATTTCCTCATTCATTTAAAAAAAAAAGGGAGGGGGGAGAAGAAGAACCACACGGCTACAATGCCTGGTTCTAAGGGCTTTAAGCAGTGCAGTCAGTGTAATGACCCCATGCTGGCCTCGGACAGGCATGATGCCTTTATACGCTGTTTAGGGGAGTCACGTACCCCCCCCCCCAAAATGTTATCACTGTCGGAGCCTTAGGACAAGGGCTAGAAAGAACCAAGAGCTGCAGCTCCATATGATTCTTTTTGAGTGGGCTCTGCAGCACTCAGAGGAGCCTCAGGCCTCTTTGACCCGAGGGGATCAGCCAAAACACAGATCTGTGTCTCCTTCTCCTCACAAACATCACAAGGCAAGGGTCTCCCCAGTGAGGTCATTGCCCCTGAACCGCTCCCCCAGTCTAGCCAGTGGGGACACACTAGGCACCGCAGACAACTCGGTGCTGAGGGCTCTAACAAGTGCTGCTCTGACGGCAGCCTGCGCTCACTCAGAGTTGGCAGGTTCATCGTCAGCACTGGAGAGATCATGCCTGCAAGCCCCGGCACCATCGCAAGTGGCACTGCCATCCCCGGCACTGGGAAGAAGTGGGGAACTGTCTGTCAAACAGCCCTGCAAGTCTTTGGCCCCGCTTTTTGATGTGCCAATATCAACGTGAATGTCTCCTCCACGAGACTCTGCATCATAAGCACAGCTGCCCAACCACACTGGTGAAACTGAGGGCATTCACAGATTATCAGCTGTGTTCACCCATCCAGTCACCAGAAGTTTCCTCAAAGGTCTTCACAGTCCCTATACCCTTCGCAGGACACCAGCACCCTCTTGGAACCTAAACTTAGTCCTAGACAGTGTCTTGAGACCTCCCTTTGAACCGATGGCCACTTGTCCACTTCACCTCCTTACCATGAAGGTGCTGTTTTTAATGGCCATTACCTCTGCGAGAAGAGTTAGTGAGTAGGCTCTCCATACACCATATTTGCCATATTTTAAAACTTTAAAACTTCACCCATCACCTCAACACCTCTTTTCATATCAATGAGCCCATAGTCCTGCCTATGTTCTTCACAAAGCCCCACGACTCCCATAGAGATGCCATGCTTCACACCTTAGACATTCAAAGGGCTCTAGCCTTTTATATTGGCAGAACATTGGTGATCTGCAAATCTCCATACCTCTTTTTATCAGGTGCCAACTGCTCTAAGAGCACTCCTTTTTCAGCGCAGTGTATTTCCAAGCTAATATCAGCCTGCATACTACATTGTGATTCTCTTTGCAATAAGCAGTTGCCCGCTCCGCTTACAGCTCACTCTGTGCGTGCCATGGCAACACCCATGGCTTTCCTAAATGGTGTCCACCTGAAAGACATATACTTGGCAGCCACTTGGTCATCTGACCATACCTTTGCTAGACATTACGCTACCATACCTCAAATAGCAGCTGATACAATAGGGACTACAGTGGTACTATCCTTTGCCACCAAGCAGTAACTTTGAGTTCCACCATCCATGTTGAGTACTGCTGTGTAGTCACCAACAGTGGAGTACTCATGATCACCTGAAGAAGAAAAGAAAGTTACCCTGTGGAGTAATGACTGTTCTTCGAGGTGTTTGTCCTTGTGGATGCTCCTCTACCCACCCTTTTCCCCTCTACTCAGAGTCTTTGTGACTCGGGCATAGATGAGGAACGGAAGGGGGAAGCCGGGTCACGTGTACAGGGTGGCAAACCGCCAATAGCGCAAGCTGCCTTCTGTGCATGCATAGCCTGGCTGATAACTGTTAAGAAAAGCTCTGAACTGCAGTTCCAGGGGTGACCTGTCACCAACAGTGGAGCACCCACGGGGACGCATACCTCGAAGAACAGTCGTTACTGCACAGGGTGAGTAACTTCCTTTGGCTAATTACCTAATGCAGTTAATTTTAACAACATGGGAGAAGGAACACAAGCCAGAATAGGGAAAGAACAAGTTAAAGAATATTTAAATAAGTTAGATTTATTTAAGTCAACAGTGCCTGATGATTTTCATTCTAAGCTACTTAGAAGCAGAAGAAAGTTGGAGCTAGTAGCGATTAAATTTCAGATCTCATGGAGGAGCGATAGAATCATAGAATACTAGGACTGGAAGGTACTTCGAGAGGTTATCCCTCATGGCAGGACCTAGTACTGTCTAGACCATCCCTGATAGACATTTATCTAACCTACTCTTAAATATCTCCAGAGGTGGAGATTCCACAACCACCCTAGGCAATTTATTCCAGTGTTTGACTACCCTGATAGTTAGGAACTTTTTCCTAATGTCCAACCTAAACCTCCCATATTGCAGTTTAAGCCCATTGCTTCTTGTTCTATCTTCAGAGGCCAGGAAGAACAAT
>CM057845.1:227453348-227465507 GCA_030068395.1 Apalone spinifera | reverse complement strand
TTGCTCACAACACACCTGTTAATGCATTCTAGAATCATGTTGGCTTTTTTTGCATCAGCGTCACACCGTTGACTCATAGCTTGTGGTCCACTATAACCCCTAGATCCCTTTCTGCCATACTCCTTCCTAGACAGTCGCTTCCCATTCTGTATGTGTGAAATTGATTGTTCCTTCCTAAGTGGAGCACTTTGCATTTGTCCTTATTAAGTTTAATCCTGTTTACTTCAGACCATTTCTCCAATTTGTCCAGATCATTTTGAATTATGATCTTATCCTCCAAAGCAGTTGCAACCCCTCCAAGCTTGGTATCATTTGCAAATTTAATAAGCATACTCTGTATGCTGATATCTAAATCGTTGATGAAGATATTGAACAGAACCAGTCCCAAAACAGACCCCTATGGAACCCCATTTGTTACTTCTTTCCAGCAGGATTGTGAACCGTTAATAACTACTCTCTGGGAATGGTTATCCAGCCAGTTATGCACCCACCTTATAGTAGTCCCATCTAAGTTGTATTTATCTAATTTACTGATAAGAATATAATACAAGACCATATCAAATGCCTTACTAACGTCTAGGTATACCACATCCACCGCTTCTCCCTTATCCACAAGAACGTTATCCTATCAAAGAAAGCTAACAGATTGGTTTGACACGATTTGTTCTTTACAAATCCATGCTGGTTGTTCCCTATCACCTTATTATCTTCCAAGTGTTTGCAGATGATTTCCTTAATTACTTGCTCCATTCTGAAGCCCCAAAGCAGGCATGGACAAACCTTTTTACCCAATGGTCACATTAGGGTATGGAAGTTGTGTGGCGGGCCATGAATATTAATAAAATTGGGATTGGGGTGTAGATGGGGTGAGGGCTCTGGCTAGGGCTGTGGTCTCTGGGTGCGGCTGGGGATGAGTGGTTTGTAGGGCAGGAGGGGGCTCTAGTCTGGGTCTGGAGTGCAGGAGGAGTAAGGGCTCTGTCTGGGGCTGTGGGCTCTTGTTTGGGGTAGTGAATGAGGTTTGGGGGGTACAGGAGGGTACTCCAGGCTGGAACAGAATATGGGAAGGGGGAATCAAGGGTTGGACAGGGAATTGGGGTATGGTATGAGTTCAGGGGTGCAGACTTCAGGCACCACTTACCTCAAGCAGCTCCTGGAAACAGCAGCACATCCCCCCCTCCAGCTCCTACAAGAAGCTGCTGCCCTATCTGCAACGCCACTCTTGCAGCTTACCTTGCCTGCAATTCCCAGCCAATGGGAGCTGTGAGGGTAGCTCTTGGGATAGGGGCAGTGTATGGAAATAAATGATTTACCATGGCGGTCTTTTTTATTAAATATTTAAGAAAATGGCCTAGATCAGGGCGACTCAACTTTGGAAGCCCCGGGGGCCACAATGATATGCACAACATGTGCTGAGGCCTGCAACTTAAGTGTGGTTGCATATACATGCAAATATATATGCAAATAGCTTCTTTCACACTGATGGGCAAGAATACAAAAATTAAGGCAAGACTACACAACATGCAGTTCCCATTTAAGTCAGTTCTGCTGGTATTAATAAAATGCAGTATTTACCCGATTTCCACCATATGACAGCACTTTTAATGAGCAATGACAGTTCAGGAATTTAGCTACTAAAACGCATATCAACAGAAGACCATTATATTGACTACTTTTTTGTTTTGGCTTCACAACAGTCCAGGAATTTAACTACTAAAACATATATCAACCCAAACTGCACCGTGGGCCGCAAACAAATGGGGCGTGTGTTGAGTAGCCCTGGCCTAGATATTAGTGAATGGGACAAGTAGTGAAGATCTGATCTCTGTTTCTAGGTTGACCACTACCTTGCTGTGTGGACTTTGGTAAGTCATTTTATATACCTTTCTGTGCCACAGATTCCCTCTCCACAAAATAGTAATGCAATCGGGTTTGCTGGCCCACTAGAGTAAGGCTTAGGTTCTACATTTCCTTTTACAGCTTCTAACCTGGAAGAGAATGATCTGAGAATTGTGGTCCAAAGGGACTGTGAAAGTTGGACGCTGGGACCACAAGTAATTCTAAGAAGATTACCAAAATGTAAGATGCACCTTTCCTCAGTGTAGGGAGAGACCTAAAGGGGAGAGCAATTGTTGGTGGGCATACAGGCAAAGGGTCCAGGAAAAGTGTGTGTGGAGGAAGCCTAGAAAGAGCCACAGCAGAGGCCTACAGGTTGGCTGCTTAAGAAAATAAGCTAAGTATGTTTTCTTTTTAAGACTGTTTGGCAGCCCTAGACTGGGAATGTAAAATCATGTTTAATTGGTTAACCGGTTAAACTTAGTGTTTAACTGGTTAATCGATTAAAGGGAAGGGGGGCAAGGGGGAGTCCCCCTTCTTTCCCCCACCACAGAGAGGGGCTTCTCCAGCTGGCTGGAGCAGCTCAGGCCGGGCCTGCCATGGACAGGAGCTGTTCCTGCTAGCTTGAGCCTGTGGTGGGCCCCGCGAGGTCTGGAGCAGTCGCCGGTCAGCGGTAGGCAGGGAGCTGCTCCAAATCCTATCAGGTAACCAGAACTGGTAATTCACATCCCTATCCTGGACCCAAAAAGGTTCTGTACTAAGGTGTGCAGAATTCCTGACATTGCCCCAGAGGGAAATGAAGCCTGGGATGCCTTCTAATGAAGCTGTGAAAGAAAGATATTTGTTTACATTTAGGAACTTTTCATTTGGTAATTTTTTGAGGGGAGCTTTCATAACAAATACATTGCTAAATATACCATTTGAAAACCTGTCGGTATAATATGAGGTCCTCTGTCAGAAAGGACTACTGGATACACAAAAATAATATATTATGAAAAATTCTCCTATAGGATAAACACTACCCACTTTTCTCATGGGACATACAAATTAGTAATGAACCACTCAAAATAATCAAGCTGATAACAAAAGGGTAGATGTTCCAAAGTGAGGGTTTTATATGATTTTATTTTATATGCTTATAGAGTTTATTCAGATCACTGTGCTGAGGCTGTATTTAATCAACACTATTTCAATGTGTTTATTGACCTATCTAACAGCTTCAGATTTAAATAAGTATGCTTTTCTTAATTTCTCATTGTGTCGTATTTGTATGATTGCACCAATATTTTCAGAAAGTGCAAATGTCTTCCTGTATATCAAGGCTATGTTTGTGGGTCTCCTTTGTCTATTGCCAGTAATTAACTGCATGTATTTACAGCTTAAACAAAACAATATTGAGAAGTTTTATATAGTTGTTCATGTAAGTAGGACAAATTTTTGAGTTCATTAAAATCTAATAAAGTAAAATTTCCATCCCTTTTTGTATGGCTGCATCAGGAATTGATGAAGATTGTACAGGGAACGGTGTCTGAAAGTCAGAAAACTGAGGTGAATAATCCTGGATATTAAAAGAATAAGTCAGGACCAAGAAGCTTATAAGCAAGGCATTGTGCATTTAATGTCCCTCGCACTACTGTGCTCCAGTGTCTTCAGAGCAGGCTTAATTGATAAATAAAGACCTGAAGAATTAAGAAAAGCTAAATTAAATTAACGTGTTATATAATTAATATTAAGATGATTATATGTCTCTGTTGGCCTTTACATATGAATTCTCACCCAAAGAAGTATTTGTGCTAGTTAGAAATGTAGCTCTGTGTGTACACCAAATAGTGACTCATTTATTGAAATACTGTACTAATTCCTTTGGAAAGTCACCTTCCATAGTTGCCAGAGATGTGATATCTATATTGGCACATAGCTCTCCGTGCTCTGTTCCTATCTCTCTTCATTTTGCTGCAGAAGTAGGTCACACATGATATTTGTATTTTCCTCAGAAATGAAACCCCCATTGGGATAGGGCTTTTTAATCTGTGTGTTTTCAAAAGTTTTTAAATAGTACAAATATTTCTATAGCTCACTCTTTTTATGGGAAAGAGATTTAACATTGGAAATTTGACCAATTTCCAGAAATTTTGCCATAGTCTCTCTAGGAGATGTTGTCTATAGTTGTAAAATTAGAAATTGTCAACATATTTGATTACCAGGATCACATACTGTTTTCCATGAAACCGCCTGTCCCATTCAGCATACATATGGACAGAGGTCACTGAATTGGAAGCTATTCCATATTTCTTTTTGATGTGGCAGTGGAAAAATGAGGACAGACACATGCATGGAATCAAGTGGCAAGTTGCAATTTTTATTAAATGGTAACATGGTGGTGTGGTGCTACCTGCTCTTCACCTACACTTTCTTATACTAGGCATGTAATTGGTTCCAGTTCAGGGGTAATAGGGTTCCTACTATATAACACATCATATGGGGTATGCTCTCCTTAGCCTACTCCCCAAGACTCAGCTCTCTCTGAATCATAGTGCTCTCCTCTTTGCAGATGGGACACGGGTTGCAGCAGGCTGAGGGTATCAGCTTATGAGGGACACAAGGTCTGACATTGTCCTGGGAATGACACAAGGTCTCATCCGATCACATGAGCTTCACCCCAGTTAGATATTAAAACATGTTCCTACTGAAGCCACTGTGGCTTGACTATTGCTGCAATGAAGGCAAATAACTTCCTGGTCCTCCACCAATTGGCCCATGGGAGAAAATATTCCTTCCTTCTTCTTTAAATAGGCAATTGGCCAAACTGTCAGTATTAGTTACACCAGGTTCCCAGTCCTGGTTTGGATGGGTGGAGTGTGCTGCTAGAGACTCCACATGACTCCCCTCCAGGGTTAAATCCTGGGGGCTGGGGATTGCTGGCCAATCAGCACCCCTTCCTCCAACCTGGCCTGGGGGTACTAAGAGACTCTCAGAGGGAGGAGCTACCTATTGCCCCTTGACAAGTGTCTCCTTCCCTTGCTGCTAGCACTGTCCTCCTTTCCCCTCCACCCCATCAAGTTCTCTCACCCTGTTGATTCAGGTAGGTAGCATTTATTCTCATCATTTACCATGTGCATCACTTTCTGCAAGTCATCCAAACCATGCACCGAATTTAGAACTATGAATTTCCTCTTGGGTTTTTCTTTGGTACTGTCACCATAGAATGTTAGGGCCTTACAAATTTATCTTCACAGCACATTTGTGAGGTGGAAGTAGTTTGGCTGGGCAAGAAGTAGACCAGAGAGGAGCAGGGAAAGACAGATTGAGACAGGGAATCTGAAGGGGGAGACTGATATTGTCAGGGTAAGGAGAATGTACCTGGGAAGACAGTGTGTGGGTGTGTATCTCTTGCCAGGATTATCATTCCCAGCCATTGCAGGGGCCTCAAACACTGGTGCACTTCGGTCCCTCCTATTTTCCTGTGACACATAACAGTCTAGCTTCCGGTGGGTATCCTTTACTTTGGTCTCATTTCCTTTGTTGAGTTCAGTGTGCAGGTGCTACTTGGTGTTAGTGTCCTGTGATACACGCAAGGTCAGACTAGATAATCTGCTGGTCCCTTCTGGCCGTAAACTCTTTGACTGTCAGTATTTATTCCCAAATTGCTTCTATAGCTGTATAAAATGCAGAAATTTTATTAATAATTTAGTTGTCAAAAATCAGATAGAACGTGCTTTTCTGCAGAATCCAGTTAAAAAGTAAATTTGGAGATGTTATCTAAAAATTCTTCATCTTTATTAAACAAACAGAAACAACAAGAAACACAAGCAAAGCTCCCGTAACCATTTTCCCCCCAAAACAGTTAAGGGGTCTAGCCATTTCCCCACTTCCATATCACATTCTTCATCCAGTATCATATTGATATCATCATCCAGTATCATAGCACTTGCCTCGGAACAGCACCTCAATATTAACATTGCCCCTTCTTTATTCAGTGTCAGAAAATATGCTTTTGAATCTTGTAATGGTGCGCAGACTGACTGCTGCAGCACTTCCTGCTATTCAGCCTGGGAATTAGCTCAGTCCATAAGCAAGGTGGCCTCTTCTGGCCATGTCTTGCCTGTTGTCCACTCTGCTGTCTCCACTGTGTGTCTAGGGACCTGCATCACTCCCTTGGACCATGGTGTCCACTTCAGGAGACTGCCCTCTGGCAATGCCCACCACTCCATTCTCCCCCCTTTCAGGGAAACGAGCAATCCTTACTCTGGCCCCATGCCATACTGCCAGATTACAGTCCCAAATCTAATCCCTCCCAATCCACTACTTGCCCAGTCTCTCCAGCAGCTAGTGGGGCAAAAAGCAGAGGGCGGGTCAGGGCCACACACTACTCTGGACCCCAGACCAGGGACCTTCTATTGGAAGCCTTGTTCTGCCCGCCTTTTATTCCCCTTGACTGCCTGTGTTCCCTGGGCCATTTCCCTGTAGCCCTTGCACTTTCTCAGCCCCTGTATCAAGGCCTTAGCCTGGCTAATATCATGCTGGAGCTTCCCTCTCTCTGCTCACCAGAGTCTGCCAAGCACAGCTCTGTCCCAGATCAGGACCCAGCTGAGCTCTTCTCAGCCCTGCAGCCTTTTATAGAGCTCAGCCTGGCCCTGACTGGCTGACTTCTCCCTTCCTCTGATGGGCCAAGTTTGCATAGACTCCCTCAGTCCTGCTTTTAACCCCTTCCCTGATGGTGTAGGCCAGCCACTCCTCTACAGATGTATACCACTGATTTTGTGTATTAAATTTGATAAATGTGTGCAAGATTTTGAAATAAATAGCCCTCTGATATAACAATTTATGGTAGCGATCTAAGTAATTTCTTAGTGTGACAAGTGGTACTGTAGAAAAATAGTTTAATGGAACTAGAATAACCTGTTTTCTGTTATGAAATATATTGATAATATAGAGGGATATATAAAGCTTGACCTCTGAACATTTCAAGGGGCTGATTTATTTGGGGGAAGGCTGAATTTGAAAATCAGGTTTGTAGTAAGAAACTACTTTAAGACTCAACTATGAAACGCTATTGCTGCTCCAAAGCAATAACATTATGAATAGGATGGAAAGAGAATCATAGAACTTTAAAAGTTAAAGTTCCCTTTTTTTAAAAGTAAAAAAAAATTAAAATTGTGCAATTGTGAAGGGAGCAATGTACTTCAAAAGCTAGTGCCAGAAATACAAACCTGCTATAATTTTTAGCTGCACAGACAGAAGTTAGTGTAATTATTCTAATGATTGTAACATGAAAAATTATTGCAGGTCAGAAAAAAATGGCATACTGCAGAATTTTTAATAACATTAAAACAAATAGTGGAGAACAGGGAGGGCCAGCTGGGAAGCTGTTTCCTGACTGAGATGACAAATGATTAAAAACACTTACCAGAATCTTGGCAAGCAGAAGAGAGAAATATTTGAAAATGGTGTAACATTTATATCTAACAAGTTCTAATGACAAGATTTGATTAATACCTCTAATAAGGGCATAAAATAATAAATTTGAATACAAAATAAGGCTTAGATTTAGAACACTCTGACTTGTCTAAAGGGACAGAATGTAGATGGGATGAATACACTGAAATAAATTTGAGAAACCACAATGGAATGCATGAAGCCAGTCAGTACAACCTACATGTTGTTTGTATTTAAAACAAGGGCACTTTATCTAATCAGAGATAAAATATTCATTAAATATTACAAATAAAAAGGGGGGAGGAAGGTTACTGTCAGGAAGAAAAGAAGAATACCGCAAGTCTAGCATTCATATACAGATGATAGCTTAGTTCATATGAACTGATAAATGACCCAAGAGAAAATAAAAAAAAATACAGGATACAAACCAGAGAAGTAGGGCTGTGCTACATGAAGAGATTAGGAATGTGAAGAACTTCCCCCTTACTCCAAATGAGCAATCTGAAATACAAGAGCCAAAATGTTCAGTGGTCTAGTCATCAATCCAAGAGGACAAAAAAGGAAATAATGTCTTATAGTTTATATAGAGTCAAAAGTGACAGTTGATTAAATTCATAATTTGATAAGCCTTTCATTTTACTTTCCAAAAGATTGAGAATTAGCAATTAAATAGTCTAAATTGAGAGACCATTTTTAAAGCAGACATGTAGAGATGGACATTCAGGGGAGCTGACAGACTTATGAGGACCCTGGGTGCCCAGAAGGGGCAGAGCGTTGGGCAGAAGGGGTGGGGTCAGGTGCAGCCAGCCTTTAGCGCCATCTGGACTGTGCCACCCAGCACTCCAGCGGCGATTTCAAGGGCTCGGGTTTGCAAGCTTCCACCACTGCCACAGAAGCTGTGGGCCCTTTTGAGTTGCAGGGCCCTGGGGCGGTTGCCCTCTTTGCCTTCCCTCTCCCCAATTTGGGCCTGTGTCCGTTAATGTACTTGAACTACGCAGTTACATGGGGCCCCATTCTTTCAGGTCCCTCCCTTTGCAGAACAGTGGGCCTGATACAAAATCCATTGAAGTTAATGAGATTTTTGTACTGTTGAATTCGAGACCCTAATTTTTCAACTGTCATTCCCTGTTTTCAGAAACGTTTACTTCAGCTCCTTTTTTCCTGATTCATGTAGATAGCTCACTGCATAGAATGATCTATATAGTTTTATATATATTCAATGGCACTATATTTTTAAAGTTAATTCTAGTTAATAATTGCAAAGAAAAGAGGGTTTTTTCACATATTTGGGTCAACTAGTTGATGCTTCCACTTTTATTATTGATTTGGTACTATTCCTCCAGTCATTGTGGTGATACATGTTTGTTATTTACTGTTTGATAATTTAGTCTAATAAACTCTATTGGATAGTGTATCTTAAAACCTTGCCCTGCATCTTTGGTTCATACTCGGTGCTTTCTTATACCCTTTCTTTTCAATAATTTAATTCTGACATCCAAGTGAAGCTCACCTACTAACCTACCTACCAGTTGCAGGTGTTTCCTGGTGCAATCCCTGAAAGTTCTGCCTCTGACAATCAAGCATCTTCTCCATCATAGTCCACATCATAGTCCATTCTTTCCCTCTTGGAAACCGTATCCTGACACAACCATTGAGATTCATTGGCAGAGCTGCATGTAGAACACTAGAGCAATGCATGTTTTCACTGGCTTTTCTGAATTATAATAGTTCTGAATGTCCTTAAGTACCAAGAAGAATTTAAAAAAAAGTATCAATAGTTAAAACAAATGGTCAGGTCAAAGAATAAATACAGCATGTAGCTATTTTCCATGAACAATTCACTTTTGATTGTGACATTTCTTTCCAGTGCTACATGACCAGCTATCACAGCATCATACTTAGTTCCAAAATTTTTAATATGAAGACATTTTGTTTTTACATATTGCAGAAGATCTTTTGAGTAAGTATATTGTCTGAGCCAATATAGTATGGATACAATTTTCCAAAGTGCCTAAGTGTTCTTGAAAGTTGATGGGATTTAGGCTCCTAAATCCCGTAGGGTAAATATTTCTAGAGCACATTTTTGAAAAGCTGCTGCATCTGCAAAGTATTTCTTTCCTTATTTTCCACATCAAAACATGTGTGCGCAATTAAATATCAGATGTAGGTACAAAGAGAATATGATATCTGAAAATAAAAACTAAGCTTCACATTCAAGGCTAAACTAAAAGAAGCAGCACAAACAAGCCTTACTTTTGTCTTGTTTTTCTGTCCCAGAATATGAATTTGAAAAATCCTGCTATTGCTGGTTTTCTCCTAAAGTGGAAACATAAGCCTTTTGCCTACAGGTTGGACCTCCCAAAACTGGGACTCTCTGGTCTGGCAACATCCTTGGTCTGGCAATACCACGGATGTTCCTGAACCAGGGAGGACTGTCTGGGAGCCCCAGCAGCAAGAGGGCTGGCAGCTGGGAGTCTGGCAGGTCTGGGGCTGGAGTCCAAATAGTGCAGCCAGGACTGTGGCAACCCGGGTAGCGGGGCGGGGGCCGGGGATGCGGCAGCCACAGCACCCAATAGCAGGGCAGGAGCTGGGTCTGGGTCCATGGGAGCCGTGGTACTGGGGTTGCAGCAACATGGCGGCTTGGTGGGGGGCAGCTGGCGCAGGCAACGAGGAGGGGCGGTGGGTCAGCAGGGGACTTACCCTGGTCTGGCAAATTCCCTCGTTCAGGACCTGTCAGGTCTGGAAGGTGCCGGACTAGAGAGGTCCAACCTGTAGTGCAATCTGATCATATTGAACTAAGCTAATGTCTCATGGGCAGATTAATGCTGCATTGATTTCAAACAGAGCAGACAGAGATTGTTAAAAGAGGAGCTTAGTTTAAAATTATTTGATAAATAAATTGCATGTTTGTTATTTTCTTTTAGTACTTCAAGTATTTAAAGGATTTTTGATATTCTGAAGCTCTGCAAGAACTCTTTATTTGCATAATACTTTCTCTTATTAAAGACTCCTCAGACGTGTGAGTGTGTAGGTTTTTTCTAAAATGCTACTTAGCATTGATGAGATGATGAAAAATATTCACACATCTGAAAGACTGTGGTTAATGTCTGAGAATTCTGGACCCAGTCAAAAATTGTACTCTGATTTAATAAGAATGAGGCAGTGAACATTAACTCTGTATCACATTTTGTTTCATGATTTTTCATGACTATTTATTTAATTATCTTATACATTGAGAACATTCCCACCCCAAAATAGGGCAAA
Source organism: Apalone spinifera (assembly GCA_030068395.1). Taxonomy (NCBI): domain Eukaryota; kingdom Metazoa; phylum Chordata; order Testudines; family Trionychidae; genus Apalone; species Apalone spinifera. Next base: position 227,454,974 of record CM057845.1, on the reverse strand, counting down.
TGGTGCATCTGCAAGACATAAAATAATTTGAATAGTAGAGAAATACTGAATATATATTCGTAATCTTGCAAATAATGTTTAGGGAAGGTTTTCCTCAGAAATATTAGTTACTTAGTCCCTCAAGCATGCTGGGGAATGGGATTAAGAGACACCATAGAACTAATGTAACTTGGATTTAACAAATGCTTGCCTCCCATGAAGTCTGGGCTTCCTATAGTAATTTACATTTCAGCAGGCTTCTGCAGATTCCAAAACTGTGCATAACATCAAAATATGATAGTTTTAAGATATATGGAATAAATTCAAAATGCATTATATTGACACCTGATTTGAGACTATGGTTGAAATTGAAACTATGGCAAAGAACAGAATTACCTGACTCATAAATGAACACATTTTGTTGGGGAAGAGTCAATATGCTTTTCTAAAGAGAAATCATACCTCACCAATTTATTATAATTTTTTGAGATCAATATACATGTGGAGAAAGGTATCTGGTTGATACAGTGTATTTGGATTTTCAGGAAGGACATTTGAGAATGTCCCTGAAAAGGATGTTAAATTGCAGTTATCTGGCTAATCTTGTAGTCTATACAACTTGTATCGATTAGTCAATAAGGGCCACCCCGCAGAGCTGCAGCAGGGGTAGCTCCAGAAGCCAGCTCAAGCCAAGACTGAGCATTCCCTGCTCGTGCTGGTTCCAGGATCCACCCACGCTGCAGCTCTGCATTTTAAATATAGTAAGAGCTGCCAGTCTCCTACTACATTTAAAATGCAGAAGAGCAGCATCCCAGACCAGTGTGAGCCGGGACTGCTTGGTCCTGGCTTGTGATGAATCCAGCAGCCCCGTGGGGCTCCTGTAAACAGGGACTGGTGCTAACGCAGCCTTTGCCCACAGTGAACCTAAGCCTGCTGTGGGCAGAGGCTGCTTCGCAGCAGCCTCCTCATTGCATCTAATAGGGCACTTCTAAACTACATTCCTCTTTCGAAAGAGGAATGTAAATGAGGCCGATGGAAAATTCAAACGAAGCACGGATTTACAAATCTTGCGCTTCATTTGCATAATTGCATGAGAGCACTTTTTCGAAAAAAGGCTTCTTGAACAAGAAACCGCAGTCTAAATGGGGTTCTTTCAGGGAAAAAAACCCTTTTTCGAAAGAACCCATACACAGAAGTACGGGTTCTTTTGAAAAAGGGTTGTTTTTTTACGAAAGAACCCTGTCTAGACTGCCGTCTTTTTTTTTTGAAAAACCCTTTTTTGAAAAAGCGCTCTCACGTGATTATGCAAATGAAGCGTGAGAGTTGTAAATCCTCACTTCATTTGAATTTTTGATTGGCCGCATTTACATTCCTCTTTTGAAAGCGGCAGCAGGGTGTGGGGCAGGTAGCACTGTGGAGACAGTTCTGGGGGGAACTGGATTTTAAGCAGGCTTCCCCCCCAGCACCAATTCTTCTGCCCCCCCTTGCTGCTTCTCAAAGAGGCAGCAAAGGAGGGGGAAAGTGAGTAGTTAATACTCCACTCAACTACCCGATAAGCATATGCTTATCAGGTAGTCGACTAGTCAACTACTCGCTAAGGGTATGTCTACACTTGCACCCTAGTTTGAACTAGGGATGCAAATGTAG
>CM057845.1:227442853-227453248 GCA_030068395.1 Apalone spinifera | reverse complement strand
ATGAAGCGCAGGATATTTAAATCCCCGCTTCATTGACTATTTTGAATGCCTACACTTGCATCCCTAGTTCGAACTAGGGTGCAAGTGTAGACATACCCTAATATCCCTAGTCCCTGACAAATGCTCTTAAGCAAAGTAAGCTATCATGGGATCAGAGGGAAGACCTTTCATGGATTTAAAAGATAGAAAACAAAGAGGAGGAATAAATAGCCTGTTTTCAGAATGGAGAGAGGTAAAATTGTGGCGTCTCCTAAGGATCTGTACTGGGACCAAGACTGTTCAACATATTCATAAATGATCTGGATACAGGGGTAGAGAATAAAATGGCAAAATCTGAAGGCAATATACAATTACTGAAGATAGTTAAGTCCAAAGCAGACTACAAAGAGTAACAAAAGTATTTCATAAAACTGGGTAACTAAGCAACAAAATGGCAGATGAAATTTCATGTTAATAAATGCAAAGTAATGCAAGTAAAGAGTTCTTGGAGTGTTTGTGGATAGTTCTCTGAAAATATCTTTAGTTCAATGTTCAGCAGCAGTCAAAAGATAACAGAATGTTGGTTGGACCTCTCTGGTCTGACAACCTTGGGACCTGACTGGTCCCGAACAAGGGAGTTTGCCAGACCAGGGAATGTCCTCTGCTACAAGTCCCCCAACCCATCGCTCCTCCTTGCTACCAGCTCCAGTCACCTCCCCCTTACCACCACAGGATTGCTATGCTGCTGTGGCCCCGGCAGTCTGGGCTGCCGCATCTCTGACAACACTACCGTGGCTTCTCTTACCCCGGCCTCCTACCGAGAGTGCCACATATGCTTCCAAGCCAAATCTTTGCACCTTTCTGAGTTCAGAGGTTCATATTAAGAGAACTTGTTATTTTTGGAGGGATCTTTATCTTAGAAAAATTAATATTCTTACATTAAATTGATCAAATATAAGAGAAAATCAGTCTCTCAACAAGGAACTCAATCGCTACAGAAATATTTGCCAATTTACCAATACTACATTTATCACTGAGAATAGTAGTGCACAATTACCTAAGAACTAGACAAATTTGCTGAGATAATTATGAAGTTTGCTAATTTTTTCTAATTAGTTAAAATAGACAAAGCTGTCTCATTCATATGCATTTATTGCATAATTGTTTAGAGAGCTCTAACATTTTACCTTTAATTTCTAATAAAATTATTTGTAAGTGAAACGTATATTGCACCAAATTCAAAGGTGATATGTAAACTGATTTCAGTTATATGTGGATAAAATTGATATTTAAAAAAATTCTGAATTAAAGATTATCCTGGTATATTTTATATAACCAGTGGCCTGAAAGGAAGAGATATATGACTGAAAAAGCAAATATGGCCTCAAAACAACTAGATGTTGCTATAACTAAATCAAGCTAGTTTTAAAAATTCTTGTAGCACTACAGTTCACAGCATGCAAAACGGTAAACAACTCTAAATAGCACTGCCTACATTTGTTATTTGTTGGTGTTATTTCAGTCATTACTGGAGAAAGAATATGGCTAAATTTTACATGATTTTTTTCTGTTTGAACTGTAATGTAGTATGTAATTTATTTTCTTAAATACAAGAATATATATATAAAATAGTACTGGTCTCCGTTGATGTTATCTGCTGTATGGGAAGGTTAAAATTAGTTTCATATTTCAGCCTCTCTCACCCTGCAGCTTCCCCCCACCCTTCCTAAAAAAACAATCTAGAAGCGTCAATCACACATCTCACCCAAGAGCAGAAGTTTTCTCAGATATTTTAGAAAAAAAGGTTTTAAAGTTGTGAGGTGAGATGATGTTCTGTACCTCTAGGTGGCTCAGCTCAAGGGAAAATTGGATAAAGGTTGTGTTTTATCCATCTTTGCGCTCTTTAAATTTGTGGCTTCTCTGAAGGCTGCTGTTGCTGCTAGCATAAAATAGAGCAGGCAAGGTCTATTCTAATTAATGCCAATATCTCACAGCTGCTTATAAACAGCTCCACAGTGTGAAACCACCTAAATTCCCCTGCAGCACACTGTGACGTGGCTCCAGCCCTCTACTGCTTTCCACATACTCCTATCATCAGGGCTTGCAAGAGGAAGCTGTGGCAATGTAGGGGTGCCTACAGTAGCCCAATGCAGAGCATGACCTAGGAGAATTCTCCCACAGCCCCTTGTGTAATATTTATGGCTCTGGTATACTGCTCCAGAAGCAGATGGGGACATTCTTAATGTTACCTGGGGGTATAGCGCAAGTTGTGCTCACACACACATGAGCGGTTGTCATGTGTATACAAAGGAGCACAGAAAACTATTTAAAAAAATAAAGTATTAATATAAACATACCTGTCCCTCACCCAAGATTGTGCTCCTGAGATGAACCAGAAGTTGGGTTGAGGACATAGATTTCAAGTAGGAGAACAAAAATGAAAAATGGGGGAGGGAACAGTGAATAATGAAGGTTAAATGGGACTGGGAAACTGAGCTACAGGTTGAACATCTGTAATCTGGGACACACTGCTGGACCACAGATGTTCCTGGACCAAAGAGCCTAGGTAGCCAGGAGTCTGGCAGCAGCAGGGCCAGTCAGCCAGGAGCCAAGGCAAATCTAGAAGCTGGTGAAGAGCCCAGAGGCCAGCAGCAGAGGAGCCAGCACTGACCTCCCCTGGTCTGGGAAACTCCTCCATCTCATTGCTGACAAGCTCGTCTTCGGACTTGACATGAAATACAGAATGGACAACAAGCTTGTCAACCTTATTTGTCTCTGATAATTTAGTGATGTAAAATATCACTAAATTATCATTGAAGTTCAGTATGCAGATGACTGTGCCCTATGCACCTACTCAACAGAAGTTCATAAAAATAGCTGATACTTTCTCTGAGGCCTACAGCAAAGGAAAGGAAAGTACTCCTTTTGCAGGCTGTGAATCACCAGGCTCCTGTTCCCTTAATTCAGATAAATAAAGAGACCTTAGAGAATGCTGAGCACTTCCCTTTCGTCAGCTGTTTTGTGCCTTGGAAAGCTGACATTGATGAGGAAATTCAACATTGACTTTAATGTACCAGTTGCAGCTCTGAGACACTTGAGAAAACTTGTCTTTGAAGATAGTGTCAACAAGAATAAAATTAAGCTTCTCATGTGCTAGGCCATTGTTATTCCTGCTTTCTTATACAGGGCTGAAACCTGGGTCATGTACAGTATACACCTCAAGATTTCTGAATGGAACCATCAATGGTGCTTCCACATGATCTTCTTAATCCGGTGGGATGCCCAAGGTACCAATATCAGTATTCTGTCCCAAGCCACAACCTTCAGCATTGAAGCTATCTACCACCAACTCCATTAGTCTGGTCATGATGTTTGAAGGTCAATAAATGGACTCCTGAAGCAGGTCATGTTTGCACAACTGAGCCATGTCTAGCAGACAAGTGGTGGGCAAGAAAGTGCTTTAAAGATACCCTGAAACCTGAAGAAGTGCAATTGTGACATAAACTCATGGGAAACCCAAGATCTTAACTGACTAAAATGAAAAAGGACCTTCTGGCAAGGATCTCAGTGTTTAGAGGTTCAACAGAAACAACAGGAAGTGGAGAAAGGAGGAAAGAATGCACTGCAACTCAACTCAGCAATCTAGATATGCCCTTTCCTTTGGCAAATGTCTGCCCCAGCTGTGTAAGATCTGTGGATATCAGTTTGGTCTCATTAGTAGGGGCGGCCTTAGCACCTTGGGAAAACTTGTATTTTGGAATCTCTGTCTCCCCCTGCTGGATATGGTGTTCCCCATTTCCCTTAATCCCCCCCTGCCAACTGCAGCACCCCTCTGAAAAACCCACACACAACTGCCCCAAAACCCCATGTTCCAGAGAGCATTCTGCACCAAAAAATTAAAAATGCTGTATACAGTATTTTAAAAATCTGTACAATTTTGCAAATTTAATTTGCCAATCTAGTATATGTTATTGACAGTTTGTCTGTCTGATCAAAAATGCCTCCTAAACAGTAAGAGCAAGAACTACTAAATTTGGTATATAGATTCCTCTTATCGTAACTTAAAGCAACATAAGGGTTTGGTTGTGCCAGCAAAACGGGGTGTGCCTCCAATGGGATTGCTTCTCAAAAAAACAAACAGAAATCACCAAACAATCCTCCACCAAATCAAGTACAATCCTCAAAATTGACATAACTAAGCAGATGTTGAAAGAGACTGAACCAAGAGGAGCCAAAAAACCAGGATGAACCTGCAATAGGATTGCTTCTCAATACATCTTACAGAAAAAGAGATATAATGGAGAAATTTGGAAAGTGCTTTGTTTTGGCACAGCTAAATCAATGCTTAAGGGTTGGATACTAGAAGAAATGGGAAACTAAATTGACTATAGCCCTTTTTTATTAAAACATGGTGAATGAGAAGCTTTTATAGGAATGAAGAAAAAATACACTTGATGGAATTCCATTTTAAAAAATATTATTAAAAAAGCTAAATAGAAAACGTTTAACAATTCCTTTTTTAAAGAAACCCAAAATAAAAATTAATTTCATAAGTATAACAGCGTATTTTTGAAAAATACATTAATTTAAATAAAGCATGTACATTTTCCTTTTATTTTACAACCCCCCCACACCTTAATTTAGTTAAGCACCCAATGCTGAGTAAATCTGTTAGTAAATAAATAAATAAATGTGGAGGCTCCAACACAGTAGTGGCAAGCATAGACTACTGTCTGAATGGATGTAGATCACACGGTAGCCTTTATGGGGCCCGCCCCTTGCCAGAGGGAGCAGCACAGGCAGGGAGAGACTCACTCCATGCAGCTCCATGCTCCCCAGAGAGAGGGACTGGGTGGAGCTGCATCCCTCAGTCAGCTGACTGAGGAGTGAGTGGCTGAAGGGAAGGAGGTGGGGAGAAGCCTGTTAGCCCAGCTCAGGGAAGGACTAAAGAGGAGTCTGCACCACAGCCAGTAAGGGAAAGCCCGAGACCTTTGTGACGCTCCCTGACTACGGTGCCCTGAGCATGCACCTGGTTTGCCCAGCCTTAAGGCCGACTTTCACCTATAGATCCACAGTGAAAATTGGCTGTCATTTTATGGAAAACAGTCATCCTCAAACTCTGAGGGATCTCTAACAAAAACTGTAGGGATGACAAGAACTGTATTTTCTGATTGACGATGAGAACTGAGTCTATTTTCATCTTTGGGCTGTTATCTGGACTCCATTGAAACACTTTTTTAATCTGAACAATTTTTTTAAAAGTTTGATTAAGACAAATTTATAGTGAAACATTAATATGTTATATATATTATTTCTTATTCAGGATCAATGATTTTTAATGTTTTTTTTTATTTAGGAATATCTAATTTCTCTCGTTCCTTTTCCCTTTCACCAACACTTCATTCATCACAATCTCTGAGCACCTCACAGATATTTAAAAATAGAAATAATATCTATCTTTCTCCCATCCCACAAAAGAAACTGCTTTTACATGTACAAAAATTATAGCTTTTCATTCCTGTATTTCTAAATGACCACAGCTGTCATCACATTCTCATCTAATTTGGTCATGAGTTCCACAGTCCATGTCTATGCGCTATGAATGTGCTCCTTTACTCATGGGCTTCTCTTTTTAGGATGATTTTTTCATGTTTCCCATGGAATGTAACTGTCACCTGAGGCCAGGCTATGAAGATAGAGATGGTCCCTCAAGTCAAGGTCCAATCCCATGTAGGGATTTGAATATCAGGGAATGAGACCTGCAACTGGACACCGTATTTAGTGGGAAGCTAGCGAAGAGAGCAGAGTACCATAGGAATATATTCAGTACAATTCATGATGCTAATCAGATATATTGCTGCCTTTTGTACCCTTTACAGTTTTTTCAGCGTGTGTGGCCTTCAATACTAAATATGATTTGCTACAAAAATCATATCTCATGTGGATCCTCGTTGCTAAATCTAATCAGAAACAGTGTAGTCTTTACTGATTGCAAATTAAATAGGGTTTTTCTGCAACAGTGACTGTTTAAGTGTCTCTGGTCAATGCAAAAAAAGTCCAAAAGTACTTGGAAGGAGTCAATATTTAATGGTAAATGTTGATTTCACCATACATACAAAACAATGAAAAATATTTCCATTAATGATGATAGAAATGTACAGCTAGGCAAATAAAAGGATATATACTTTGTCTTTTTTGACATATAACTTTTGCAATTTATGTATTAATAGTTATAAAGTTTTAACTTTCTGAGTCCCAGTATCAACTATCATTAAATAAATACTGTTTGACCTCCCAATTTTCTGCAACTGTAAAAAAGTAAATCAATAAACATTAAAAAAGATTTGGAACCCCTACTTTCATCCAATTGTGAAATTTTAAATTGTTAAAAAAGTTGTAAAATGCTTACAAATCAACATTGATATAGTCAGATAAAATTATATTAAAAAATTGAATTCTGCTAAACCTAGATAAAAAGATGAAAACGTCTTCAAAGTACTCAATTTCTTCAAACTGGGATCACCTCAGTCTTTAGTCAGATGTGATTTCAAATAAGTTTTGAGAAAGGTGGAAGATGATGCTGTTTATTTCTGATGTATGGAATATATAGAAATCTGAATAATATGGATCAATATATGTCTGGGTATCTGTTTGCTTACAAGTTACTTCACACTTTCCAAGTATGCACTTTTTTCAGTGTGAATATTTTTTGCCTTTAGAAAATGTAAGAAAAATACAAATTGGGGTTTTTTTACAAATTGTATGACTATTGGTCTGTTGGCTTAGTGTAGCAGTTGGCATAATCTTCAGAGGCAGGAATGCCTGCTTCTGGAGTGAGATTCTGGAAGAAACATCTGGATATGGATTGAGTTTAGACAGCAAATTATGAAAAGGAAATTATAGAGCTGGTTGTAACTTTCTTTTTCATGAGAGAATCCTTGCTTGCCAAAATAGAAAATTGTTTGTGGGAGATGATCAGTATTCACAAATTTTGTATGTTGAATACATTTTGAAAAAGCAGTTTTGATACTGTTGAAATGTTCCATTTTAATATTTTCCAAATGAAAAGGTCCATTTTTATCGTTCAAAATACCTTTTTGTTTAGAAATTTAAGTTAGAGTTTAAGGCAAGAAGGAACCACCAGATCACTTAGACTGACCACCTATATACCTCAGGCCACCAGAACCACCCTGATACCTCCACACCAAACCCAAAAATAGAATTAACTCAAAGTATGATAACCCCCATGAGCCAAAACTGTTGTGTTTGTTTTCATTTTTAACTATACATTAAGTTTAAAAGAAATTAAAAAATATCTAAATTAAACGTTGTGATTAATCCAAATTTAATTTTTTAAAGAGTTTTGGTTCATAAAAAATTTTTGAAATGAACTATCTGTCTCAATTTGGGATGGGAAAATTTCTTAAAGCCTTGAAATTCTCATGGGTAGGAAAACCATTTTCTACCGAGCTCTGGAAAGTTGAGGAACTGACAAGATGAGGGATGTGAAGGTTTGTCTGGTTAAAGTGAAGCTTACTGGTTAAGGTTAACTGATGAGGGCTGGAGCAGCTCCCTGGGGCTCACTGCTTGTGGGGGGAGGGGTGCCCCGTAGGCAGGGGCTGCTTGACCCTCCCTTCAGTCAGTTAACTGGTTAAACAATGTGTTTAATAGGTTAGCCAATTAAACAGGATTTTACATCCTTAGACAAGATATTGAAAGTAACTCTAGTTTAAATGCTGATTAACTAAATACTTTTTTTTATTTAAAACCAACATATGAAATATTTGCAGGGCTTCAAAGTTGAAATATAAACTAAACATCTCAGTGAGGAGATTTATAATGGCTACAGTGACAGAACCTTTACCATGTGAAAATATTAGTAGACTTAGCCAGCATTGCCTGGGTCCTTCAGGGCCGGTGTCTGGCGTAGGATTGCCAGGTGTCCAGTATTGGACCAGTATATGCGGCTTCTGTTTTTCTCGTACAGAAAGCCACTTGGGACATTTTTCCCCTGCTGCATCTGATGGGGGTGGGAGTAGTGTGGGGATTTAAAGATGCCGTGATTTTTTTTGTACATTTTTTTTTTATTTTGCTCAACCTTTTTTTTCCCCGCCATGCTCGGTATTTTTTGTGAAACTATCTGGTGGTATGGGGGCTTCAGGAGTCAGGGCAGGGCGTTGGGGATGTGGGGGGAGTGCAAGAGGCTGGGGGCAAAGCGGGTGTGAGAGTGAGAGTTGGGGCAGTGAGGAAGGGCTCAGGGCAGGGGGTCCTATCTGGCACGGGCCTTTTTTTCTTCGCCCTCCTGCCATTCCCGCCCCCCCCGGCCACCAAGGACCTCTCCCCCCACACAACTCCACCATTGCAGCCAAGGGCTGGGAGGAGGGGAAAGGGTTTAGGGCAGTGTGCTAGTAGGCAAGGCTCCCTTGAGTTGAACATTCCCAGTATATGCATAAGCAGGGCTTGACAAACCCCGGCAAGAGCTACTCTCCAGCCCCGCACTGAGCATGTGCCAGACCAGCACTGCACATGCGCGAAGTGCCGGTGAATGGGGCGCACGGAGCCACTGGCTGAAATCTACTCACCACAGGTGAGTAGATTCAGCAGTTTGTTGAGCCCTGTGTATAAATATTATCTCTGTGGAATGTAGTCAATTTCCTTGGATTTTGTAGCTAGCATTTCCGAGCAAGCCAGGCAATTATAGAATTTAAAACTTTGCACTAGATAAATGGTCGAAACAATTTGGATTCTTCAGCACTGCATCAAGCTTAAAACAGTTTCAACATTTAAAAACATGCATATTAAAAATGATGAATAAAGTTTACATTATTCTCTAACTACAATACACCTTCTGTCTTTCTATCTAAAATTCTATTAGCCAAGTGTGAATTAAATAAACTTAGTGGGCAAAGTTCAAATAGTATTTGAGCAACACAGCCATCAGTCCCTGATGATCACAATGTAGTGCTCTGAATTGTTTAATGGAATTGCTTCCTAATTACAGAACTGTCCTTGATAACCAGGAGAAAAAATTGGATTGGATAGTATTGATTCAAAGCATTTCTGTTTCTCTTTAGGGACATTTCTAGCCAGCAAAACATTCACTGGTAGTCAGATAAAACAGCTTAAGTTCACCCTCTGCTTGATTTGATCAATAGTATTCTGCTCACATAGCAGCGTGTTGGCTCTGTTAATTTAACCCTGGAAATATCATTAAGATGTCACTGATGCAGAATATAAAATATATTTTGGTTTTATATATAAAAGTGTATCCAAGAATTTTGAATTCCTCTTGATTGACCTCACAGCAATCCTCCATAATGCTATTTTTGACTTTTTTTGTCAAAAACTCTGTTGCCTGTGTCAGATTTAAATGCTCTGTTTATAATAAAGACTCAGTGAGCGCTGATTTTATTCCCCCCCCCCCCAAGAAAACATCAGTCTTTACTCAGCGGGCAAATTTTTCCTTTCAAGGCTCTATATGTGCATACATCCATGGGTAGAATTTGCTATATAAAAAAAGTAAAAAAACTTCATAAAAGATTAAATCATAGTTTTCAGCTGGGGAATGTAAAGCTTAAGGGTCCAAAATTTTAAACACCCAGCCCTGGTCTATTTTAAACACCCAACCCTTATTTTGAAATAACAAGTGGGGCGTTCACACTACCAAGCCTGTTATTTCGAAATAACAGGCTGGGTATTTCAAAATAATAACTCCTGCTTTCCACAAGGAATAATGCTTCTTTTGAAATAGTTATTACCGGTAGCAGTAGTCATAGTGTGGATGCTCCACTGCTCCTATTTCGAAATAACTACTCCCCAGAGTCATTCAAAGTAATTACTCCCCAGTGCTTCCTGGGGCTCTAAGTTGAGGTAACATGTCCACATTAAAGGAGCCTGCTTTGGACTAATTTCGAGGCTTCCCTGTAGTGTGGACATGCTATTTTGAAATAGTTATTTTGGGAGTTATTATTTTGAAATAAGTTATTTTGAGATAATTTCCTAGTGTAGGCATGCCCACATTTAGGACATATTAACTTAAATTCTGCTCACAGACACAGTTGTCTTTTGCTTGCATAGACTAGCACAAAATGAGGCGACCTAGAACTGGAACTCTACACAGCACATAGCCATCTAGTAACTGAATAACACAGTAGAATAATGACGCTAAAGCATCCTTTTTTCTGGGGATAGCCAGGGGCCCAGCATATTCCAAGTACAGGAAGTCCCCGGGTTACGTACAAGATAGGGACTGTAGGTTTGTTCTTAAGTTTAATTTGTATGTAAGTCGGAACTGGTACATATTGTAGGGGAAACTCTAGCCCTAGGGGAAATCACGTTGCGAGAAGCAAGGGGAGCCAGGGTTGATGAGCTGCACGCCAGGGGCCAGAGGGAGAGGGTTTCCCACCAGAGCAGGGA
>CM057845.1:227431672-227442753 GCA_030068395.1 Apalone spinifera | reverse complement strand
CGTAAGTAGGGATCCGACGTAAGTTGGATCCACGTAACCCGGGGACTGCCTGTAACATGGTGCTATCATAGAAGGGAAAGAGAATAATTGTTGGCAAATGTTGATTTTTTAAATGGTAACCACTGTCCATACTAGGAATTTTAAATATTGAGTAATTGAATAGTAGAGTAACCTCATGAATTCTTATTGATTAGTTGACTATTCTATAGTCCCCGGGGGTGGGGCAGGCAGCCGCTGTATCAGAGGCAGCAGTTCAGGGTGTCAGGCAGAAGCTGGTCCTCGGGGGGGGAGCCAATTTAAAAACCAGCTCTCCTTGTTGCCCAGTGCTGCTGCCTCTGATAAAGAGGCAGCAGACCAAGGTGGCAGCAGCCCCTGTCGAAGGTGGGTCTAAGCTTCTGGACCTGGCATGGGCCGGAACTGAGCCAGGCTGCCTGCCTGCCTGGCTCCTAATACACTTTAAATGCGGAGCCGCAGCAAGAGTAGGTTCTGGACCTGATGTGAGCCAGAACTGAGCTGGGCTGCTGGCCAACCTGCTAAAAATTTAATGGCAAGGGTGGGAGGAGGGAAATGAATATAGTCTGTAGCATTAACCTATAAGCTTTTGCTTTTTGGTTAATCCATTAATCAATTATACTATTACATCCCTAGTTCATACCAGTTCATGTTCAATGATTTTTACAAACATTAGTTTAATGAGGTTGTAAAGTACATAAGCAATAACCTCATGATAAGTCATTGGCATAAGTAAGACTAGTGCTCAGATATCCTTCTAGTGCATTGTGTTACACTGCCTTTGTAGATAGAATTCTGGTGTCACATAGCTTAGAGGGGAAGCTGTGTTAGTCTGTATCTGCAAAAACAATGAGGAGTCCTGTGGCACCTTAAAGACTAACAGATGCATGAGGGAATAAGCTTTTGTGGGTAAAAACAACTTTGTCAGATGCACATATTCCTTACTTTCTTGCTGAATCATTTGTCCTAAAATAATATGCAAAGATAAAAATTAGTGTCAAGTGCTCAAAAGCATACAATACAACTGGACAAAGATTTCACTCATAAGTACATCATCTGTTGAAGCTTCATTAGCTGTGCTGTTGCTATCATTCTCTTGTGTTTACTGCTAACTCTTTTTTTACTTGCTAAATAATGATATGCTGAAGAACCTATGCTTTTGAATTGAATTTTGGGATTTTAAATTCCCTGATCATATTACTGTTATCATATATATTCTGTAGGAAAAAGTATGTTATTAACAAAAACAGGGGCTGCTGTGTACACTGATAAAATAAAGAAAGGACTGTGTTTGTAAGAATCAGATAATATGAAGTGGCAGAACATTCACAAACTGAGACAATTCCCGAGACAGAGGTATATTACAGTATGATAAATCCAAGAGACAAGAAAAACCCAGTGAACTAATAATGCTTGATTGTTTTATTTTCCCCTTTCTGCTAGAAACAAAGAAAAACATGACAAAGTTGCCTGTAGCTAGATGGGGAATATTGAAAAACAGAGATTATTGCATTTCATTGCAGTGAAACACAAGTAAAGCTAACCTCAGTTATATGGTTTCATAGCAATCACTGGAGTCGATTAGATAGCTAGCATTGATCATTGTGTCGAAAATTCAATGGAAATTTGGTCGCGGTACATGTCCTAGTGCAATGTTAAGTAAGGTACAACATCAGCTGAATCACTTTCTGTTGCTTATGCTCATCATAAAATCTCCATGGTAACAAATTCTGGGGTGCAGTCCAGACCAGAGAGGAATTATCACCACCTGCCAACAACTTGGGGTGCCTCACAATGCTTTCAACTCCCAAGTGGGCCACTTACAAGCAGCCTAACCTGATATAGGTGCAGTGGTGCTGGAACAATTTTTATAGTAGGGATGCCAGGAACTATTGAACCAAACTGTAAACCTTATGGAAGCCACTTCAAGCAGGAGCACTACCAGAACCTAGTTCCTGCACTTATGTGCGGTTCATGCCTGAGTGTCTGGGTATAGTTGCAGCCCTGGTCCAACAGCTCTAATCCTGGTAGCCTGCCAGCAACACACTAGTCACACACTGATTTCCACCAACCTGTGTCCTGGATCCTTTTACTCTGCCAACATTTTGTCCACCTTCCTCCCTTGGGTCTCTGTAACATCAGACCGGTTGATCCTCATCACACTAGCAGAGAGTTATATCCTCTGTTTTATTTGTATTACACCCTCCCTCCCTGTCCCTTTTCAGAGATCCCTCTCATGAGCACCTGCTTGCTCAAGAGGTACAGAGTCTTCCAAGGGTAGACAGTCTGAAGGAAGTCCCTCTGTTATTTTTTGATCCCAAAAGTCCAGGTAGGTCTACATTCCACCCTCAACCTGTGGAGCCTCAATAAGTATCTCAAGATGATGAAGTTCTGCATGATCTCCTCAGCCTCCACCATTCCTTTCCTGGATCTTGGAGACTGGTATCCCGCTCTCAACCTGAATAATTCTTATATAGGGTATTCACAGACGCAGGACAGTTCCTGTGTTTCATAGCTGGGACCACCCACTGTCAATTCATAGTACTCCCTTTTGGCGTAACAATGGCACCAAGGATGTTTGCAAAGTGCTTGTCAGTGGTCAGTGGCAATCCATGCATGCCTTAGATGACGTGGTTTCCAGATTATCCGGACCTCCTCAAAGACTAATTTATTAAGGGCTGATCCAGGACCCCAGTCCAGTGCAAGCCCCTTGTCAAACTCTGGACCTATTAATAAATGAACAAAAATCGACACTGATCCCAATCCAGAGTTTATCAAAGCAGTACCCAACTCTACTCAAGCAAGAGCATTCCGGTCAGCAGCCAGGTTTAAGACTATGTCAGATATGATTGCTAGCATCACTGCCCATCTTCTCAAGGTGCACCTGGCAGTCATAGCAGCATTCCATCCTCCCATACAGGTAGGTTGGTGTGCTCACACGAAATGTTAATCAGGTGCCTTATAGACTTTGGAAGACTTTTTCTACCAATCGGGAATGTGGTTCCCCAATGTCAACCCTGTCCTCTCCAGGTTCTCAGGTGTGCCTTTTGAGCCTACTGCTTCTTGTTCCCTTTCCACTTATTGAAGGTTGCATTCCTTATAACTATTGCCTCACAGAGATTTGTCTCCAAAATTAAAACCCTCACGTTAGAGCCACTATACAGAGAATTCTACAAGGACAGAGTCCCACTGTGGCCCTATCCAGCCTTCCTATCAAAGGCTGTTTCTGCCTTCCATGTGAACCAGGACATATTCCTATCTGTGTTCTGTCCTAAGCCTCATAACCAATTAGGAGAGGTGTCTGCACACTCTAGATTTCAGGTGTGCACTGGCTCTCTACCAGGAGTGCACTAAGCCCTTCTGCAGATTGACCCAGCTCTTTTATTGTGATAGCTGACAGGATGAAGGGCCTTCCAGTGGCCTCTTAAAGGATTTCAAATTGTATCGCCACCTACCTCTGTATTTTTTACTATTTACTGCAGGTTCTGCCTCCACTAATAGTAAAGCTCACTTGACCAGGGCTCAGGTGTATTTATCTGCCTTCCTGGTGCATGTCCTTGTTCAGAACATCTGCAGGGCTATGGTGTGCTGTTTGATACACACTTTTGTGATGCATTGTGCCATCACCCAGTTGACACATCCATGAACTTCTTTGTGCTTATATGGTACTGCTTGGGAGTCACCTACATGGGAATGGACATGAGGAAGCATTCAAAGACAGTTACTTTTTTCATAAACTGGTTTTCTTTGGCATCTGTTGCTGAAGTCCATTCCATGATCCACTCTCCTTTCTCTCTGACAGAGATCTAGCAAGAAGGAACTGAGGGCGGAGGGGACTGGTGGTACCCTTTATATTGGCACATATGACAACACTGCAGAGACTCCAGAGCTGGCCCACCATGAATACCACCAGCATCAGTGCTTGTGGTGAGCACACACCCATGCAATTGAATTGGCATAAGCAACACAACTTGAAGAACAATTACAAAAGTTAACTGTCTTTTCTTTAACTAATTCCTTTCTTTTCCCAAAGTCATTTGTCTTTTTGAATGAAAAAAAAATCACAGTTGATGACCTGGTTTTGATTATGCTTCCACTTAAATTAATCTGAATCAACTCATGATTACTCAACACAAGGTTAATTCCTTTGACCAGCTCTTCCATGATGTGTTTGCCTTTTACCAAAATAAAGTCTAAAATTGCATCCCCTCTTATTGGTTCAGTGACAATTTGATGAAGAAAACTCATCTTTCACTTCTAACATGGTGGAATAGCACTCCTACCATTGGGTACTACCTATATAATAGTAGTAGTTATTCACCTGTCTATATCCAAGAGACAAGGTGTGTGAGGTGATATCTTTTATTGAACCAACCTCTGTTGCCTTGAAACTTCTCCCTCTCGCTAACAGAAGGTGGTCCAAGAAAAAAAGATCTCACCTATCATGTCAGTCCCATGATATTAGAGAGACAAGGATACAACTACACTGCATGCAACTCTGTCCAGGAAGTCAAGTGTTTCTCTCTCACACAATGTTAATGAGATCTCAAGTCATATGTAAGTCTGACCCTGGAGGTGTGTGTGTTCCCCCAACACTATCCCCAACAGAACATTGTATACAAGCATCTCAGTTGTTTCCTTCGGACCTCAACCAATTTTATGGACAGATTAGGTAGAGTCCTTTCACTGGCCGTAACATCTACCTGACTACTACTCCAATAAATATATTTGTATTTTCTTCTTCCTTACTTTCCATACTCTTACCTCGTGATGTTCCATTATCCCTTACTATATTTCTAGTTAGCTGATTTCTCTTGTGTATTGAAGCCAGGAATGGGGCTTTCACAAAAAACTCCCCACATTCTCCCCTCATCTCCTACTTCAAAGCTATTCTTAGAGTTGTGACAACTGTGATGCCAGAAGGTTAATACTCCAGGTACCCAAGTGAAGTCCCAGTCAGGAAGAGTCTTTTTTTTGTGAATGCTTCCCAGTGGTCAATCATCCCCAAAACTTTCCTCAGATCACCAACCTTTGAGCCATCTGTTGATCTTCATTATCTTGTCACACTTTCATCCATCTTCTCTAGGTTTCTACTTGTGTAAGCATGTTATTCTGCTTACTAACGTCATGCTTGATCCATGCCAGTGGGAATCTAACAATGTCATTCATCCTAACATGCTGCACAATCAGTGGATTTTTCCTTGCTCCCATCAGGATCTTTTTCAGCCTCCATGTGCACATCTCAGACTCTGGGGCTGGTATGAATACTCCACACTGTTTTTTCCTGAGGCTGTGGTAGCTGGCAGTTTGCATGATCTCTTCTTCTTTTCTATAGAAACTGGCTTCCCATCTTCCTTGCTATCCCCTCAGCTGCCTGTTTCTTCTCATCATTCCCCAGGGCAGAAAACCTGTTCCATTTAGTTTTAGTACCACTAGCTGGTCTCTTACCCTGCCCTGTCCTAATGGTTACATTCTTCCATAGAACACCCTTATCTTCTGACAGTCCACCCAAAAGTCCAGGTCCTTTCATTCAGCAGGCATGTGGTAATATTGGGTTCTCCTCTTTCCTTGTCTGCATTATACTTTTAAACCCCCATCTAAATTTCAACATTTTCTGCAGCTACATCTCTAATCCTAATATTTTATCTGCCATCATCTCCATCAGGTCACATTTCATGCAAAAATAGCTTCCATCAGATATCCAGTCAAGGATGGTGCAGATCCTGCTATCTGCATCTGATTATCTTCTTGGTCTCTTCCCCTCCAGAGGTCACCGTCAGTGCTGCCTAAGTAATCATCATCTTCTCTGACTAGACCTTATTCCTAGAAAAAAAAGAAAGAGGATGGGAAGGGGGTGTCACGAAGTGCTGCCACACCAAATGTCAATTAAGGAGGTTTATTCTTTTATAACAATGGTTAAAAAACAAACAGAAGGGAATCTTGAGTCAGAACCTGGCTTCCAACCTTCAGGGATAGCCCTCCAAAGGGTCTCTGGTTCTCCAGATCCTGGCAGCTTCCTTGCCTCCTCCAGCTCTGCTCCACTCTTGGAGTCATAGCTGCAGGGTCATTTCCTTGAGCCCCTGGCTCTGGGCACTCACCACAAGAGGTAGTTCTACTCCACTGTGGACTTTGCTGCCCAGAGCTCAGTCTTTCCTCAGTCTTTCCCTTCCATGGCTTAGCCTGTCCCAGACCTTCCTGTCTCCTCGCTGGCCTTTATAGACCCAGGTGTAGCCCAGCCCATTTTAACTAGCTGGGATAGGCTCACTTGCCGGGGGAGCTGGATTTAGTCTGTCCACAGAGATCAGCTACCCTTTGGCCTCAGAAAAAAGAAGAGGGAAGAATCTTCCTCCAAACTCCTACCTACTGACTCCCATGGAAACTCCACTAGTTATGTGCTGTATTAGTGTTTGTTAGATGCTGTCTTTCAAACCTAGCCATAGTAAGTCAACACTACACCATCATAAAGGGATATCAGGAGGCACTGAATCAAGCCACACACTTGGAACAAATCACTAAAAAAAGATTACCTCTTGAACAGAACACAAAATCATCATTCTCCTCTCAGATCAAACTCCCACAGAAACTGCTGTTAGCTGCTAGCTATTTAGGATTGGTTATAACAGAGGCAAAAAGATGCTGCTTCATCCAATTGTTGAAGTTAATTTTCCTCAAAGGGTCATTTTTGTAACTTTTCTGCCTGATGGATAACAGAAGCAAAAAATATAGGATTCAATATTTCTAGAGTCCCTCTTGACAAATAACTGAACCAGTTTGTGTCTCCACTCAACAAACCAGGAAAACCAACAAGTAGTCCTGTGGCATCTTACAGACTATCCAAAATATAGAGTATCATGAGCTTTCATGGATAAAACCCACTTCATCAGCACAACTTGCAGGGATGCCTTTAATAGGCCAAACTTCCCCATTTACAAGAACTCTGAGACTATGTACACACAAGGAAATCTTTATCTGAGGAAAGGAAATGCAGTCATAAGCTTGGGAAAACACAGCACCAGAATGTATATGCCACAAAAAAAGTTAAACATCCCTTTCTTCCATTTACATTGTCACTAATCAATCTAACACCCTTCCTATCCATAGAGAGACTGTCCCTTAACCACACAACTTACCCATCCACACAGTCAGCTATACAGGTTGGATCAGAGAATAGCAGAAGTTCAAGTGTCTCTTACCTGACACTCCCCTTCTCTCACCACCCCCCCCCCCCCCCCCCCCCCCCCCCCACTTCAGCTTAGCTTAGTGATTTTGTTATATTTAGGTGCAAAGAAGTCATCTGAGCCCACTCAGCTTTGTTGCAGAGCTATGATTTCCCATGAGAGAGGAGCCAAGAGCACTAAGGACCCTTGATCAGAGTCCTGGGTCTTGGTCACAAATTAAGAACTTTTTGCCCTCTTTGGTCTGCTAAGGAGCCCAATGCTCATCATAGTACAAGTCACATGTAATTATGTTGCCTTCCTAGATGTCATTAAAGGAATTATGGATAGTTAGTTGTATGCATATGAAGCTTTGCATAATTTTTCCCTTTTCATCAATATAGTAGGCAGACAGTTATTCCCCATTGGAGCTTCTGGATACAAGGCTTACACTGTGCTGGTGTAGATTTTCAAACAACTTAGGGTATGTCTACACTTCAGCGTTATTTTGAAATATTTAATTTCAAAATAGTTATTTCAAAATATCTTGTTTCGAAATAACGCGTCTACACACAAAATGCATTTCAAAATAGCTTTTTGCTATTTCAAAATAGTGCGTCCACACTGATTGGATGCTGAATTGCATTTAAGGCCAGCTGGAACTGGTTCCTGCAGGGCATCAGGTCAGAAGTTACCTTGTAGCCAGGAAGGCCAGCAAGGCACCCTGGGAAGGCCCCCTGGAGGCCCCCTCTTTCGAAATAAGCATCTACACCGCACTTATTTTGAAATAGCAATTTCGAAATTGGCGCTATTCCTCGTGGAATGAGGTTTACAAATTTCGAAATAAGCTCTCCACTATTTCGAATTAATTTTGAAATAGCAGTTGGCTTGTGTAGACGCTGGGAAAGTTATTTTGAAATAACAGCTGTTATTTCGAAATACTTTGCTATGTACACATACCCTTATTTCTTATACACATGTAAGAACTGATTAATAGGAGAGCATTTGTTAGTTTCATTGTGACACCATTTTAATCTCTCATTGTTTGCTCATTTGATTTACATATTGAAATAAATCTATGTCTTTCAGTGTGTGGTCGCTCACTGTCATTTATTCATTTTTATATTTAGGAAATTAATGGAAAACCTTCATAATTCCCAAATGGTTAACTCGATGTTAAGTCCAAGTTATGGTTCCCAAAGTAACTAAGTCAGACACAGTGCGTGTAATATAATCAAAGTGGTAAAGATATGAAAATATAGTAATTGAAATAGGTCATATTTAAATTGTCCCCGGCAGGCCAAAGGTTGTCCTTTAAAATCTTACTATTCAAAGGATGCAACTACACAGCACCCTTACATCGAAATAAGCTACGTAATTTGCACTACGCAAACTGCATCTCTTATTTCAATCTTATTTTGAAATAGATTGTTTAGAAATTAAAATAAAGCACTATTCCAAAACATCCTTTATCCCTTGTGCAATGAGGTTTACAGGGACATTGGAATAGCGAGCCCGTTATATTTCAATATAATGGGCTTGATATTAAGACACGGAATAGCTATTTCAGAATACTGGAGGTATCCCAAAATAGCTCCACAGTGTAGATGCAGCCAAACAGTGGTGAAATTATGAGGCATGAAAATTTAAAAAAAAGCGTCTAGTCTTCAAAACAATCTTTAAATATGAGGTTGGTCCAGTCTGTGACTACAAGCACTATTATGGATGAATCATAACAGTATGGTTATTGCACAGCATCACTAGGAGAGATGTAAGGTTGCTTGGGACAACCTTTGGCCTGCCGGGGACAATTTAAATATGACCTATTTCAATTACTATATTTTCATATCTTTACCACTTTGATTATATTACACGCACTGTGTCTGACTTAGTTACTTTGGGAACCATAACTTGGACTTAACATCGAGTTAACCATTTGGGAATTATGAAGGTTTTCCATTAATTTCCTAAATATAAAAATGAATAAATGACAGTGAGCGACCACACACTGAAAGACATAGATTTATTTCAATATGTAAATCAAATGAGCAAACAATGAGAGATTAAAATGGTGTCACAATGAAACTAACAAATGCTCTCCTATTAATCAGTTCTTACATGTGTATAAGAAATAAGGGTATGTGTACATAGCAAAGTATTTCGAAATGCCTTGACTGTGCATTTTCATACTTTCACATGTTTAGATCTCTTTCATAGAATCATAGAATACTAGGACTGGAAGGGACCTCGAGAGGTCATCAAGTCCAGTCCCCTGCCCTCATGGCAGGACCAAATACTGTTTAGATCATCCCTGATAGACATTTATCTAACCTACTCTTAAATATCTCCAGAGATGGAGATTCCACAACCTCCCTGGGCAATTTATTCCAGTGTTTGACTACCCTGACAGTTAGGAACTTTTTCCTAATGTCCAACCTATACCTCCTTGCTGTAGGTTAAGCCCATTGCTTCTTGTTCTGTCCTCAGAGGCCAAGATGAACAAGTTTTCTCCCTCTTCCTTATAACACCCTTTTAGATACCTGAAAACTACTATCATGTCCCCCTCACTCTTCTCTTTTCTAAACTAAACAAACCCAATTCCTTCAGTCTTCCCTCATACCAGTATCTTCTATACCAATATCTAAATTGTTGATGAAGATATTGAACAGAGCTGGTCCCAAAACAGACCCCTGCGGAACCCCACTAGTTATACCTTTCCAGCAGGATTGTGAACCATTTGTTAGGATCAAATCTAGAACAGCTTCCCCCCAATAGCTTTTTCAGCCTTCTGAAATAAAATGTTGTCTCCAATGCAGTCCAAGAACTTATTGGATAGTCTGTGCCCCGCAGTGTTATTTTCTCAACATATATCTGGACAGTTGAAGTCCCCCATCACCACCAAATCTTGGGCTTTGGATGATTTTGTTAATTGTTTAAAAAAAGTCTCATCCACTTCTTCCACCTGGGTAGGTGGCCTGTAGTAGACTCCTAGCATGACATCACCCTTGTTTTTAATCCCTTTTAGCCTAACTTAGAGACTCTCAACACTTCCGTCTCCTATGTCCATCTCTACTTGACTCCAAGTGTGTTCATTTTAATATAAGGGAACACCTCCTCTCTTTTTTCCCTGTCTATCCTTCCTGAGCAAACATCCTTCTATACAAACATTCCAATCATGTGTATTATCCCACCAAGTTTCTGTGATGCCAACAATGTCATAATTGTACTTATTTATTAGCACTTCCAGTTCTTCCTGCTTGTTTCCCATACTTCTCGCATTTGTATATAGGCATCTAAGATTCTGATTTGACCTTGCCTCCAAGTTTTGCACTGACCCTCCTTTCTCTTTGCCACTATAGCCACTCCCTCCCACTTCCGACCCATCTCCCATGTCTCCATGTTCTCCACTTACCTGTGGGCTTTGCTCACCTGTCCCCATCGAACCTAGTTTAAAGCCCTCCTCACTAGGTTAGCCAGTCTGTGTCCAAATTGGGTCTTCCCCCTCCTTGAAAGGTGAATGCCATCTCTGCCCACCAGTTCTTCCTGAAATAGCATCCCGTCATCGAGGAAGCCAAAGCTCTCCTGGCAACACCATCTTCGAAGCCAGGCATTTACCTCCAGGATGCACCTGTCTCTGCCTGGGCCCCTACCTTCGACAGGAAGGATCAAAGAGAATACCACCTGCACTCCAAACTCCTTCACCCGTACTCCCAGAATCCTGTAGTCACTCTTGATCCGCTCAGTATCACACCTCGCAGTATCTTTTGTGCCCACATGGATGAGTAGCATGGGCTAGTAATCAGAGAGTCGAATAATTCTTGACTATGCCTCCGTAACATCTCGGATACGAGCCCCCGCAACACAGCATACCTCCTGAGATGAAATGTCAGGGCGACAGATGGGCGCCTCCGTCCC
>CM057845.1:227416143-227430407 GCA_030068395.1 Apalone spinifera | reverse complement strand
GTCTAATTTGCATCCCTTTTTCGGAAAAGGGATGCAGTCTAGACGTAGCCATACAGAACCTTACTTCCGGTTTGATATAGTTTCTATCAGGGGATGTAGAATTAGTCTGTGCATCATGGGTTTTATTTTTAAGTGCTCATTTACTATTTAAAACATTAGGTAGTCAGGTTTTCAAAAGACCTATCCTCCCATTCAGGTGCCTGGACAAAGTGGTCAGGTTGCTGAAGTGTTGGAGCAATTCTGAAGACCTTGCCATTCCTCTAGGTGCTTTAACTGGAGCTGAGCTTTTTTTCAGATTTTGCCTAAAGTGTGTATGCATCTGGACCTTATTCAATTGCTCTGGCAACCTTGTCTTTAATGTTCCTAATTTTTGTACATATAAAATCTTAACCATATTTATACTGTTTTACATTTAATCTAAATAACAACTTGTCTTATGGTGATAGCATGGTCTGATGAACATATTAAAATATTTTTTAGTTCAAGAAAAGCTATTAAATAATTTCAATTATTTCCCTTTTCCTTTTATTTATTCATGTCCTACAAGAGGAAAAAATACTGGCTTATAAAAGCAATGCATTATTTCCTATATGTCTTTTTTTTAAACAAACACCATAAAATAGAGAGAGGCATTTTTTCTTAAGAAAAAATTGTGTACATAAAATAGTAAAAAAAAGTAATGAAGAATAACAATTTCTTTAGCAGCTGGAGAACAGAGTGTGTACTTCAATTCCCTTATATGTTTTGTAATGCAGATTCCTTTTAAAGTACTTCTCTTGTGAGTGCACCTTAAATATATTTTAGAATTATTTTACCATGAAATTACTTTTCTATATCATTGGCTTATGTGACTCTGTCTTTTTGATCTATGCTGGGACATTAAAAGTGGAGCCAGGGGGTGCACATACTGTTTTTGTAGGTTTCTGTCGAAATATATTCTGCACCAGATGACACCAATTGAGAGTTGAGGTTATTAGTGTAGCATGGCAACTGTATAGCATGCTTCTCCACCTATCACCAGGGATCTTAATTCCCCACTTTATGCTTTTGCCATCAAAATATAATATATATTTACATATTCATTAACCAGAGAAAGTGCAAGGGGGGAGGTATTTCAATCTCAAGATGTGCAAAGCAACACAGAGATCTTCAGGCAATGAACTTACTCGTCTCATAATTACTGAGTCAAATTTAAACTTTAGCCCCCCGAGTTTCTTGCCCTGGTAAATAAATCCTTTAAAAATATTTTCTTTCTTTTGTCTTATAAGTTAGAAGTTGGAAGACAGGGTTTTTATGTGTGAGTTAAATGAGGCACTTAAAGAGATAAATTGTCCTGGATAGAGAATTTGCCCTGTTAGTATTTCAGTGTCCCTGGTCCATTAATGGGTTTCTTTTCCATCTCATCTGCAGGTAGCTCATTTTTTCTCTATCACTTTTTTTTTCTTATTTTATTTTGCTTGTAAAAAGTAATCTAATAATAGTAGTGGAGGAAATTGTCTAGTGCTTTTGATTTACACTGCTAGTACAAGAACTTTTGCAGTACAATCAGAGGGCACTTTACTACTTTTATTGGGAAATTAAGGTTACATTGGAGGAGATGAACTTTACTTTAGGTCATTGATTTTTTTCTGAGAAGAAATTATTGTTCCTGAACCTCCATGGCTAATAGCTGACATTGACTTGTCTGTTTTCATTATATAGTCTTGGAGAATTAATAATATAAAAATTCAACAAGAAGAGAGAAGAGTATATTAGATTTTTAACATTCTTTCAGGTTTTTACAAATTATAAAAAATCCTTAGTAATATATGTAAGGAAACATATTTTTAAAAATATAATTTATAATGTCAGTGTCTCTTTAAAACTGTATGCAGTACATATGCTGCACAATTTTTTAGCTTACAACACTGTAAAAAGACAACCACTGTAATGGAGGCTACTGACAGCATTGTATTTCAGTGTCTAACAGTGTGCCCTCATATGTAATGCAATAAAGAATGTTCACTGATAATTTTAGAATGTGTACCCTTAAAACCCATTGAGAAGTACACCTGCTGGGTGCCAGGTAGTTGCTGTTTCTTTCAGGGACCAATTTCCTATTCACTCTCCCCTTTAGAAATAATTTCATCATGCTAAAGCATCAACTAATGATGTGCAGGTGTATAAAAGTGAAAGAAGATGGATATCTTCAGTCTTTGCATCTCCCTCCTGATCAAACTTGGGCCACAATCCTGTACATTTATCTGCTCAGGTGGACTTTTGACTCCATTGGGAGATCTTTTAGCAGGCACAAGACATCTGCACATATGAATCAGCATGCAGAATTGGAGCCTCCAGTTTTGTAGGCTTTTCTCTGTATGTTCCTTACACTTATTACTGTTTATCTGCTCTTCTCATCTACTCCAGGCTGCCATTGCTAATCCAGCTGTTCTGCCAAATAAATTTGCATCCCTGTTGGCATAATCCCTTCTTCCTCCATGCACTAACATACAAACATATTTCTAAACATATTTGAAACCAGAACAGCAAAGCAAATATTTGAACTGTGTGGGATTATTTGTCCATGTAACCCTTTTCTTCTGCAGAAAAGAACTTGACGTTCTGATCAGTGATGCTAGTTTTGTGTATCCCATCTAGCTAGGAGCCAGCATTTGAAATTCTGGTAGCCAGGTATTCCTTCTTCTGTCTGGCCTCTAGAGTGTGTGAGGGAAGAACTCTTGCTAGCTTCTCTCTGTTGGATTCCACATGGCTCAGGCTAGGTCTACACTACAGAGTTTTTGCACAAAAACCTGCAGAGCATCCACACCTCAAGCATGTTTTTGCGCAAGTAAACTGAAAGAATAGAAGAGTTTTTCCAGTGTAGGTATTCCTCTTTCTGTGAGGAATAACTGCTTTTTGCGCAAGAGCTCTTGCGCAAAATGGTGTGTGTGGATGGGGAACAAGAATTTTTTGTGCAAAAAGAGGCAATCGAAAAAAGCCCACCTGCCCTGGTGGCCATTCTGTAAATAGCAATGAAAGTTTCCTTTTGAGAGAGGGTCCATGCAGTCTGAACACTCTCTTTTGGCAAAGCTCATAGCTTTTTCAATGTGCTTTTGCAGTGTGGATGCTCTCTTGCACAAGAAGTTTTTGCGTAAGATCTCTTCCACAAAAAGCTTCTTGCACATGAAGCCTATAGTGTAGACATAGCCTCAGTGAATTTTTTCTCTTAACCTGAATCCTACTGAGGTGTGGTTTTTTGTTTGTTTTTTGCCTACTGTATTTAGAAGTGGCATGAACACTGCTGCAATACTGTGTTCAGTTCAGTATCTACAATTCAAGAAGGATGTTGACACATTGGAGATGGTTCTGAGAAGAACCACAAAATGGAATGTTTCTCTAAATAATTATTTGGGGGAAGTTTTATTGCCTGTGTTATATATGAGATCAGACAAGATGATCACAATGATCCTTTCTGGTTTTGGAAGTTGAGTGAAATTGCCGGGGCTCAATTTATGAATCTTGGAATAACGCAACAATGAATGCATTTTTTCAGGATTTTGAACCTATTGTTCATACCATTAGCTCAGTAAAACCAGTTCTGCACCTAAATAATTTCTGTTTCTCCAATCAATCAAATCTTCCCATAATCCAAATTAATCCATTTTTCTGCCTTCAAGCCCATAATTTTTCCTCCTATAATTGTCAATTTCTCTGCATTCATTGCACTCACTACACCTTAAAATAATCTTGGCCTCCAAACTCCTCATCCAGAAGCACTGCTTTTCAATCCTGTTTATCCTATATGCTCTATGAAAAATGTTGCAGCTCAAGCTGTTCTGCTCCTTCCTTAAAAAATAGTGTGGCATCTGAAACATCTCCAGTTAAAGGAGCTGTCAATGTTGGATGAGGTTACAGGACAGATCCTTATGTGAAGGTCTCTTGCAGCTCCAGGTTATGAATGAGGAATACTTTTGGAAGCCAGGAGTAGAAATTGTGGAGCCTGTCAGATGCCATAATCCCATGATTAAGGCCTTCAGTCTTCAAGGCAGGCTCAACTGTGAGTTTTTAATAACTATCAAGGTGAGACTACGGTAGCTATGTCTTCGCCTGCCTATCTGGGAGTTGAGAAGCAGATCAACTGCGAGAGCAAGGGACATGGTGTGTATTGCTGTGAGGAAGTCAGTGAGCAAACCTCTAGAAAGTCAGAGGGACTGACATAAGTAAAATGGGTGGGCAGAACAAAAGAGTGCTGAAAGCACCTAAAACAAAGACAGACTGTAAAGTACTCGCTAGCCCAGTTCTCAAGTCGCTGGCCCTGCCGGGCCTCGATTGCCCGAACCCGTGGCCACTGAGGGTATCAACACCTGATTGGTTGGGCGGTAAGTAGGAAAGAAGGGGCAGGGGGACTCGGGCCTGCCCTCTCTCCAAGTCCCGACTCAAGGTCCTAAGGTCCAGGGGTAGACTTCCACCCCCTAAACCTGACTGACGGGGAGTTGCCCTTAATGCGCCAGTCCGCAGGCTTACATCCTTAGCCCTGCCCTGGGTCGCTTCCTCTCCCTTCCCTCTCACCAGATTCCCTGTCCTTCTCTGCTTTCCCTCACGGTGTCCTCAAACCACCATGTCCTTTCCTCTTCACCCCTAACTCTTCCTCCCTCCAGCTCCCTCTTTGCCCTCTTGGACCGCTGTCCTTGCCCTCTGTCTCCTCTGTGCTCCCCCCCCCCCGACCTTAGCTTGTCTATATTTACATCTGGAGCCTCTTCCCCGGCCCAATCCCCTCTGTCCCCGCCCGAGTCGCGCCGCCCCCTGCCATCTGGGGAAGTGTCAGGTTGCCTGGCAACCCCGGCGCAGCTGGCCATGGGCGTGCCAATGCCTCCACCAATGCTGGCCTCCACCTCCTGGCATTCTGCAGCCTCCCGTGGCTGGGCCAGGCTTGGGGAGCTCTGCGGCCTCATGCTCCCGCCGCTTTGCTCCCCTTCTCTGTCTGGGGGGGAGGGGCCATTAGTGTGGGGCCTTCCTGCCCCATCACACAGACAAAATCAGATTCCCCATATTATATTATTCAGAGGTGTCTATAACCCCTCAGAATTATTAACCAATCCATAGTATCTCAGAAAGTCTCCCCACACTTACAGGAAATAAAAGTAGCAATAGCAACAACAAAGCTAACTAATTAAAATTTTCAGAGGGGTAGCCGAGTTAGTCTGTAACAGGAAAAACTTAAAAAACAACAAATAGTCTGGTAGCACTTTAAAAACTAACAAAACATGTAGATGGTATCATGCGCTTTTGTGGGCACAGCCCACTTCTTCAGATGACGGGAGTGTTGGTAGTCCAGAACCAAGAATAAATAAGGGAAGGAGGGATTGGGGGGAGGAAAAAAAATGAAGCGGGGGGGAAAGAGGACATTGGGTAGATAAATTTCAAAGGGAAAGCTGAGCCAGTCTGTAACAGGAAAAACTTAAAAAACAACAAATAGTCTATCAGCATCTTAAAAACTAAATAGTTAAAAGAGGCTGATAAGAATCACTTGTTTGCACTTGGAGAGGAAGAGTAACAACACCAGATTCTACACAGACATCAAGAACCATTGGCACCTTCATTGTTTGTTTGGTTAATAATAATGTGTGAGCCATCCGATATCGCGATTTAGACCATTTGCATGAGAATTAAACTTGAGAATGAAGTGGAGTTTCAGTCCTTCTCTGTGTATTTGGCTTGTGGAATTGGTCTGAAATTGGTCTGAAACAAAATAGCAACTTGCAGATCCCTTAATGAGTGTTCAAGGAGGTTAAAGTGTTCCCCAACAGGTTTTTGTGTGTTGTCTTTTCGGATATCTGATTTGTGTCCATTAATTCTTTCCTGTGGGACTATCCAATTTGTCCAATATATATCGCAGCGGGGCATTGCTGGCATTTAATGGCATAGATCACATTACTGGATGTGCAGTTAAATGAGCCTCTGATTTGGTGGCTGATGTGGTTGAGCCCAGTGGTGAAATCGCTTGTATAGATGTGTGGGCAGAGTTGGCACCAGGGTTGATTGCAGGGGTTGGTTCCTGGATGCTTATTATGTAGCTGTGCAGTGTGGTTACCGGGAAGGATTTGTTTCAGGTTAGGGCAGTGATTCCCAACCTTTTTCCCATGGAGGAACCCCTAAAATAATTTTTCATATCTCGAGGAACCCCTACCTATGAAAATGTTTGCTTGGCCAGAAAAAGTTGACAGCAGGGAGCGCAATTCAATTACTGCTAAATTATTGTCAAGAAAAATTTATTGGTAAAGAGCTGTTATATATATGTCAGCTTTCATTGTAAGAAAAAAATTATTTATTTATTTATTTATTCCACAATTTCTCGCGGAACCCCTGACGATGGTCTGCAGAACCCCAGGATTCCACAGAACCCTGGTTGGGAAACACTGGGTTAGGGGGTTGTCTATAAGGGTATGTCTACACTTGCACCCTATTTCAAAATAGGGATGCAAATGAAGACATTTGAAATTGCAAATGAAACCAGGATTTAAATATCCCATGCTTCCTTTACATAATCGCGTTCTGGCGCTATTTTGAAATAGTGCTATTTTGAAATAACAGACGCTGTGTAGATGTAGTTATTTCAAGAGAAAACCCTTCTCTCAAAATAACCCTTATTCCTCATACAATGAGGTTTACCGGTTATTTCGAGAGAAGAGTTTTTTGAAATAGGGTGCCAGTGTAGACATACCCTAAGTGAGAATAGGCCTTTCCCCGAAGGCCTCTGAGAGTGAGGGGTCATTTTCCAAGATAGGTTGTAGATTGTGAATAATGCATTGGAGGGGTTTAAGTTGTGGACTTTAGGTGATGACAAGTGGAATTCTGTTGTTTTCTCTTTTGGGTCTGTCTTGAAGTAGTTTATGTCTGGGTATGTTTTTGTCTCACTTCACCAAGTGGGTATTTCAGTTTTAGAAATGCTCTCTATAGATCCTGGAGGTATCTGATGTTTTGTAGTTTCCTTAGGAAATCAGTGGTGTTGCAGAGGTAGCTAGGAGTGCTGGTAGCATAGGGTCTGAGGAGGGAGTCAGTATAGCCAGATAATCCTGTTGTAAGTGTGCCAATGCTTGAGATGATGTGTCATCCGGGATTTCCAGGTTTGTGCATCTGGAATGAGAGATCCTGAGTCATGGTGAGACAGAAAAAAACCACTATATTCAGATACAGATTTCTACATATCAAACTCAGCCAAAAACTTCAACCAGTTCCGGATCTTTAGGTAATTTTTCATAGACAACAAAACCCAAAACCTAACAGCTTCTTGTTAGAGAAGACATAATGGAAATGAAATGAAAAAGATCTATTAGGTTATCCAGTCCATCTTCCCACTCATGCTGGTTGTTCCCTGTGGTACATTTACTTGTTCATTCTTTGCCTGTATCTATCTCTTCTTACTGAATTGTGCCTCAAGCAGGAAGCAAGTTTGACCTGGAAACAAGAAAAAACAATATTTACTTCCCTGTGTGGTTCACAACTCACAAAAAGTGCAAATAGCCAAAATAATTTCCCTTGATAGTTACTGCCAGCTCCAGTAGCCATTAAATGGATGTGCTGAAGAGGAAAGCTGTTTGATTTAGCCACTCAGGCTCAACAGCATACTGTCTGCACGATAATAGGTACTGAGTGAATAGTGTGGTAGAGAAGTACTAATTTGGATATGGTATGTTAGTAGCTTGCCATACATATTATTATTGTACACTGAAACCTGTCTATGGTATTAATGGAAAATAAATCACTGTTCAAAATCAATTAATGTAAACTGAATTGGAGTACTGTGTGCTGCAGTGAGTAGAGTTATAACAATTCATATTTGTAATATAACACAGCAATTTACCACAGCTTTATATGAGTCATTTAAAAAGTCTAGCCCATAGCTAAGGAATTTTTAGTTGGAAAAGTTGGCAGTTCTTAGGTTTTAACTTCTAATCTCTTTAAAAGGCTTATTTTCCTCTTGATTTTTGCATTGTACTCCCATTGAAACTCTGCAAGCTCACTGAAAATGTAGAAAGATAATATGCAATGTGCTTTGTCCAATACAAGACACACATAAACTAAGGACAGACCCTTCTTTGTATAAGGCCTCAGTGAGTACAGATCTTAAGCATGAGCGTCACACCCGTTAACGTGAGAAGCTCAGAAGACATACAGAGAAGACAAAACCCACTGGGAGCTTCCAGAAGAGGAAGTTAGTTTAGATTTCTCATTTACTCTTCAGCAGTCCCTGAACTTCAGAGTTCCATTTGCATGGAATAAGGGGAATGGCTGTTCCTTGTTTTGTATAGAAAGTTGAAGAGCTGTACACCCAGAGGGACTTGAAGTTTGATCAACTTTTGTGGGAGGATTCAATAGACCATTATAATCCACTAGGCCTTCCAAGTTTTCTTGTTCAGGGCATTTTCCTCCCCTGTCTGTTTTGGCCATTCTTTGAAACAAGCCTAACTTTTGCACTTTCTCTGATATCAAAACAGTAATTTAGCATAATACAGTTATTATTGTAGCTTATATGAACATTGTGTACCCCAAAACCTTCAAATAAATAACACAACTATAAAGATAAATAATAGCAGAGGTGGGAAAAATTAAGAACTGTAGAGGCAAGGGAGAACAAAGATGTTTTCTGCTGATATTTGAAATGAGAGGGAGAGTATGGCAGTGAGAAACAGGAAGGTTGATCCAGATACTGATCCCTGAGAGGGAAGGCTGTCACCTGGAAAGGCTGTTAATCACCCTCAGGTTGCTGCAGAAGCAGCCTGGGAAGCAGTGGAGACGTGTGCATCCAGCAGGCAGCCCTGGGGCTGAGTCTAGAGCATTTCCCTTGCTGTGAATACAACTGGCCCCAGGCAGAAGTGTAGGAGGATGGAAGTGAGTGTGTTTCCCCCTGCAGTGGTTTCTCCTTAGCTGAAAGTGACTAAATGGGCCCTCGGTAGGGACAGAGTAATTAAAAATATTCACGTTTGCCCCAGAGGCATGAAAGAGATCTGGGCGAAAGACGGGGACCTTCCCAGGTACTGGAATCTCTGGAATGTAAGAAGCCATATGGTATATCCATAGTGACCTTATGGGGGAGAATTTCCTTGAGCAGGGGGTGTAGGAGTGTGCCCTGGAGAGGCAGGGTGGTTGAATAGCCTAACTATACCTCTTGCCAGCCGTTCCTGCCTCCCTCCCCCAAGCTGAGATCAGGTCAGAAAGGAGAAGTGGAGACTTTCCCAGAGGCTGAAACCACTGACCTTGGTAGGAGAAGAAAGGAGCAGGGAGTTAGGGACTCCTTTGTATAAGGACTGGGTGTTGAGTGGTTTTCTTTTTTCTGGATTCCCTAAGAGGATGCAGCAACAAAATTCTGACTACTTATTTACAGAAGAGGCAAATATAAACTCAAGCAGAATTCTTGAGTAACATAGTCTGCTCACGGTTGCTGGGCAGCACCTTCTACCAGCTCACAAATGCAGTGTCTTTTCCTTTTCAAGGCAGACACATGTTTTAGAAATATCTGAGTCCAACCCAGGCATTGATTATGGCTAAAACCATAGCTGTGAAAAGCATGTCATGGACCATGAAATCTGGTCTTTTCCATGAAATCTGGTCTTTTGTGTATTTTTACCCTATACAAATTTTAAGGGAGAGAACAGTGTTTCTCAGATTCAGAATTCCAGCTCAAAAGGGAGTCAAAGGAAGTCAAGGGGGAGGAGAGGTTGCAAGGTTATTGTCTGGGGATCCTTAAAACCCTTACCTGTGCACTCCCTTCACATCTGCTCAGATGGAGAGTGGTTTCTGCTGGCAACCATTGCTGCTGACAGTGGCGATGCTCCCAGAACTGGGTTCTAGACCAGTAGCTGTCCTCCTCTAGCTGACCAACTCTTAAGGCAGTGCTGCTATCAGCAGCAGCACAGAAGTAAGGATGGCAATACCACAGCTCCCTTCTGAGAACTTTGCAACCTTTCCCCCCAGTTTCATTTATGGGTCAGGACTCCTACAGATACAACATGAAACTTCAGATTTAAATATCTGAAATAACAAAATTCATTATTTTTAAGATCCTATGACCATGAAATGGCCAAAATGGACCATGAATTTGTTAGGGCCCTCGTTATTGTTCTTATGATAGATGAGTGATCCATGTGAACACAGAGCTAGCTTTCTGGAAGTAGAACATTTTATAAAAGTAGGTATATTCACTCTGATCTAATTTGAAAGGTCTATTGGGTAAGTATATTCTACAGACCTGAAATTTTCTTCTATAGTTGGAAATTACATTATACAAATATGGCATTTGATTTGTTTAGCATATTTTGATTTTATTATTTGTCAACATGCTAAATATAGTTTTATTTTTATTTAATAATTATCTCTTTCTAGATATCTATCTATATATAGAATGGTGTACTACATTGTTAGCACATGTTGACACACTCTGTAATCTGGACTTCCCTGGCATTGTTGGGGTGACCCTGAGGGACCAGAAGCATCGCCAGACTAGGGCAAGAGGAACAGGGCTGCTGGGCAGAGTGTAGGAGCACTTCTAGGCAGCAACAGAGCCATGGGGAAAACATGGAGCCCTGAGTGACAGTAGAGCCATGGAGGGGCAGGGACGGGGGAAACGGAACCCCCTTCTCCCATGGGGAGAGAAGAGCCCCAGGCAGCAGTGGAGTGGCTAGGAGGAAATGTGGAGACGTGGGTGCATTGACCTCCCCTGGTGCAGGAAATTCCCTGGTCTGGGACTAGTCAGGTCCCAAGGATGCCTGACCAGGGAGGTTCAACTTGTAGTTGCCTTGTTTGGATTATTTCTTATCAAACAAGGTATCTTAACTATACTCTGATGACTACTGCATCTGGGAACATTGCCCTCTGTTATGGACTGAGAGCAGGAAATCTTTATTGTTGGAATATGCTATAGTAAATCAGTTGCTTGCTTAGTCACACCTCTCTTTACATATTGACTTAAGGGCATTTCTTCTACAATGTAAAGACATATGTCCTCCCTCGTCAGTCTTAGCTCTTTTCTAAGTATTGCTTCACTGCGTCAGATTTTGATGTTGGTTATTGTAATACTATGACATTACCCAGGATGTAGTATGGATAGATGAATAGCTGTGTCCCCTCAGTTTTCCAGCCTGGGATGTCCTTTACACTGCTTCCCTGTAAGAGCTACCACTCCTGATCTGCCCACATATAGCCTCCTGCATTTAAATCACCCCCAGCTATATTGTATGAATCCTTTAGGCTGCTTGGATCTTACACAAGCCGCCCATTATTTTGAAATATTTTTCAAAATAATGGGCATGCTATTTTGCCATCCTGCTAAACCTCGTTGCACAAGGGATAAGGGATGACTCAAAATAGCATGTTATTTTGAAATTTGGCACTGTGTAGATGCGCCAAATTTCAAAATAAGCTATTTCAAAACACACTTGAAATAAGATACACTATTTCAGTAGCGCAAATTGCGTCTCTTATTTTGAGTTTAGGGTGCTGTGTAGATGCTCCCTTAGGGTATGTCTACATTACAGCGTTATTTCGAAATATCTAATTTCAAAATAGTTAATTCGAAATAGCTTATTTCAAAATAACGCGTCTACACACAAAATGCATTTCGAAATAGTGTTTTTGTATTTTGAAATAGCACGTCCACACTGAGTGGACATTGAATCGCATTTAAGGCTGGTTGGAACCAGTTCTGGCAGGGCATCAGGTCAGAAGTTACCTTGTGGCCAGGGCGGCCAGCAGGGCACCCTGGGAAGGTCTGGAGGCCCCCTATTTTGAAATAAGCATCTACGCAGCGCTTATTTCAAAATAGCAATTTCAAAATTGGCACTATTCCTTGTGGAATGAGGTTTACCAATTTCAAAATAAGCCCTCCACTATTTCGAATTAATTTTGAAATAACAGAATGGCTGTGTAACTGCTGTTATTTCGAAATAACTTTGCTGTGTAGACATACCCATAAAGACTAAGGGCTCATCTACACAGCAGGGATTAACTCGAAATAAACTATGCAAATTGAGCTATGTCAATCATGTAGCTTATTTTGAAATAGCTTATTTCAAGTTTTGCTGCTGTCTACACAGCGCTTATTTTGAAACAGAGCACTCTTCCTTGGACTTCCCTTACTTCTCATAAAATGAGGGTTACAGAATTGGAGTAAGAAGTCTTTTCGACATTATGTCGAAATAACTGCCAGCTGTGTAGACATGGACTATGTTATTTTGAAATAACGCTAGTTATTTTGAAATAGCGTTGCTGTATAGACATAGCCTAATATATTTATTTAGGCGTAAGCTTACATGAATAAAATCTACTTTGTCAGATGCATACAACTCCCAAAATGTGGTTTACTCATGAAAGCTTATGCCCAAATAAATCTGCCATAGCAGCTTTATTTCAGAATAACTGACATTATTCCGAAATAATAAAGAATGCATCTGCACAGCAAGCCATTATTTCAAAATAATGGCGAGCTGGACAACTCTTGTAACCCTCATTTCACAAGGAGTAAGGGAAGTTGAGGGAAGAGTGTTCTTCCTTCGACTTCTTGCTGTATAGACAGTGCCAAAGCCAAATTAAGCTATTTCAACTTCAGCTAGGCAATTGAAGTAATTGAAGTTGCGTAGCTCAATTGAACTTTTGCCCTGATGTGTAGATGTGCCCTTTGTCTTTAAGATGCCACAGGACTCCTCATTGTTTTGCACATATGGATTAACACAGCTACCCCTCTGGGATTTGAAAAAGATGTCAGTTAAAGAAACAATTTTGAATTTAGGGATTTTGTATATCATGAAAAAATAAATACTTATTTCATTGGAAAGCTATAAATGTTAATGATGATGGAAACACCACCCTCACTGTTCAGTTAGTCTGTGTCAGGGTGCTACATAAACTTTCTTCTGTTTCAAAAAGTAAATTAACCATGTAATATGCACTGGAGGCTCTTCTTTTGTAGGAAAAGTACCAGACTATGGTAGGGTTTGTTTCTCTGTCAGGGCAGGTTCCCTTGTATTGGTGAAGCCAAATGTCATCAGGTTAGCTTTGGGCTTGATGCAGGACTTGTTTGGCAAAATTCTGTGATCTGTGTTATTCAGAGATCATACAGGAGGCAGATCAGAATACTCTCTTCCAACTTTAACAATCCTTGAGTCTATGAGGAGAATGGAGAGTTGTGAGTTACATGCAGATATATTGCTGTGCAAAAGCAGCAGAAAAGAATTCAGACTGATTCATTTTTTCTGGATCAACTTGACTTCTCTTTGGCTATGTCTACACTACAGAGTTTTTCCAGGATACCGGAAAAACTCCGCTGCGTCCAGGGAATGCGTCTGCTGTTCCGCTTTTTTTTGCGGAAGAGCAGATGCGCTCTTTTGGAAGCCCTATCTTCCTCCTCCCATGAGGAAGAAGGGCTCTTCTGAAAGATGAGGCTTTTCCGAAATTTGCCCCACTGTAGACAGGCCAAATTTCGGAAAAGCCTCTTCTGAAAAAACTATCAGAAAAAGGGACACAAATTGCAGAGCACAATTTGAGTACCTTTTTTCCAATAGATCCCTTTAGTCTAGACATAGCCTCAGTCTTTCACCAAGAAAAAACTCTCTACCTCCAGGATGACTGATTCTGCCCTTTTTCACTGTTAAAATGCACTGCCCATCTCCCTCAACAATCACTTTTCTGGTTTTGGATTGTTGCAGACCTACATCCACACAGCATTAATCTGTTAATATAAATTAATCTGTTAATATTAATCTGTTTATTCTATTTTTAGGGATAGAAGTGCTCCTTCCTACCCATTAGATATCCCTTTCTGGCTACTCAATCTAGGGGTGCACGCCCTCCAGACACTTATAAGTCTACGGCTGATTTTAGAAGCAGCAATACCTAGAGTTTTATCAAGAAATATTTTCTTCTATCCTGCTGCTGATGATGGTCAGGACCTTTATTGATTACAGTGAAAGAGCATGGTGCAGAAAATGGAGCTTTTACTTAAGAAGTTGGGAGGGGCAACTGGGAGCCTGAAGAAAACCCAAAGCATACATTACAATTTAAATTCATTTTTTAAAATGCCAGCATTGCCCTCTTTTACATCCTGCACCTCACTTTTCTGGAAAGAGATAGTAAAAATCTAGATCTGCTTTAACTGGTCTGGAAACTAACACTTTTCTGGAATATAGAAAATATTGCATATGCTTGTGGTAATTTATATTGTGTGAAAGGGCAGATTACATTACTGGGAAGGAGTATGACAGAAAGGGATCTAGGGGTTATAGTAGACCACAAGT
>CM057845.1:227403051-227416043 GCA_030068395.1 Apalone spinifera | reverse complement strand
GGACTCGATGACCTCTCGAGGTCCCTTCCAGTCCTAGTATTCTATGATTATGAAGTGGAACCAGGTGCTTTTAAATCTACTATTTGAACAGTACTGTATTAAAGCTAGTTATTGTTTATTTATTTTTATGTTCACAACTGATTTTATTTCTTTTTCTTTTGTTTCCTTTTTGATCTACTTCCTCTGATCTGCTAATCTGTCATCTTATGTGTGAATCCTGGGAACGTGGGCTTTCTCTTGGAACTTATTCAAATTAACAGGTAAGATGTTTATTTAGAATATTTGTCCAATGTTCAACTTCGTTCTATTTACAGCAGTCCTAGTTATTTATATGTTGCACTATAGGAAACACTTTTCATTATATAATATGTATGTGCTATGAATCATTCGCTATCCCTGAATGTAAGAATTTATGTCTGTCATTATGGTACTCTAAAGCAGTCCAAAAAATGCTGATTAACTAAAGAGCTGTTTGGGTGGACTTATTTGTATTCCTGTTACAATGGTAGCAATTTAAAAAAAAATCCTCTGGATTTGCTTTTATGTTTACATCTAGATCACACTACTGTTTTCAGTATCTACCATATATGTTTATGTGTGTATGCACAATCAGGTTCCCACTGCAAGGAAAGATATATATTTGATCTTAGGAAGACATGGCTAGTATCTGACACATGTAATGTTGAGTTTGTGGTATATTATGTGATCATAAAGAAAAGGCTGGAGTTCTTCTGATCCATGATAATAGAAATTAATTCCATTCTAAGAATGTTGCCCAGATGTTTTCTTAACAAGTTCCCTCATCTGCCACCTTGAATACTGTGTGTTTAGAAATATGCATTGGACACTTTGGAAGTGATTGATGTTAGCGCCTTAACTGTAACTTTGTAGTCAAGAAACCAAAATCAACTCATATGTGTTCTCTTCTTTAAGTGATACTTCAAGCTGATATCTTACAAGTTCAACTCTGATTTCTGGAAAAAAAAGAGAAACATATAATGTGAATTATTTTTTTCTAGATTACTGTTGGACCTACGTGCAGAGTTTACAGCCTGATCTGACTTTTGAATTGCCACAAAGGTTTGGGGGGTATTTACATATATTTGGGTTTGAAACCCTCTTTTAAACCTAAATTAATCCTAGGAAAACCAGTAGGTCCTTGAACATAAACTTAATAACCATGTGATCTACTTCACTAAAACAATTTTGACTTCTGTCTGAAAAATGCACATTAATTAAATAATGAAATTAAAATCAATGTACTTAAAATATTTACATAAATTAAAATTATCGAAACTAAGTATGGGAATTTGGAAGAGTTATGAACTATATATTTGCTATAAACTGTCCATGCAGAGACAAATGCACATAAAATAGTAATGCATCGTGCTGCTGATAGCAATTACTAATATCAAGCATAGAGCTCTGTGTGTATTTATTTTACAGACATGGTCGCAAAGCCTCTAACTAGAAATTTCAGAAATAGCTGTGTTCTACAGTTGTTGTGTCACTACAAAACTATATTTCACTAAAATTCAAATACATCACTCTTTTGGCATTAGAGCTATACAGTATAGTTGATTTCAAGTGTAACTTGAAGAGATGGGAAGGTAGGCTTGTGAGGGATGTTTGTATTGATTTGTTTAGGAAAATCACATTAAAAAGAAAAAAAACCTACAAGCAGGACAAATGAGCATTACATTTGTCCTGTTGGACTGTTGGATGATCACCAAGTTACTCCTGGGTAGCTAATATTTGGTTATTGAGAATCACCTCAGTCCATGTTTCCTCTGACATGCCACACTACACCCATTTTTCCTTCACATGTTTGAGTACAGTGTTTGCTGTAATCTGAGTTCCTGAGCGGCTACCCAGGAGAAATTCAAATGCTACCTAACTGATTATCAGAGTGCCCCACAGCCAACAGCATGTATTTCTATTGGTGGTGCACATCTGCACATGACTTAGTGCATATAACAAACTTTATTCTGCACATGGGTGGAAAAATTAGAGGGAACATTGCTTGAGTACCAGGGAATGGTTGTATATGAGATTTGAGACTTATTCCTCCTTAGTGTAGAGAACAAAACATAGTGCTGACACTTGCATGTGGCTAAATGTAACCTATTTCCACATTTGAGCTGGAGAACAACAACCTTGCATTCCCTGTTGCAGTGAAGTGTAAGATCAAAGTTTCAGAGTGCTGTTGTCCTAGTGAATATCTGGTAATCTCTCAGTTTGAGAGGCTAACCTATACAAAACTATAAATAGCAATTTTTTGTAGATATAAGATGCTGGATGTTCTGAATTTGTGACTGTTTTGGGAGCTACAAAAGCTCTCTTCTCACAATTATTTTATATAAATAACCATCAGCTCCTGATAATTTGTATCCAAAAGTTTTCAAAGAGGTGGTTGAGGAGTTCATTGGACTATTGCGGCTATTTTCAATAAGTCTTGGAATATTGGAGACTTTCAAAGGCTGAAAGAAAGCTAATTTGTGCCAATATCTAAAAATATAAAAATATCTAGAAATTCAGGTAGCTGTAAATAATAAAATAATAGAAGTATAGGACAGGTGTTTTTCTAACCTGTTTTTAGAAACCTTCAGTGACAGAGATTGCAGAACATTGCTAAGCAATTTGCTTTGGTGCTTAGCTTCCCCAATAGGGAGTTTCCTAATGTTCAACGTAGAATGTTGCGGCTTGTTGCTATTTAAGCCCATTGCTTCTTCTTTAGCCCTCAGTGGTTAAGGAGAACAATTTTTTAGCCTCCTTCTTGTAAAAGCCTTTTACATACTTGAAAACTGATGTAATCTCTGCCTTCAGTGTTCTCTTCTCCAGTATGAACATACACAAGTTTTTCAATCTTTCTTCCTAAGTCATGTTTTCTAGACTATTAATCATTTTTGTTGCTCTCGCCTGGACTTTCTCCAATTTGTCCACATTCATGATCTATCATTTTGCCATTGATCCTCGGCAAAGTAATGGAGTAGCCAATACCAGACTCAGTTAATAAAAATCAAATGAGGATAAAATAATTAATGATAGTCAACATGAAGCTATGGAAAATAGATCCTGTCAATCTAGCTTGTTTATGGTGTTATAAATTTGGTAGATAAAGACAATAATACTGTTGGTGTAAAATACTTCTGTAAAGTGTTCAATGTGGTACCATGTAACATTTTGATTAAAAACCAGAACAATATAAAATTGACATGGCACAGAGTGAATGGATTACAAGGTGGCTAAGTGTCTCAAAAATGTAAACAGGGAATTACCATTAAGCAGGTATGCTGCTCGTGGGATCATCATCTGATTTACAGTACAGTTTATAAAGTCACCGATAAAGTTTGTAGATGAAACAAAAATTGTGGAGGAGTGGTAAATAACAAAGTGGATAAGTCACTAATAGAGAACAAACTGAATTCTTTGGAAAGTTGGGTGCAGACAAACAGTACACAATTTAAAGTGGCTAAATGTATAAATATAAGAACAAAGAATGTAGTCCACACTTACAAGATGGCAGGGTTCCATCCTGAAGTATAGAGACTTATAAAGACTTGGAGGCCATATTGGATAATCCGCTGAACATGCTCTCCCTGTGCAGTTCTGTGGCCAAAAGGACTAATGAAGTCCTGGAATGCATAAACAGAAGGGGTGCGTTTACACAGCAGGGCTTAACTCAAAATAAACTACACAAATTGAGTTATGTCAATTGCGTAGCTTATTTCTAAATAGCTTATTTCGAAATTGGGAACATCTACACAGCACTTATTTCAAATAGAGCACTCTTCCTCTGACTTCCCTTTCTTCTTGTACAATAAGGGTTACAGGAGTTCGAGTAAGAAGTCGTCCAGCTTGACAATTTTTCAACATTATTTCAAAATAACTGCCTGCTGTGTAGATGTGGACTAAGTTATTTCAAAATAACATTAGTTATTTTGAAATAATGTTGCTGTGTAGATGTACCCAAGAATATTTAGCAGGAACAGAGAGGTTATTTGACATTTGTATTTGGCGCTTGTGCAAACAGTGCTAGAATACTGTGTCCATTTCTTGTGTCTACAGTTCAAGAAGGATATTGTTAACTTGAATAACATGCAGACCCATGAGAATGATGAAGGTGATGGCAACATTTCTTATAGCACTAGACTCAGGGAGCTCAGTCTATTTAACTTAACAAAGAGAACATGAAGGTGTATGTGGATTATAAATCAGAATCTATAGAACCATAAATAAATATTTAAATATGGACTCTTAAATCTAACTAAGAAATATTAATATTTCCCACATAAGAGTATATGATTTGCTGGGGTAACGTATTGTATTTTTGAGAATTGAGTCCCAGTTAGCTGATGGCAATCGTCACCTCAGGACAAAATTAAATAATTCCAAGACAGTGAATGTGAGTGCTGCATAGGCAGTTCCTGTCCCCGTGTGAGATTAATTGATTAAATTGCCATAGCCCATTATGATCAGTGGCACATCATAGGGGAGCATCATTATGCTGCTTCCTGGGCTATCTATTGGTTTCAGCTTTTTTGATTTTCAAATACATTCCATATGTAGAACTGTGTAAGTAAAAGGTAACAGTTCTGTATCAAACCTCACCAATGACAACCTTCAACTTTATTAGGAGACCAAGAAATGAAAATAGTAAGATATAACTTCCCTCATTATGCAGTGAGAGATTAGTGTGTAAGAATTTTCCATTTTGTCTAATTGTTAAGCCTGAATAAGATTTCTGAGAATTAGTCTGGGGGTATCTACTGCTCATGGATTTGTTTATATTGGCATTAAATATATTGTGCATGGATTTAAAGATGTGAGAGTTTATTAGTTTTGGACAATAGAAGAATTTCTTGCAGATGCTAAGTGAAAATTACATTCATTATTAATATTATAGACTGAAAATTTGTGTGTTGTGGGGTTGTCAGATTTCCCTTAACACAAATAACCACTAGTACATGGATTATCAGGATGTATCTTGTATCTGTGTATGTTATTGTGGGTATCAATGGGATGCATAAACGCTATGGAATACCTTTTAATCGTCAAGATAACGATGTGTGTCATGAGCAGTTTATGCTGTGGTCGACAACAATATATTCAATATGTGACAAGTTTAGAATTCTGCGTGTGCTGAAGCTCTGGCTCTTTGTTAATGGCTAGGAACAAGGTATGACCTTGATAAGTACTTGCCTTGCAGAGTTGTTTTGCTGTTTCGTTATGGTCAATGAGACAGGAGAGAACAGGCATCTCAAGTAGGTTGTTAATTGGGGTATTAGTCAGACTAACACTGTATCTTCCAGTTGCTTCCTGATTTATACAGCGAAACTCAATGGCATCCTGCTTATTCACCACTGATACAACTGTTCTTATACACACTGTTTCATATTCAGTCACTCACTGCGGTAGTCTTTCCATAACAATATGATTTATATTTACACACACATTTTTCTTGGCTGTAGTTAAATAATAACTAAAGGCTTGTTGCTTTTGGGTACTGGTTTTAAAATCTCAAGCCACTGCTGATTTATTCATTGATGTCAGATATCAAAAAAAGTGAGGGTTAAAGCAAAAATTGTTACAGAGCTTATTTTATCTTTTGCATTAAAATATGTGAGAGGTTTCCTTATCTGTAGTTCTGTAGGCTGTTCCTTATTTATAGTCTGCTATTAGTCTTTAAATGTTTTTATTATTTATTTTAAAAAGAGTATATAGCCTACCATCAATTTAATATTTGGTAAATCAGTAAACTTCTGTATGTTACTGTATTCCTGTTTTTCCAAAAATCTGGATTTGTTTGGACACGAGAGTACATATAGAGACCTTTTCTTGACTTGCATTAACTAAATATTTCAAATTAAAATGCTATGTGGTTTCCTTGGCGTCAGTAATTCACTCCGTGGAAAAAACCATAGGTTTGCATCCTTCAATATGAAAGATGCTTACTTTCATACGAACATTCAACTGTTCCACAAAATTGGGAACACAAAATTCAACTGTTCCTCAGAATTTTGGTAAGACAGGAACACTGCCTGTTTGTAGTACTCCCTTTTGGACTGTCAGTAGCACCCAAGGTCTTTAGAAAGGTCTTTTCAGTGGTAATGGGAGCACAAATTAAATGAAATGGCCACACCTTCTTCCCATACCTGGATGACTGGATTCTAACAGACAGACAAAACTGGGAAGTTCAGCTGGCATGGCAATCTTAACCATGCTTGCCTTCTGTTATCTTTGGAGATCTGCATAAAGATGGAGAAATCTACCCTGATTCTAATTCGGATTATAAGCCTTTTAGGAGTGACCCTCACCATGACCGTAGCAAGTATCTACCTCCCTTCTGAGAGATTCCAGACTATGAAAAGTCTGTTGAGAGAAGACCTCCAACTATTGTCAAGATCCGTCTTTCCCTGTCAGGTCACAGTACCTCTTGTACTACTATAATGCCACTAGCCAGGTTTCATTTCCATTGTCTACAGGCTTAGTTTCAAATCAAGTGAAAGGCCTGATTCAGAACCAGGCAGTTTGATAAAATCAGCTTCAAATTTGGAGATAAT
Source organism: Apalone spinifera (assembly GCA_030068395.1). NCBI lineage: Eukaryota > Metazoa > Chordata > Testudines > Trionychidae > Apalone > Apalone spinifera. The sequence continues at coordinate 227,409,480 of CM057845.1, read as the reverse complement.
TAGCGAGCATCAATTCGGGAAAAAACTCTGTTTAAATCATCCACTGAAAAATATTCTTTTTTACATACAGCGAAGACTGTAATACTGTGACTTATTCCAAAAATCCAGACATGAGACCACTTTTGAGGAAGTTGAAATAGTCTTTTGCTTCTGAAAAGGTCTTGAAGGGTGTGTCTACACAGCACCCTTAGCTAGAAATAAGTTATGCAATTTGCGCTATGCAAATTGCATATCTTACCTTGAATCTATTTTGAAATTTGGCCATCTACAAGTGCCAAATTTCAAAATAACTCGATATGCCGAAATTCCCCTTAACTCTCCATGAGGGTTATCGGGATGTTGGAATAAATCGCCTGCTATTTTTAAATCTGTTTTGAAAAAGCGGGCTGCTTCAATAGATGTGGATTAGTTTTTTTGGGATACTTCCGGTATCCCGAAATAGCTCTACAGTGTAGATGTATGCGAAATGATATTATGGCACTGAGTTACAGAAAGTCTGACACAAAAATCCGATCAAATAATTCCGGGGCTTTCATAACTTTATTGCACCATGATCCTCTTCTGACAACAAAAATGATTAGTAATTATAGTAATCTTTTTATTTTCGATTTGGGTATAAGTAAAACAGATTATCTTCTGAAATGGTCATAATTGTCACCTTTTAAAGCAATTTTTAAAATTTTATATAAGGTCTGTAGTCCATATTTATTATTTCTTTCTGTTGGACGCAAGATACCGGGCTATCCGGACAACTGATCTCATCCAGTATTGTAATTCATATGTTATGTTCCTAAGTATTAGTACTACAATGCACACATTTGGCTGTGCTCCATAGAGCAAAAATGGAGAACAGGACTTTCAAGTAATGCAGATATTGATGAGCCATCTGCAAAAATGGCCTAAGCGATCATCTTTCAGGCTTGAAGTAATTTTTCCAAAAGTACATTTCAAATGTCTTTTTCTAGAAGGAAGGTAATGCAAGTGCAAGGCTTTTAGAGAACTGTTTATTCAGCCTCCATATTAATTATAGTAGATAAACTGCCTTGAAGATGTTTGATTTTGATGAAGTTTAAGTTTCTAATGACTGTTCTGCTCAATTAGTTATTTTCAATGTTTAGAGCTTTCTGTCAACAATGGATCAAGCAGTTCCAAGTGTGTCAAGCATTAAGGGATGGACAAGTTATGTGGAAGTCTGTATATTTAAAGGTCAGAGATCGCGTAGTGTCAGTGAGAATGAGGACTCCCTTAAATCTGTCTTTTTCTTGCAGGCAATACAAGTCCATTGGCAAGTATTGTTTTCAAAGATTATAGTAACTAGAGAGTATTTCTTCATTTTCTGTAAATAAAATAGCATTATTTATTCCACTGACCTGTCTTGACAAAACCGGGTGACTGTTTCAACTCCCCTTTTGATCACAGGGCATGGCAGTGAAGGCATTCTGCTTTTTCTCAGGGCTTGTCTTTGCTATGCAGGGGATTAATGGTACAGCAATCAGTCACCAGCAGTCAATTTATTGCATCTGCTTAGACATGGTAACTCAATCTCCAAGTGCTCTCCCGTTGACTCCAGTACTCCACGAGAACAAGAGGAGTAGCTGGAGTCAATGGGAGAACAGTAGGTGTCAACCTTACTGTATGGAAGATCACACAGTAAGTATGTAAACAAGACCTAAATTTATGCAGAGTTAAACCCTTAGTTGACTGTTTCGGATTTTCTTTTTCCCTTTTGAAGAAAGAAATAGACTATATTAAATCTGACTGGTTTTCAAGTTGCGATATGTCATTATTTCTTTTCCCCCCCCACCCCACCAAAGGTTGATTCAGGGAGGAAAATCATAGCTTTGCTAACGCCTATTAGCCTATTTTAATATTAATCAAAATTCAGTTAACCAAAACATAACCTTTCTAGTTACTGTCAAAAGGCCTAGAGGGTAATGTTGCTATTTAGAATTAAAGCAACTTTAGTCTAGACATCTTTCTTACAAAGAGAGATTTGTTAGGCTGATTCCTTGTACATTTTTACAGGGTGCAGCTAGTAAATGCCACTTGCCACACCATGTTGATTTGCTATGTGGTGAAGAGCCTGAGTACTAAAAGCAAAAAAATTTAGGAACATCATGCCAGTGTGTGGTTATGACAGCTGACAGGAGAACTTAGGCACTGCAGAGAAAGTAGAGATGTCCACAGAACTCAAGCTGATGAAGAGCAGTGGACAATATCCTGGTTTCATCTACATGCAGGGTGAAACAAAAGGAAATATGTCAACATCTGGGATCCCTGCCAATACTGATCTCTTCTATTGGTAGCTCTTCTGTTGTTACTTCAGTACTCTATCAATCAAGGCATTAAAATGTCTTTTTTTTCTGGAGTCAGAATAGATACAGTATTTCCAGGAATCAGGAACACGCCTTTAAATCAGCTGTGTTCTTAATTTGATTTTCTGCTTCATTATCCTTAAAGGACAAACTCAGAAGGGAATGTGTCAATACTTGTATCTTTGATCTTTGGTCTAACTGGATGTTGGCTGTTAAATCTGAGAAGATTATTGGGCAAACTGAAGCTGAAATAATCTGCTGCATTGTTTAGAGGTTGAATGGAGTCGTTGAAACACCAACAGAAATAACCTTTGATACATTCTACTTTAACTATGTTTATATTTAAACTGTTTCCTGTTTCCTCAGTTTACTTGTTATGGACTGGTAATATGTTAATGGGTAGCTTGATTAAACTGGCACAATGAATTAGCCATCATCTTGACATCTATATAGCATTATGCTCTGTATCTGTTTACTCAGCACTACACGAAATGCAGTTTGTTGAAAATCAGATTTCTATGCTGCTTTGTCAAAGGAAATTTAATCATAGCCAGAACATGTAGCATCTATCATTTCCACTTCAGAAGGCATCAACGGGCATAGATCAGCAACAAGGAGCACTTCTGTCTTTCACTCTCATGAAAATTAAATTTAACTATAGATCTTTGATAAATGATGCAGTCTAGATCATCAAACAAGATGACTAAGTGTTCTGCATTAAAGAAATCCCAAGTATCTTCACAGATGGAAGTATGTTCTGATTTTCTCTGGCCTTAACACCTGCCACCAGAATTAGGTTGGCAAAATTTTGGCTTTCGGATTTTGCTCTACAGTTCAGGAATGTATTTTTTCTTGAAATCCCAAATCTATCATTATAGTTATTTTTACTTACATCCCAGTCACCACTCCACATTTTCTCTCTCCTCCCAGCTCCTTCTGATGTATTGTGTTTTTTCAAATGCATTAATTTCATGCAGAAAAGTCTCTGTGCTCCTATTTTCCTGCTGATTCAAAGGAGAGAAAATAGAGTTCCCTGTCAGAAATTTCAAACCATGTATCATAATCTTACTATATATTTTTGAAATTTGCATCTGTCTGTCCATTCCACTGTGAGTCCATTTGTTCAAGACCTCCTCCTAAGTGGTAAGAGATAGGACCACCACATTTGGTATTAAGCTTCTGCTTATTCTAAGTTAAAGCAAGGTCAGGGTTTGGTTGTACCCCGATAATGGGATGTGCATCGAATTTGATAGTGTCTCATAAAATGGAAAGGGAGGGGTCTGGCAGGAGGGAGTTATACTGCAGAATGACCACAGGAAGGCAGCAAGGGGCCAGAGATGCAGATCAGGAGAGCTATAAAAATTATTAAAATAAAAAGATGAGTTGAACCAGAAAATGTATTTTGATGTTAACGGTCCTCTCTATCTAGGAAAAATAGTTCTGGTCCATATCTCCAAATAATGGAGTACAATTAAGATCTTATAACATGATGTATATTATTTAATAATGATATTTTCCAAAGTATTTGATTGACCATTTCCCCCCACTGAATCCAAATTTTACGTGTATCATTTGTATTTTAATCCCAAAAATTTCCAAACTTTGTTTAGTTTTGTACCATGACAAAACTATTAAATTCCATACATTTTCCTCAAGGGAATAGTGAATATTGGTTAAGAAAAGTACAGAGTACAATTTTATGTTGGATACCTGCTTTTTTTCCCCATCAGCTAGGTTATTGACTCAGATTTTTTGGCTGAATGGTTCCAGGGTCAGTGCAGAAATCAGGAGAACATCCTGGCTTGAGGCTTCTAGATAAAATAAAAAATATTTATCTTCATCTTTGCAGTATACTAGTGACATGGTGCTTTTATTAATCTAAAAATGTTCTGTTTTATTCTGTATTGTTGAAAGACAGACACCAAAAAATTCCACTGTACTAAAAAGGTTTTTCAGTCTCTAATTTTAATTTTGTACATGGATTTTATCAGACCAGGCAGTGTGGTTCACTATCAACATTAGTTTAACATTGTCTATTAACTCTCTGTTATGAATAATACATTTCTCATCTCTGTGAGTATAAATAGGTGTGCGTGTGTGGGAGGGGGTTAACCATATACTATATATTTGGGAGAATTTGTCTGTCTGTCTGGTCAAGATCTCTTCCTTGAGGGTAAGAGCTAGGACCATCAAACTCAGTATACTGTTTCCTCTTATCATAACTTAAAACAAAGTAATATTCATTTGTGCCAGGAAAATGGGATGTGCTTGGAATGGGATTGCTTCTCATGGAAGCAATGGAAAGCAGGGGCTCTGCTATATGATGACCAGATGGGAGCAGCAGGAGCTATGGGATGGAAAGCAGGGACAGTTATACTATATAATGACCACAGGGGGCAGTAGGGGGACAGAAATGGGGACCACGACAGTTTAGCGTCTTTGTAGCAGCAGGAGACAGCTATCTACTATATATTTGAGAGAGTTTATCTGTGTGTCTGTCTGTCTGTTTAGAAACACCTCTGAAATGGTAAGAGCTAGGACTACCACATTCAGTATATCACTACCTCTCATCATTGCTTAAAGCAATGTAAGGATTTGGTTGTGCCAGAAAAATGGGATGTGACTAGAATGTGATTGCTTCTCATAAAGCCATACAGAAAAGAGACAGAATCACCAGGCAGGTGAAAGAGGCTACAGGCTGACTGGGGGCGTGCCTTCCTCATTTGGGACTTCCCCAGCCCTGAGCCTCTTGCCCCTCACATGCCCTTTAGGGAGGGTGATGGGGGATGAATCTCCTCCCCCCACCCTGAGTCATACAAGAACTTTGCTGGCTGTTCTCCTTTGTCAGGGAGTGAAGAGAAAATGCGTTCCTCACTATGGCTGGGAAGCGCAGGGGAAAGACAAACCTGGACCCAGCCGGGGGACATTCATCTCTCCCCTAGTTGTGCCCACTGGAGCTGCAGCAGCTATGGAGAGGTACTTCTCACTTGGCCCCAAGCTACTGCAGTGAGAGAGGGCTGGGGTAGATCTCTCTCCCCAGGGCAGCCCATCATCTCCAACCCCCCCCCAAAATAATAATGAGGAAAACCAAAAATGAATTGAGTTAAGAACCCAAGCAATGCAGAGTAAATCTTCTAGTAGCATTTTTTTTAACATCTTGGTTTAATAGGGAAATTAGGAGGGGCACACAGCAAGAGCTTTAACTACCTTAAGCAGAATTCTTATGTATCCTTATCTTACATATTTCTGAAGCTTATTCCCATTAGTACAGAGTTGAAAATATCTGTCATTGGGTCTAAAAACATTTTCTTGATGTCTTATTAAATTCCACTGGATGCCTGTCTAGACTGAGGATTCATCTGATTTTAAATATGAGTTACCTGTCCTTACATCTTCTTCATCCATAACGGCTGCTGCTAATAAGCTTTTTCTGTCCAACTTCATAAATACTGAGACGTTAGCCCCTCTAGGTAGTGGTAACTTTTGCTTGGTTCTGGGTTTTCAGATTTGTACAAATTCTGATAATTTTGTGCAAAAACAGGGCTCATTTCTTTAGTGTGTGTCATAGTTTTAGGCTGGGTATGCTTGACTTGGGGATTTTTGCCCCACTTGTATCCAGGCCAAAAGTCTGTCCCCTGTGTTCCCTTTCTTGTAATATTCCTGCTTTGATCTGTTAAGAAGGTATCTAATTTCATTCTTCCATTTTGAAGTTACTGACATATTTTTAATCAATTTGTTCGTGTGACTGCCCTAATCTATTTTTTTCCTTTTCAAGCCATTGTGTCTAATCTGTTTTGAATCTGGAAGGCTCCTACTAATTAAATGACCTCTTATTATAGCTTTCCCTGCATCTCACAGCAAGCCTTTCTTAATGTTATTTTATTATTAACTTCAAAGGTTTGAATGATATAATTTTAATAGCTTCCTTTCTTACGCATCTGCTAGGATGCAGGGACAAGAAGGAAAAAAGATTTACCTCCTCTTGCAGAGCCTTATTGCCACTGATGGTGTGGCACTTTACCAGCTGGAGCATCTTAATTTCCTTGGTTGACAGTTTGACCCTTCTGAGATAGGGTTGCCAGGTGTCCAGTTTTTGCCCAGACAGTCTGTTATT
>CM057845.1:227383010-227393791 GCA_030068395.1 Apalone spinifera | reverse complement strand
GGAAAAACTCTTCCGTTAAAAGTATTTGCGCAAAATCTTGCCAGTGTAGACGTAACCATGGTGATTTTCATGGTGTGAATGAAAATGTCAAGAAATTTCTCTCCCTCTCTTTTGCCCTTCTGTCCCTTTACTGTTTGAAGTGAGACAGTCATGCATCTTTTCACTTTGAAAAGGCATATCCCTAGATCTAGAAGACCTGCTGCAGAAAAATGTAAATCTGCTATTAGTACTTTGGTATTCAGAGGAACCTGGAAGGTCTCAGGCAGATTCCACACAAAAATGATGAATTCAGTTTCTCACACACCAAAATTTAAAGTGAAATCTCCCCACAATGCTGGTAGTTAAATGTGGTCTCCATAAGTCGAAACCATCCACGAGGTTCATTGGTGACAAAACTGGCCTGTCATGAGGCCAGCCTCCATAGGAGTCCTTGGGCGTATATTTTGCATAGCACTGGTTGTTCGGGGATGTCTATTTATGGATCATGAAAGCAATTGTTTTCTAAATCTTAAGGGAAATAATTTCAAAATTTTAAGAGAACGCTGTCCCTTAGCTAGACCCTCCTGAATTAGAAAATTACAAAATATAAGTTTCAATACAACTACGACTCTGCTTCTTGTGTATATAAATTAGGATATAGTAATTGTATTAGCATACAGTCATGGCCCTGCTTGAGCGCCTCCTGCTGGATGCTTCCCATGTGGCTGTGGTTTGATCTAGGCCTTCTCAGTCTCAGCAGTGTCCAGATGCTGTCTCTGGCATTGGATGCTCACTCTCGAGCTATTGACTCCCTCTTTTGTGCCCTTTTTCAGAAGTGAGACTCCATGCTCCAGCTGTTCTAGCTTCAAGACTGGGCTGAACCCTCCAGATCACCCTCATTGGTACTACAGTTTAAAGTTTAACCCATTAGAGACATGATAGTTTCAACTACAGACTCAGAGTTTTTGCAAAGTTAATTCTTTAAATGCATACATGCGCACCTGCATATGGACACACAATATTCCTACAGAGGAAGAGAGCATAAGCAAGCAATAAGACAATATTGTAAGGAATGTGGTAAGTTGAACTAGTTTAGCAGTGTATGCAAGGGCAGGGAAAGGTCGCAGAAAGATTTAGTCAGACTTGTACAAAAGGCGGTTAGCACATTTGACATGACTCAGTGCAAGAGCATATCAGACATAGCCTGTTGGGACAGGAAAGTAGCAAGGGACAGTATCAATCTCTGTGCATACAACAGTATTAATAGGGAAATGTGTGATTTCAACTGGATAATGGGGCCACTTCTAATGTGATTCTTCTAGGTAAAATTGACTTGAAGACACCCATTACAAAGAGCAGGCACAAGCTAATAATGTATAGTGCAGCCTTTTGAAGAATGTGCTATGACAGTAACTAAACTGAAAAATAACAGACATTAGCAACTGAGGCTGCTGGTGGTAGATGGCAAGCACCAGAGATACCCTCTTGGAGAACACTGCCATCAGAATTTTATCACTACTGTGCAAGAAGCAAAAGGATAATTTTAAAAGCATATGGGGATGTTTTCAAAGATGGCAAGTGCCTTTAAGAAAAGCTACAACTGGAAGTAGACTGCACACCGCAAGTATGTTCTAATCCAGTATGTAAGAGGCTCCAGAGTCTTCAAAGGTGGGAGAGGGAGTGTTGTTCGCTGTGGCTGGTGCAACCTAGATAGGCAGCATAGTGACAGTAAACAAACCATCAGGAAAATTATGCATCTCAGTAGACCTAATGTCACTGAACCAGGCATTGAAAACCTGCCACTTTCTCCTGCCCGCAATAGATGACACCTTGGAAGGTCAGAATCTTTATTCTGTGTGATGCGAGGAGTGTGTTTGGGCACATGAGCTTGGATAAAGATTCCAGCATGCTGACCATCATTGCAGCACCAGTTGGTTGCTACCGTTGGCTGCCAGTGGGCAAACCCCCACCACTACAGGTGTTCAGAAAAGAGTTAGCCAAATGCTGGAAGGAATTCCTGGTATAAAAATAGTTTAAGATTATATCATCCTTGTAGGTAAAGGAATGAATAATGATCAGAAGCTGAATGAGACCGTGACAGAAAACGACATTATTTTTTACAATGAAAAAATCAACCCAAAAGATTGGACAGGACTGTGCAGCACTTTAAAGACTAACAAGCTATCTTTGTAGCTTCCCCAATTATCACCTCTAATATCATTATCTCATAGACACTTACCTCCCCCCTTCATCCCTCCTCTGTTCTAAAATCTGATTTGTCAATTTTATATGTGTTCACTTTTTTTGATTGTATCACATTGGTATATATGGTTGTGCCAATTTTCTTCCACATTTTGATCTGAGGAAGTGGGTCTGGCCCACGAAAGCTCATCACCTAAAAAACCATCTTGTTAGTCTTTAAAGTGCTGCACAGACCTTGTTTCAGCAAGACCAGACTAACATGGCTACTTCTCTATTACAACCCAAAAGAATGTGATTCACACAGCAGGAGGTGACGTTCATTGGATATCTGCTCACAGCAGAGGGAATAAAAGAAAATCCTAACAAGATCCTAGCAGTCAGAAATATGTGAGCTCCAGGAATTATTTTGGAGATGTTCATTGGCCCATGTTTTACAGGAGGTGAAAATAGATCATCACAATGGTCCCCTCAACTTTGGGGGTCTGTGAAATGGCTACAGCACTACATAGCAATGATACATTTCTTCTCCAAGTTCTGTCCACACCTGGCTGCAGAAGCAAAACTCTTAGGGTAGGTAGTTCACCAGTCAAACTGTTGAATGACATGGGACAGATCCCCAGCAGTAAGCATTTAACGTGCTGGAACAGATTATAACCCATGTATGAGAGCCACTTAATCTTCAAGTGTGATGCATCAGAATAGGGAGCACCCTGTCACTTATGCCAGCAGATCTCTGCTAGACACTGAATGGGGAAGTAGGTCCAAATAGGAAAAAAAGCTTTTGGCTGTAGTATTTGGAGTGGAGAAATACCATCAGTACATGTGTGGCCACCCACTAATAGTGCAATCAGAACCAGGGGAGCTGACCAGATTGTTGGACCACTGGGCAATGTGTGGCGAGGCCAGTTCTTTGCTCTTGGAAGGAGTGGAGCCTCAGGTAGAAGGAGCAGGTTGGCACAGCCAGCCCCCAGTGCTGCCTGAAAGATACGGCGCTCCCCTACCCCCAGCCCTCAGAGCTGGCTAGAATGCACTTTGCAGGGCTCAGCAGTCCTGCAGCAACTGCATAGGGCCTGGGGCTCCAGTCTCTGCTACTGCTGCTACTGCAATTATCCCTTTTATCCCCCCTCCCTGATGTTGGTGGGGCTGAATCAGGGTATGTCTACACTGCATTCTTCTTTCGAGAGAGGAATGCAAATGCAGACGAACGAAATTCCAAATGAAGCACAGATTTGAATTTTCCACACTTCATTTGCATAAACGCATCTGGGTGCTATTAAAAATACCCTATTTCGAAAAAAGAAACACTGTCTAGACGTGGTTATTTCGAAAGAAACCCTTCTTTCAAAATTACCCTTAAACCTCATTTTATAAGGAGTAAGGATGAGTCAAGAGTTCAGCATGGAATCATTTTGAGGCCAGAGAGCAGAGTTGTCCCTGCCGCATTATGTATGGATATCATGCACAAAAAAAAAAAAGGCCTTTCACCTGGGCATTTAGATCTGTCTTTGACAGGCTCAAGAGTGGGTTTACTGGCTGGGAATGTATAGTCCACCCCACTCTTTAATATCAGGGTGTGACTCTTGCCAACAACCCGCAGAAAGAGACTGTGTTGCCACGTGAGCTGTCCATCTGACCACATAAAAAGCTAGGAGCAAACTTATTTACCTTCAGTGAAAAACAGAACTTGAAAACAGTGGATTGTTCACATTTGTGGGAGGTTGATGCCCTGCCTGATGCAGAAGGAAGTCAGTGGTTGGCAAAATGAAGGTCCACTTTGCTAGATTGGGCATTCTGGATACTGGATTTACTTGCAACACACCCTACTTTACCTTAGAATAGTTCCTGAGATTTTTATGCAAATGGGAGTTGGACCACCAACTCATACTCCCCAGCATTCTCAGAGAGTAATGGTAAAGTAGAATCAGCTGTGAAAACAGCTAGGAGACTATTCGGAGACTATTACACAAGATTGTTTATTCAGGTTCAGATGTCTTGTTAGCATTTTTGGCACTCTCTTGCACAAGAAAATATGCAAATGAGGCAAAGTGGTGAATATCACCACACCTCATTTGCCTACTTAATGGGCCGCCGTTTTTCCGCAAGGGGCTTTTGCACAACAAGGCGCCGTCTACACGGCTCCTTGTTGTGCAAAAACCCCCTCTTGTGCAAGAGCCGTTCTGCCGCTTTTTTTTCAGGCAGAACGGCTCTTGCGCAAGAGGGGTTTTTTACGCAAAAAGGAGCCATGTAGATGGCTCCTTTTTGCACAAAAGCCCCTTGCGCAAAATGGCGGCCGATTAAGTATGTAAATGAGGCACAGCAATATTCACTGCTTCACCTCATATGCTTATTTTCTTGCACAAGAGAGCACAGTATAGACATAGCCAGAGAAAACAATCCTCTAAAGTATAGTGAAAAATAAATTCTGTTAACTAAATTTCAGACTTTAATGCATGTATGGTGCTTGCATTCTACATGTCTTCATGCTGCCACTGGTTGGATACTTACAAAGCATTCTAGCATGTATGTTTTGCGATATTTCTCTCTAACTTTATCCTTAAGGTTTCTGGGTTTGTAAAAAGCTAACATGGCAAGCAAAATTAGAAGTGGTTTTTAAATGAAAATAATAGATACTGCACTCTTTGTTTCTGAGTTATGACCCTGATTTAGCTTTTTACTCCAAAGCAAAACAATACTATAATCTGTCATTGAAAATAATTCAGACAGCCCAAAGACGAGGTACTGTTTCTTTCAGTGATCAGCAGTTGTTACTTTCATTTCAGTTCTTAATTAAAGTGTGTCTGAGAGGCTCTTACAGATTTGCATAGTGATACTTATAACAAAATTATTATCCATCTGATTGGAAGTTGAAAGTTGTTACACTAAATCACGTTAGCTGTACCATATACCAACTGGAAGGTTATGATTTTAGATGACAGAAGTATTTTTATTTTGTCAAATCAAGCAGCCCTTAACCAACTGTAATGATTGGTAGATTTCACAGATTTCTTACTTGGAAGGAAGTCTGTTCATTTAACAGAACTTGCCCTTGCTTAAGTTTCTGTTAAGACGGCCAAAAAAAAAAAAAAAAAAAAAAGGAAAAGAGTTAGATATCTGTTGATTTTGACATATTAAAAATATCCCAACTATATTGTCTTAAAAAAGTGGTGATGAGAGATCCATGTGAAAAATTTGAGAAGCATATAATAAATATATATCATGTACATCCTCAAGTTTTCATGCCCCTGATCTGTCTTTTTCCAACTAATTCATTTGACTTGGACATAATTACATACTTAGAGCACCTTCAAACAGCTGCCAGTTTTAAAGCAACAAGCTAACAGACTGTTTCATCCTGTCTCCCACCCCACCCCACCTCCAATTACACTAACCCAAGCCCCAAGACAGCTATTATTTAGTCCTCCATCAGCAAATGATTAAATTATGTTTTCACATGATCTTGCTAGACTAAAAATGAGAATCTTAACTCACCAGAAATAGAAGAACCTAACCTTCCATTGGTGGAAACATGATTTCTTAAAGACTTGTGACAGTGCAACTTAAAATATTACATTGGGGAGGCATACTAAAGCTATTTTTTCATATTCCTAAGTTCTTTGGGCTCCTTTCTGAGCAATGTATAATTGAACCCACTGTAACTAAGACCCTCAGTTTTACAGCTAAAAGGATGCAAAAGTAGTCTATAACATTTCTGTGGCATTTGCAGACTATATGAGAGTGTAAAAAAGATTCTCAATGGCACTTTTTTGGGATGATATGCATCACTGGCTTTACCTGTGAGAACTGCAGCTAACTCAGTCATGTTTATTATATATAATAAGAAAATGGAAGTGTTTTTTGTTGAATCAGTTTTCAGTTTTTACTGATAAGCATTAGGGATTGTTTAAATGCATGTAATGCATGGTTAAAATGCATGTAATTAAGAACATTTCAGCAGTTACATGGTTATACCTGGGTCGGTGTGCACAGAGGCCCGGCTTTTAAATTCACTCCCTGTGCATGCTTTTCAATTCGCTCCACGGGAGCCAGTGCAGACCAGGACCCAGCTTTTCAGCTGGCTCCCCACGTATACTGAGAACCTGAATGTAACTGTGAATGTTAACCAATGAGCCCAGGCTCATCACTTAAATGTATACACAGTTACACTTTCACGTCCCTGTAAGCATGGATTTGGATTTTGTCCTATGCATGTGGATCAATATTGAAAACAGAATAGAGCTGGAGAAGTGAAAAAAAGTCAAAGCTTACATCTCTTGTGAAGCTAATGGAATTTTGGAAAGTGAAAATAATTGTTATAGGAAACAAAAGTTGTGTAGGGCTTTCAAAATAAGAACAAAAGTTTGAACTTGTGTGAATTAGGCAAATTACTCTGTGAAGCAGTTAACTGTGTGACATTTTGTGTTTTCAGGGGTTTGACTTATAGATTGATGGATGCTCTTTTTTAACCATAATTTATTTATAGATTTATTTGTGGAAATCCAAAGAGTTCTATGACTAACTGGGCATGTTGCTTTCTTCATTTCATGAATTACTATATCAACATTTTAGGACCAATTTATAAATTAATAGTTACTTTAGTCATTAGGAAACATTTATAGAGCTAAGAATAATTTTAACAATTAATACTTTTCTGTGGTCTTCTATTCTTTTTCATTAAACTATGATAGCTCATTTTTACCATTTACATTTGTTAGCTTTGACTTGGGCTCTGATTATAATTCTTCAGATAGTTAAAGTGTCTTTGACTGATTATGCATGCTGCAGTTTTAAAACCAGAAACTTTCCTCTCAAAATATGTTTCCTAGGTGCCTATTTCTTTGGTCTTCTAATGCTAGTTTATATTTCTGTTGCTGAAGTAAACATGAAGATATATAGTAGTGTAGTGAGTCAGAGTGTTCTCCTGCTGACCCAGAGGAGGAAACTCCCACAAAAACCCCTTGGTGGGCGGTGCCAGAGCCACCCAGCCCTGCCCAGAGGAAACAGGAAGTCAGGGCTACGGGTCTAAGAAGAGGAGCTCCAAGCTCAGTTAGGGCCCAGCTGCTGAGCAGAGCAGAGGCTCTTCCCCAGCCCTAGCAGAAGAAGGCCCTGGCACGCTGCCCTCAAAGGCAGGATTGAGTTGGGCCACCCGGGCTATTGCCGGGCCCTGAGCGGCCCTGACCTAGACCTCCACGGCCACCGCCGGACCTGGATAACTGCACAAGGCTCTGGAAGCCACTGCCCGGGTCCACAGATTTACCTGGACCCTCAGGACTCTTGTGAGGCCCAGCCAAGTGGACTGGACCACCTGGACCCTTACCTGCATAGGACCCCGAGCCTATGGAGATGCTGCCGGTGCCTCCGTCCTCAGCCGATATCGAGGAGCAGCAACTGAGCCAGGTAGGCCCCCAGGGGGAACAGGGAAGTGGCCCAGGGACAGCCAACCCCGGGGAGACTGAAGAAATGGAGGTCAGCTGGGCAGTGCTCTGCGGCTCCGACCCCCGCTGAGCCACTGACCCAGACAGCACGTTATGGCTTGGAGCCCTGCCGACCCAGTGGACTGGGATGCAGTGGAGCAGGTGGGCCTGCGCCCCCCCGATACTCCTCCCCTTGGGTGGAAGGTTCCCCCCTGTTGGGCAAAACCCCTGTGCTTGTCAGCTCTCCACCAGGAAGGAGACCCGACTCCTGGCTCAGCCTGCACATAGGCCTACACCTTTAATCCTTTTGGACTAAATTAAACTTGTTTAATTGTTTGTTTGTTGCCCCGCCTTGAGGCGGGCCTGGGCTCATAAACTGCTGTGCAGCCTATCAGACTACCGTTTACCCGTTTGTTGTCCCGCCCTGACCCAGGGCCCAGGCGTATAAACTGCCGACTGGCTTATTCGAAACTGTTTAACTCTTTGTTTGCTGCACCGCCCTGCACAAGGGCAAGGCCTCTAGAACTGATATTTGGCCTCCAACCAGGACTGAGGCCCTGAACTCTGGTGGCCCCTACTGCATCAGCATGGCCTCCCTCTGGCACCAACTACTACAAGTATGAAGAACAAAAGTACTATTATATGCAGTGATGTAGTTGTTTTAGTCCCAGATATTATAGAGACATGGTGGATGCTATCGTATCTTTTATTGGATCAACTTCTGTTGGTGAAAGAAGGGGGAGGGGGGAGAGAGAGAGAGAGAGAGTACTCCTTTTCAAGTCTGTGTAATGTACTTAATGTCACAGCTAAATATGAGGTGGAACAGATTGTATAGCATAAGTAGTTAATACATATTTCAAGGCACCATTCAAGGTGAAGTAGCCTGTTAACATCCCCATACTGCTGACCATTACACATTTAAAACACAGTGCTGATTATTTTCAATCAAGCTATTTAAATACCTCTGCCATATTTTTAATGGGAGTGCTGTAAAATATTGACAGAATCTTATTACATTTATAATTGCATACAAAAACTGTACGAGAAGAACATTATTAAAGTTCCAAAGTCAAGCAGCCCTACCTCATTTACAGCACAGCTCGGACAGTGCACACTTAATGAGCAGCACTTGAGTGTTTTACTTTCTCTTCATCATTCAATGACATACTTTACAACACACTATTCTGACTTCGCTCTGAAGACAGAATTTTTAATTTCCTTCCGGGCTTTTCTGTGGTGTTTGTCACTATAGTATCCGAGTGATTCACAAACATTAATCTATCTTCACGGAACCCCTCTGAACTAAGGAGTTGGCATTATCTTTTTTCACTGATGAGAAGCTGAGCACAGAGAAATAAAGGTCAAATATTTCATACATACAAGAGGGCTGAACTAAGGTTGCACAGGAAACCTTTATTATAGTATTTCCTAACTCTTGAGTGCTTGACTTTTCAACTGTAATAATGCTCTTTTATCATATTTTACAGTGTGTGTAATTTTCTGGGTTTTTAAAAAAACAAACCCCCCCCCAAAAAATTCTATCATGTGGTTTCATGTCATCACACACATGGTTCAACAGCAGCCTTTAGATACATCGTGAAGACCTTTTCTACTTGAGTTGCCTGAGTAATTGATAGCACCACTAATAAGGTGTCATCTTCAATATGATGACCAGCTCTAGAGGGGAATGAGATTAATGCTTTGCCGGTGGATTTCACGGCTCTTTGCTGAGAGCAGAGGAATGGTGAAAATGAGGGATCACAGATTCCATCAGGAGAGTGTCCACTCCCAAAAACTTATCACTTCTCCCCAAACAATGTGTTTGTTTCCCTGTCCTGTATCTCCCCCACCAGTGGCTCTATCTCTGTCGCAATCTCTTTGCTGGTCTAATCTCCCTATCTAGGCTCACAGTCCAAGTGCCAATCTAACCCTTGATTCCTAATCTTTCCTCTCCAGTACGCAGTCCCAGTCTCAATCCCTGGGCTCCTCTTGATTTCAATCTTCCTGTTGGCCCCCTTCTCACTCCTTTTTCCAGTCTCCATTTTAGTAATGTAATGTTTGTCAGTGGCCTTCCACCATTAGATAAATATGTAAGCAAAACTCTCATTTTGTTTGATAGATGTTTATGCACTGGTATTAAGTTCCTCGCTGCATCATTATGCATTATATGCATTGTGATTAACTAGAGAATAAACTTGATCCATGTTTCAGGTAGTTAGGAACTAATCTGTACATAAAATGATAATTGTTTGTAATGTGTGATATACATCCTAGTTTTAAAAGTAAGGAAGGTTTTGATAAAACTATATATATATATATATATATATATATATATATTATAAAATGGGTCATTGAGCCAATAATCTGTTAACTGTATTAAATTTAACATGTAACCGTTTGTTTGGAAGATTTGAAAATTATTACCTAAATCCATATTACCTAAATCTACACTAGGGTGGCTAATGTAGTCATTCGAACTTGCAAATGAAGCCCGGGATTAAAATATCCCCGACTTTATTTGCATGTTCCCAGGTAGCCGTGGGCAGGGAATCCGAACTACCGGGCATTTAAAAATGGCGGCGCCTGGAAACATGCAAATAAAGTCAGGGATATTTTAATCCCGGGCTTCATTTGCAAGTTCGAATGACTACATTAGCCACCCTAGTTCGAACTAGGGTGGCTAGTGTAGACATACTCTAATTTTTCTATAATAACTGGAAAAGTTGCTATTTTGGGTTGGGAGTAAATAAAAATATGTAAAAGAATAGGATTTAGTACATCTTCCTATTAATTTTTGCTACGTTTACTAAGCCTCTCCGTACCCATTTTTTCAACACCAGTCCATTATGGTATTCTAGAGGTATAAATAGAGAGTAAATGGTGCCAGGGGAATGAGCTCCTTTCTGACATATAGTTGCCTGGTTGTCCCTATGTTGGGGTCCTTCCCAGTAGTCCCTTGTTGAGGAATTGTTCACACTAAAGCTACATCTACACTATAGGTATTTCTAGACTAGATGGCCCCGTCAACGGAGTCATGTAAACTAGTTTACCCGGCATAGGCAAAGAAGTGGGGATTTAAATAATTCCCGCTTCATTAAAATAAACATGGCCGCGGCAGCTGATCCAGCACAGCAAGGCAGTCTAGACGCGGATCTGTCGGCTGGGGAAGCCTTTGCCGACCGATCCCTT
>CM057845.1:227348384-227360473 GCA_030068395.1 Apalone spinifera | reverse complement strand
GCTGATCGGCACAGCGCGGCAGCCATTTTGATGTAAATGAAGCGGTGATTATTTTAATTGCCGCTTCATTTTCCTATGTCTAGTAAACTCATCTATATGGCACCGTCGATGGAGCCATGTAGTCTAGACATACCCTAAATGCCTCAACACTATTGTCAGAAAAGCATGAATACGCTTAAACAAACAAACAAATAAACAAACAGGGACTGTGGAATTACTGGCATATCTCTTTTAATGAACTGTGTGTACTTCTGGGTGTTCAGATTCCCAAACCTGAATCAATTTCAGAATGCCTTTATATGAACACAGGACATTGGATGAGAAAGGACTTCTTATATCATGAAGTGCAGGCACCTGCTAATGTAGGCAATCCAATCATATAATCCCATTCAAACATTTATGAAGCTCCATTTTAAAATTAGATGAGTTGTTTTCCCACTATTGACTTCCAACTAGGAAGTTGTTCTGGAACCTCACTCTTCTACTGGTTGTAAACCTTCTTCTAATTTCCAGCCTAAATATTTTCACAGCCAGATTTGACCATTTGTTTTTGTGCCAACATTGTCCTTTAGTTCAAAGAACATTTCTCCATTTCCAGTGATTATCCCCATAACGTATTTATAAATAGAAATCATAGCCCCTCTCAGCCTTCATTTTGCTAGGCTAAACCAGCTAAATTAGGCCAAATAACTCTACCACTAAGACAAGCTCTCCATTCTTTTAATCATCTTAATAGCACTACTCTGCATCTATTTGAATTTTATTTATAATAATCCAGGTCCTGCAAAACACTTATACTGTTACAAATAAAATATATACATGAATGTGTATAGACAAAGATCTGTAAATCACGTAAATACCTATGAAATTAAATCCCCACCCCTCATACAGCCTGTCAAGAATAGGTCAGTTTAGCATGTCAACACAAATTCCATCCTTTATCTTATGTAGAAACCCCAATGTGGCCGGTTTCCATATTAAAAACTGGGGAGAAGACAATAAAGTGGAAAAACTGGATGGTATGCACATACTAGCATAATACGTCAGCACCAGATTTTATCATTTACTCTTCTCCAGCAACAATGCAGCCTATGAAGCACTACAGTATGGCAACAGAGGCAAATCTCCTTACCGTACAATTAGGCACTGCTTATCAGCATGAATACATGCCTTCTAGGGTATACACAAGACTTGTGTAACTGGTACAAAATCCATTTATGTTGGGGGAAAGCTCCTTCTTGTCTAAGGTCAGTGGAATACAATAAGTTGGAGGAAGTTCTAGGTGCTCCCAGGAGCAGTTTGGTTTAAAAAAATTACAAGAAATGGAAGAGGAGGTTGTGTGATTTTTCAGTCTTTCTGTGAGTCTCCCCCTACTAAACTATCCAAGCCAGAAACTAGTTATCACTAACTGGGACTCAAAATTGCTTCTGATGCCAAAGATTTTTCCCTTTGGGCTGCACCAAATTGCTTCCAATGGCAGGCTAATGTAAAAGTTGCCCTGCCTGCCCGTTTCAAATTACACATACTGAACAGTGTTCCTCATTACACTATCCATATATCCAGTATATTTTTCCACAAGCAAAATTATTAGTTCAATTTACTAGTTCAAACACAATTTATTATACATTTGGTTTCCCCTCTTGATTATGGTTATCTAGTGTTTTTATGCAGAGCTGTAGCAGATAAGTGTAGCAAACCACGATCATAAAAGTCTAGAATAAAAAGTAGATTTTATCTTTCAGATCAGCAGAGATGGCTGAGTTTGTGTATGTAGGAAACACTGGGCTATAGGAAAGCCTCCCATCTTCATGTTTTGATTTGTTTGTTTTTAAATGGGAAAACAAAGTAATTAGATTTCCCAATTCCTTTTCTCTGCTAGCATGGACAGCCCTAGAACACAAGCCATACTACAAGACAAATACTACATACTACAAGACAATTCCATGGGAATCTCTGGCCATTGGTTAAAATATTAGCTGCATATCACTGACACTGTATCAATTTTACTGCTAGCCACAACAGGAGAAAAATTATTATGTAAAAGCCAGATTGATTTCTTTGACTAGCAAGAGCCAAATTTTGAAACAGGCTTTGACCTAGCCTATGTTTATGCATTAATATATTTGCATGACTAATTGCTTTTGCATTCACTTTTTGTGCAACTCATGCAAGTGACATCACTGAGAGATGAAAACCTCAACTGTGCACAAACCAAGGAGGATAAATTAAATCACTTGCTTAAGCAACTGGGAATGGAAGTGACTGCAAATGTTAAATTGCTTGTGTACAAGATAGAGGATATATTTTGAATGTTTGGCTCTGAAATTAAGATGTGCTTATAATAAAATAAGCATCATGTATTACTTGCATCCAAACAAGATGAAGGGGTTTAAATCAGATGTATTTGGTATTATCAAAATAAAAATCAGTTCAATTGAACTGTAACAGTTAAACTATTATTTTTTTTGCAGAGAGGGTGTTATTTCAATGCAATCAGTGTCACACTGTATTTCTGTTTCAATGAGATTTTCATTTAGAAGTCATTATCATTTTGGTGAAAGATTAAATTTGCTGCCTGCCACTAGGGGTTAGACTGCAGACAAAATGTAAAAAGTTGACAAGTTAGATAAAGAAATTAATAGAATTTATGTTGTTATGATCCTAATGGCAAGTAATTATCGCTGAACCAGCAGTACAAATGTGCTTTTTCATTATGAATACCTGACATGTTATAGAAATATCTAGAAGACATATTATTTGTACAGTGAAGCAACAGAGTGGTAAACTGTTAAATATATTACTTCAATATTCAGCATTTAATACAAGAGTTTAGCTGGGCACTGACCCTTTTTGAAGATTTTGCTGAAATGTTAAAGACAGACACTACAAAGCATGAAGGGTCTAACTAAGTTAATGTCTTACCAGTTCATTCTTTTAAATATTTACTTGTTTCTCACACTTGGAACCATCATAACTTTTTGCATAGATTCTGGATCAGCAAAACTGAAGTTACTACAGGTTCGTGTATTACACATAAAATATGTTACAAGGTAAAATCAACCACACGAAAATTAAGAAATGCATGGGCAACTTAATTCAGCTCCCTTGTGCATGTGCATCTTTAATTATATCACTACATACTATTTTTTACTTAGGATTCCTGCCCCATTCGGTGTGCAGTTTGGACTATGCTTAATTAATTAATTAATTAATTAATTTGTTTTATCCTCCTAGTGCACTCTGAGGACTTCTTTACTACACACTGTTCAAATTCTTCCCTGAAGACTGAATTATCAATGTCCTCATGGGATTTTTTCTGATGCTTATTATAGAATCCAAGTGTTACACAAATACTAATTCATTATTTTATCACCCACAAGAGATGAAGGGTTATTATTATCCTTTCCTACAGATGACGGGCTGAGGGACAGAAATAAAAATCAAAAGTACCCACTGATTTTGGGTACCTAATCTGAGATACTTACAAACAGAAACCAAGTTGGGCTTGATTTTTGCGACAGCATTTTAGATTAGGGATGTAAAATCCCATGTAATTAGTTAAACTGTTAAATGCGATGCTGCCACTTGTGTTTAATTATTTAACTGACTAAAGGGAGATCCCCCCCCCCACCAGCTGGGAACAGGTTAGAGAGGCCACCACTGTAGGGGCTGCTCCCAGCACCACACAGGGGATGCCGCCATGGCTCCTGGCCTCCGTGGCTTTCCCTCCTGAGGGGGCTGCTGCCATGACTCCCGGCTCCCCAACTGGAGCTGGAGTAGCCCTCCAACCATGGCTGGGCCCCAGGTGGGGGGCTGCTCCCAGGTACAATTTAACCGTTACTCAGGAAGCATCATCCTTAATGGCGATGCTTACCAGGTAACTGTTTAACTGGTTACCCATTAACATTCCTATTTTAGATAACCAAGCTCAGCTGACATGCATTTCATATGGCAGCCCTTTTTTTGGTTCTTCCAGAGCCTCCTGCTGTGATTCTGTCTTTGTTTTCCCCTGCATCTCCTTGTGTTTCCATGGCCCTTCCAAAGCATCATAAAGTCAACCTTCTTCTAGCTCTGGTCAAAATGGCCATCCACCAAAGCTAGGAAACTCTATGTGGTGGTGCTCTGCAACTGAGGAGGCCTATTTCTGGACCTTTGTTATACTACAGCTGTGGGCAGAGTTCTTCTGGGATGCACCCACCCACTGGCTTTTTGGATTACTTTTAGGAGAAGTAGGTATTGTCTTGTGTCCTCTGCTTCGTGTTCCTTCTCTCATTCTGTCTCTATAACCTTCACTCCCATCCTTGTTTTGTGGTCCCTCATAATCAGTTGGGCTCAGTGGTTTCTCCCACGTGGTTGAGGAGGCAGGCCGTTAGTTTAGGCCCACCCACCCAAGTACTCACAATGGCTACACACCTTCCAGCTGATACAATAAATGGAGCAGGGGTCCTACAGACAACACTCATTTATGATACAATCCTGATTAATTGCTGCAACATATTTAATCCTTTGCATTGAACAAAGCTGGAATCCCATGGAAAAACATATTCTGTGATTGTATAATTAAACACTGCGTCTTTAGGAATATGTGCAATGGGGGCAAATCAGGCTTGCCCAGGCAACCTTCATTCTGGTGTTTCCTATTAATGTACTTTTAATGTTATTTGTATGTGTGTGTGTATAAGTACACACACACGCAAAGCAGCCTAGGCTTTACAAAAACAAAGCAAATTAACCTCACAGAAGTTACACCATATTGACCTCCAGAAGGGTCACCCACAGGGTTGTAACCTTTAGATCTACTGCACAGATCTCTGTCATTTGAGCTAATGGAATAATTAATAGCAGTAGCTGTAGATTTTCATCCTGTATGTGCTCCAGCACTAGCAGGGGAGATGAAATATACTGATAATGGATTTCATAGACATTCACAGAAGCGTTCTGTTCCAGCAACTGGAGGGGAGTGGACACAGAATCTTCTGTCCTTTCCCCTTAAGCATGACCCCTACTGCCATATTCCCTGCAATCTGTTCGTATCCTCAACCTGTCTCTTCCCCATTTCTGATGATTCTTCCCAGGCCCTTTCTTCCTGCCTCTTTGGTCCCTGTCACTGTTTCTACTTCTCAGGCTTTCCATCTCAGCCTCAGCCCCATTGCCCAGCCAATCCTAGCTCCCCTCCTTCATGTTTGCTGTCTGAATCTCAGTCTCCCTCCCTCCACACTCCCAGTGTCCTCATCCAGCCTGCCCCAACTCCTCATCAGATCTGCTCCCCTCCCTTGGCTCCCAGACCCAGACTTCCTGTTCAGGCTCCTCATCCAATCTCAGTGTCCTTCCTTTGCTAGGCAAGAGCATTCCACAGTTTAGGTGGCAACTACACAACTACTACTCTAGCAAGTGGGGCCAGAGAACTAAAATGAGCTTGTGAAATGTAGTTAAAGTTCTCCAGCAGTCAGAGGAAGGATATAGAAGTTTTGCTAGACTGTTTCTGTGTTTCCAGCATTATCAAACTTCATTGCATGCTGCTTCAAAATATCAAACTATGCAACCATAAAGTCATGAACAACATATTAGTATCAGAAGCAAAAAATTTACAATATAGAAAACTTTCAGTTTGATACTAAAGATTTGTACTCTAGAAGAAATTAGTTTTCCATTTCAGTGCATGACAAATGTATTCCTTTCAACAAGTTTATTATTCTGAGGGAATATTTAGTTTCTATTGCATTACTTTGCAATATATAGAAAAGTATATTTTATGGACAAGAACACTTACAAAATTTATTTCTTTAACATTTGCAGTGCTGTATTTTGTTTGCTATTACATAAATGCAATCCCACTGAGGCTTTCAGGATTTATACAGATTTCAGTAAGAGCGGAATTTGTCTTGTGATATTTATTTGCATGAGATTCACTGTGTGATAGAAAACACTCTCTTTTCTCTCAGGAATTTGAGAGCTAAGTAGGTAGCCCACGGTGATATCCATAAAACACTTTCCTTAAACCAAAGAAATATAGCCACCATTTTTGTGAGCCTATAAGTGACAATGCTAGTGGGAAAAGGGGTAGGTTGCTATAAAAACAGGTTCCTTTACTGAAGACGGAAAGCCTGCAAGGGCATGATGTAGGATTAATTTGCGTTTAAGTATACTGAGAGTCAGGCTCACACTGCAGGCCTTACTTATCTTCTGGAATTTGTTTCACTATGTGTGCTCTCTTTATTTTTAATTATATATTTAGGTGTCTTTTTGTGTTGCTACAGTTTTTAGATTAAAATAATTATTTTCACCAAAATAAACACCTTTTAGATTTGCACCAAAATTCCCAACTCCTCTACCCATATTTTGGAATGACACCAGGGGATTCCTGATATCCAAATTACATACTCGCATTTCTAACAACGAAATGTCAGTTGGATAGTAGGCAATACTACGAGAAGTTCTTGTTTAAAGCATTGAATGAAATACAATTTATATGATGACACTGAAGTTTCACACAAAATTCTAGTGAATATTGCACTGAGGTTTCAAAATTTTAGCAACTGAAGAGACATTAACAGTTGGTATTGATGAAAGGCACATCGGCTCAAAATTTTTGAAGTCCTCAAACTTGTAAGGTATTTCCTCATTACAATTGTCCTCATGGAAATAAGCAAAGCTTTCATAGGCCAGACCAAACAATCTTGACTACAAGGCTCCTTGCAGAACTAGCACTAATATAATTTCTTCATCAGTAGAAGGGGCTTTTTATCTAAAGAAAAGTTGAACTATTAACAGATCGTAGCATATTTGCAGCTTGCTCAACCCTGCCCCACAGAAGAATATAGAATTTAGATATATAGTAGAGTGGAGGAGCATAAAGCAAGAAGGTAATGGGTTCATTTTGTCATTTCTCGATAAACACTGATGGGGTAAAAATCAAATTTATCAAGCTCCAAAGCATTCAGATTATTTTTTTCTTAGAAGTGCTTTAACCATGGAAAAATGCTATTATATTATCTGAGGCTATGTTTAGATTACAAAGTTCTATCTGAAAAAGATACACAAATTGCTAACCACAATTTGCATATATTTTTCTGCTATTCTTCCAAAAGAGGCTTTTCCAACAACTGGCCAAATTGTCAGAAAAAAAAACCCTCTTTCGGAACATGCATTCTTCCTCATAGAACAAGCTTTACAGGGATGCCGAAAAAATGCATCTGGTTTTCCAAATGTTTTTTTGGAAAAGCAGACGTGTGTCTTCCTATCCGGTATCCCGGAAAACTCTGCAGTCTAGATGTACCCTGAGCCTAGAGCATTTGAGCTTTTCTCTATATCCAGCACTGAAAACCAAAGAGAAAGAAATGCCCCTATTCTTGTCATGTTAAAACAAACTACCCATACACAAATTCGCGATGCCCATAAAACACCATCATCTTGCATTAATTAGAATGGTAGTGAATTGGGACTACTGATGAAAAACTTTCCTGTTTTACTATTACTTTGTTCTCTGTCATAAAAATTGGACCTATAAATTGAGCCTTAATTATGAGATCACCTGTAAAAAATTAGTGGAAGTACAATAGTTGTAACAATGTACAGCAACAAATGGGGGAAAGATGCAAAATGACACAGAAAGACTGAATTAGTGTCAACAAAATGGCTGACTGATTTAACTCAAGGACTATGTTAAGATCATTCTTGAAACCAAGAAAAAGTGTGGAACTGGAAATCAGAGAATCAAAATTGGTGTCAGAAACAAAGCCTAACTGTTGGACAAAATAACGAGATGAAGGCTGTCCCTTCAATCACTCTCCTTTTGTGGGCCACAAAAAATGACTTTGGTGAGAAAAGCTAACTAATGGAATGAGTTTCATCATCATGGCTGCCAGGCTCACTGTCTCCTAGGATCCTGAAACTTCTTGGTCTTACTCTTGAGAGATGTTCAGACCAGATTGGTCTTCAGAGAAGGACCCAGATGATACAACCCCACAAGCTAAATCCCATACACCAGTTGAGATGTGGTCTTCATGTCTATATCCCTTTACTTCCAACCCTGTGTGTCCTTTTCTTCCCTGTCTTTCTCCTTTTGCTTTCTATATAATAAGAATCTGGCTTAGCCAAACAAGACTACATTTTGCAATAATACTCTAAATCCATGACCAGAGAGGCAGATAAATGCAATGCGCTACACAACCTGATGCTGGTACAAGTTTGCCCAGTCTTGGAGTGACTGATAAAGACCATGTGTGGTGTCTGTGTTTTTCCAGCAGCAAGGCTGCAAGTGTGAGTCAACACCACAGACAGAGGCTGCATTTTTTAAATCTTGGCTACTTTTTTCTCTTCCCTCTTGTGCATGTTTGTCTTCTAAGAAATGGGATTGAGTTTAAATAACAAAAGTACTAACAACCACTCCAGGCCAGCCCATTTCAACTGCTTTCTTCTTTTTCCTTCCAATAGGACAGTTAGTATAATCTTTGATACTGTCTAACAAACTGTCAATCAAGGAAGGGCAGCTTCCCTTCCAAAAATCTCTCTCTAGCTAAAGGGAAAAGGAATACAGTATGTTGTTAAACATGAAAGCATCTTGTGATTATGTGCAAATCTCCATTTTCATTTAAAGCAACATGAAAGCTCCTATAGCTATTGGCTATTGAACTATTGAGAAATGAACTCTAAAAGCTCAAACAGAAGATCAATAAAAAATAAATCTTGGAAATATAGTTTTCAAAATCTCCTGATTTTTAATCCAATATCATGGTTTGGAGGCCCTGACATCTGACTTTTGAATGTTAGGGTGTGGCAATACTGCATCCATCCCATTTGGGGCCAGAGAGACAACGCACACTGGTCTTGCAAAAAAGTGCCATGGATGTCCATACAGAACAAGTAGGAGTTTTAGCTTTTAAAGATTTCTCCAATATATCTACCCTGGGGGAAATGGATGGTACTAAATTTAGATAATTTAGACAGATGAAAGATTGTGACAGCCCCGTTAAGATTTTAACCTGTGGTTTCAGGGAATTGTATTGTCTCAGACATGAAGTTTAGCTCACTAAACCATCCTTGTAACATACTGTTTCCATATTTAATTTTAGTTTGTTCTTTTTTTTTTACAATGTTTGTATCTGCCAATTTTCATGTGACTGTCAGTTGAACCCTTCAGCCTATTCATTTTTCTCTCAATTTTGTTTCATTAAATCACATTCACTCGTTTCCCAAATACTCAGTGACCTTATTTGGACTATACTTTTCCCTCAGCTGACCCTGAGGAAAAAATTACAGCAGCAACAATCGGCAACTTTACCAGCATTCAGCAAAGTATGAAAAGGGTAAAAGTTCTTCATTTCCCAGCCCTGACATTCATCAGAGACAGACACATAAAAAAGAAAGGGCAGATTCCAATGACATGCTCCCAATAAATTGGAAACTCTTGTCACAGCAAACTTCAATTTCACAGTTCTTAATCACAGGGCATAGCAATTATATAAGTTGCTCATTTTAAACCATTGGGTATTCATTCATATATTGTAGCTACTATTTGGCATGCTTTGATTATTGTACATTTTTACACACTAAATTTATTCCAATTAGTAATGAATTTTGTTTCATCCATTTTTTCCTACACTAGTGAGTAATTAATTGTATAATGGCTGCTGAATGTCGGCTTTCAGGTGGATGGGAAGGAAGGGCTAGAGTGCTGCTATGCTACCCTTCCAGAAAAGGCGGAAATGGGATAAATGCTGAGCATGTTGTGGTCATGTTGGGCTTCCTCTTTTTGAAATTATACTTACCTGGCTGCATCTAGACTGGCATGATTTTGCGCAAAAGCAGTTGCTTTTGCGCAAAATCTTGCCGCCTCTCTACACTGGCCGCTTGTATTTGTGCAAGAACACTGACTTTGTAATGTACAAAATCAGTGGTTCTTGCACAAATATTCTGATGCTCCCACTCAGGGATAAGCCCTCTTACGCAAGTATTCTTACGCAAGAGGGCCAGTGTAGACAGTCACGTTTATTTCTTGCGCAAGAAAGCCCCATGGCTAAAATGGCCATCGGAGCTTTCTTGCACAAGAGAGGGTCTATACTGGGCATGGATTCTTTTGCACAAAAGCAAATCTTTTGCGCAAAGGCACATGCCAGTATAGACGCTCTCTTGCGCAAATACTTTTAACAGAAAAACTTTTCCGTTAAAAGTATTTGCGCAAAATCTTGCCAATCTAGACGCAGCCATCTGAGTATGGACTTTATAGCCAAGGGAAGTTGCTCTTCATGCTCTGGGTGCACTGACCATTGTGACAAAGGAAACAGTAGAGAAAATAAGGCCCTGTCTACATTTACCAGTAGATCAGCACTTGCTGTGACTGATGCAGCAAGTGTCAATTTATTCTGGTCTGGAGAAGATCTGCTAAATTGATGGTAAAGTAAGGTAAGTCGGAAGCACTGTGTTAATCTAACCTACATTGACTTCAGTTACTTTGTTCATGTAACTGGAATCACGTAGGTTGATTTACCACGGTAGTATAGATAAGGCCCAAATCTCTGAGATTGTGGGTGCCTAATGGTATTTTTATGCAGAAGTGCATAGCTCGAAATAAACTATGCAATTTGAACTACGCAAATTGTGTAGCTTATTTCTAGATAGCCCATTTCAAAATTTGGCACTGTCTAAACAGTGCTAATTTCAAAACAGAGCACTATTCCAGCATCTTCCTTAATCCTCATGCAACAAAGTTTACAGGAGGCCAAAATAACAAGCTCATTATTTCAAAATAACGGGCTTGCTGTTAAAACGAATAATGGGCTTGCTGTTAAAACGTGCAGAATGCTATTTCAGGATAATAGATGTTATCCCGAAATAGCACTGCTGTGTAGATGTACCCTAAAAGAAGCATGTCCTTTGATCTATATCATTCTGCAGAACACAGTTACAGAGACATACTTAAAAAGAGCTCAGCAGGGCCGGATCAAAATCATCTATCTCAAACCAAAGGGAAACAGAACAAGGAGAAGGAATAGGCATAAGGGTATAGACAAACAAAGAACAAAAGAGAAAAGGAGACAATATTTTGGTCTACAAAAGAGGAAAAAGGAGATTTTTTTTTATTGAAAGAGAAAAAAGATGGAAAAGAAGAGAAAGATGAGAGAACATGGTTGTGAAAGAAAGCAGAACAGACAACTGAGAAGAGAATAAAAGTGGATGAGATGCAAAGCAAAAACCACAGAAAACGAAAAGAAAAAAGTAAAGACCGCGCACATACCAGGTTTAGGTTTAGCAAAACATTTAGTTGATGCATGTTATTTCAAACATTTTATTGTGTTTTTGTGGTAGGCTTTGCTAGTTTAACAGCAGGTAGTTAAACAGGGGAAGCTGTGAGAAGTGATAGAAGTATTACTGTGAAAATTTCAATCAAGTGCTTCTTACTGTTATTACTGGGCATTTCACTTGGTTGTAAATATATTCCATAGTTATATGCCACAGAAACATACATTTTTTCCTATAATGTTTTTAGACCAATATGCTTTCAAAGGACATTTTGTAACTGCCCTTTTTTTATGAAGGCACCAAACTGCTATTGGTTCTTCTATGTATCCCTTTGTGGCATTTTCCCCCTTTTCCTCTTTTGAGAAATTTTAATGTAGGTTTTCTCAAAAGAGCTTATATACAACACTACCAGTATAAAAGTCCAGTTTGTTTCCTTATCTCAGAAGTTCATGACACTGACAAACAACAAAGCACAAGGTGCCTTCTATTCTGTATTAAGACAGATGTCATGTTACAGTATTCTGCATTATGATGCCACATTTTGAGTTTTATACTTTCTACATCTGATGTTAGTATGGTACTTTTTTGACTGTTTCCAAAAGGTAACATTTCACAACTAAAAGCTTCTCTTCACTTCTAGAACAGGGGTATTTTTCACTTCAGGACAACTGAGCATGAGATATTGACTGTGTTTTTACCTTGGAAAATCAGGCACTTAAATTCTACCATGAGGTAAATTTGCTCAGATCATGCACATAGGGTATAAATCCAGCCCTGTTAAGATCACTTTTTTCTTGGTTTCAAAGTCCTCAGAGGCAATAGTCAGAGTATTCATTCCCAAGGTTGCACAC
>CM057845.1:227288137-227300036 GCA_030068395.1 Apalone spinifera | reverse complement strand
ACATGCTATTTTGAATTAGCAAAACACTAATTTGAATTAGTTTTTAGGTCTAGACGCACTAATTCGAATTAGATTAGTTCGAATTAACTAATTTGAATTAAGTTAGTTCGAATTAGTGCTGTAGTGTAGACATACCCTTATTTCCTTCTCATGTTTCCAGCTTTTCCAGCTCAACTGGTATTATTTCCCTGTCTTCTCTGGAGTATACAACAATTTCCAATTCATCTCAACTTCCAGTAATCTCAAAACATATCTACATTTTCATTTAGTCCTTACCTATAATTAAAAACCTACTGTATATTTTAGAGAGTTTGTGCACCTGCCCGTGTGTCTATCTGTCCGTCTGTGAGTCTGTTCAGGAACTCCTCCTAAATGTTAGGACCTAGGACCACTAATTTTGATATGCAGTTTTTTCTTACCATAACTTAAAACAAGGTCAGGTTTTTGTTAAGCCAGGACAAATCAGATGTGCATGGAATGGGATCATTTTGCATCAAATGGAAGGAGTGTGATAACAGGGACAGTTATATTCATGAATGACCACAGGGGGCAGCAAGCACCCCAGTCCTGAGGAGCAGCCACTGGCCAGCAGCAACGGCCTCTGCTGCCATGAGCTAGGCCTGGGGAGAAGCTGGCGAATGGCCTCCATGGCCCCAGAGCTGCCCTCAGGGAAAAGCTGGTGGGAGGACTGCACATCTCCACTACCACCACCCTAGGCCAAACTCAGGGAAAAGGTGGTAGGCAGCCTGCACAGCCCCCACCACTCCAGGCCAGCTCTGGAGAGAAGCCAGCGGGTGGGCAAAGTGGCCAAGTAAGTCTTCCAGTGATCTATAAAGGCTACTGCACCACACTAGATAGTTCCCTGCCCCATACTTGATTCTATTCCATGTATACATAGTTGTAGTTTATGTTCCTTCAGCTAGTTTTCAGTCTATATGAAAGAAGTCTTGCACTCTTATTTGAATTAATTTTTCAGGGAAGAGGTGCTAACTGATAAATTCTGGATATACTGGACTTTTTTCATTTCTTCATCTACTGATTTATGTAAGTCAGATAAACAAGCTTGATTTTTTTTTCTTTGAGTCATGCTTCTTGATATTTCCTAGGTAATTACAATTTTGTTCTCAGTATTTACATAACTTGCAATTTTAGGGATGCAAACAGTGAGGCAAAATCTATAAATATTTGCTGCAAAGTACATTACTTGCAAATGTGGCTAAAATTTGCTAGATAGATAACTTATTATAGTTGGGGGGGATTTAAATCCTTTTACTTTTTTGTTATTCAGCTATATAGTGTGACATTTTATCATGTTTATCAGAAAATGATAAATGAACTTTTATCGCTTTGGCCTAATGAGGTTCCTCTGATATCACGTCTTATGTTGTCACTTCGGAGACAAGAATTCCAACCCAGACTCACTTTCTCATCTTTGGGTAAGCCAGGAGTGAGAATTTGTTGTGCTTAATTACTCACATTGCAGTGACCCACAGCGATGGGCCACTGCAAGTGCAACCCTTGCTGTGTTGGTTACTGGCCTGTAATTACAGGCAAGTAAAACTGACTTCAGGAATGGTCAAATTGTTTGAAACTATAGTAAAGAACAAAATTATTAGACACATATATATAAACATTATTTGTTGAGGGAGAGTCAACATGGTTTTATAAATGGAAATCATGCCTCGACACTAGTAGACTTCCTTGAGGGGGGTCAACACATACTTGTACACTGGTAAAGAGAGAGAAGTTCAGATCGGATGGGTCTGGCTGCTGGAGTGAGAGTATGTGCACTACTTGCTTGAGGCAAGCCACTGCAGAAACCTAGAGACAGAGATGCCACAACCAGGCTGAAGATAAGACGCTGCCAGAGGCCTTATGGAGTTTGGAGGTGCCAAGGAGTGGGCAGTCCATGGACCAGGGAGGTAAGTCAGAGGTCCACACTGTAGCTGTCCGGACAGCAGCGGGAAGTAGCCCAGGGGAAGGTGACAGCTAACCGGTGAGTGAGCTGATACTGGGAGTCAATATGTTTTGGTTGGAGCTTTTTACCACTGACTCAGTGGCTCAAGTGAAAGTGACACTAATAGGGCCTTGGGCTGGGGTCCAGTGGAGAGGAAGGGCCTGGATCCCTCCTGCCGGGGGATGTAACTCCTTCCCTTGTCTCTTGCCCCTAATCAGGGAGTTGTGATTTGGGGTGAATTTACTGACTCTGGCTTAGGCCACACAGCCCTATGGATTAGGATGGATTTATTGACTTGGGTCATTAGGCCACAGTGCCTCCTGACTGAAGGTGAACATATGGACATGGGTTGGGAAGAAGGCGCACTCCCTTACTCCCTAAGGAAGACAGGCGCACTTTCCCTGCACTGGGCATCGTCTTCCCTGACTGTGTCAGGGAGGGGTATGATTGAGATCTATAAAATTATGACTGATGTGGAGACAGTCAATACTCCTCATAGCACAGAAACATAGGCAGCATGTTTAAAACACACAAAAAAAGGGTTTTTTTCTTCCACACAATGCACAATCTGTGGAACTTCTTGCTAGAGGGCATTGTGAATGCCAAGACTATAACAGGATTCAAAAAAGAGCTAGATACATTCATGAGGTTAGGTCCATCAATGGCTATTAGCCATGATAGGCAGGGATAGTGTCCCTAGGCTCTTTGCCAGAAGCAGGGAATGTGCAAGAAGGTGATGATTCCCTGTTGTGTTTCATTCCCTCTGGGACACCTGGCTCTGTCCACTGTTGGAAGACAAGATACTGGGCAAAAGTGACCTTTGGTCTGACCTACTATGGCTGTTCTTGTTTACTAATGAGCAGTGAAAATCACAGTGCCCACAGTGACATTTGCACAGTGAATCATGACATAGCAACACACTCTCGTCTGTTTCCTTTCTGTGGTATGTATTTGCCACAAATTGAACCCTTTTATTTAAGCTGAACAATAATATCTGAATGTTTTAATCTTAATCGCAGCAGATCATTGCTGGGTTGGTTTTTTTGGTTGTTTCTTTTTAGGCATGGACATAACCTTTGGTACCCTGAAGTCTTAGCAGCTTGTAGCAGTCTTGGAGGCCAATCTTCCTAGTGGCTATATGTCAGGATTCTGAAACTTATTTCTGATTTCTTCTGGCTTTTATAACTCTCATTAATTCTGATTTCTTATGCAGTAGATTAAGACTAATAGGAAGTGAAGCTGCTTTCAGTTAAAATAAACAAAGTCCTGAGGTTGAAAGGATCCAAGATGTCTGTTAAATTATACAGCTGTACATGCAAAGCTCTACAGTATGGAAATTCATTCCCTTGGCTTAAACCATCCTCCTGAATAGTAGGCAGGTACAGATGCTGACACTAAGTTTAACATGAAAAAGGGAAACGTTTTGGCCAAGCCACTGGAGAGTCCTCAACATAAAGTCAATAGGACTGAAGAAAAGACATGACCCAAGATCCAAGACTGAGTTCAAAGAACTGATTTCAGAAGAAAAACTGATTGGATCACCATCACTCTTCTCAGTAGAGATTATTGGGAGGAGTGACTACTCAGTGGAATGATCACTGAAGAAGAAAGTATTGAAGAAGACTCAGATGCAATGCTGTATTTGTAGGAAAGCTTGAGAGAAATAGTTTCTGGAGAGAGAATTTACGGAAAATTTTGATATAGCGAATAAGGAAAGGCAACATATTGGAAAAGCTAATAAGACATGAGTAGTGCTACTGAAAATGAAGATTGAAAGTAGTCCAGCTCGGTTAAAACTATGCTGCAAAACACTGAGTAGCACAGGAAACGAGAAACATTAAAATGGACTAGACAAACAGAATTGTTGTTCTCTTCTATTCAGATTCTAATAAAAGACATGTCTGAGTGTAACCACCACCAGGCAGATTTGAACCTGGGACCTCCAGAGTTGAGTATAGGAGCCTCTAACCTAAAAGTGAGCTGCCTCCCAGGCCATGGTATAGAGATCTCTTGGTCTTAACTGTTGCTGTGGTCTAGGTACCACTTCCATTGCTCAGGACCCACACTAGGGGTACGTCTAGACCACATGGCTCCATTGACAGAGGCATGTAGATTAGTTTACTCGACAAAGGGAAATGAAGCGGCTTTTTAAATAATCGCCACTTCATCTAATAAAAATGGTGCCAATCAGCTGTTTGTCAGCACAGCATGGCAATCTAGATGGGGATCTGCCGACCCTGACAGATCCTTTATACCTCGTGAAACCCCTTAGTTTACCCTTTGTTTACCTTCATTGACAGAGCCATGTAGTTTAGACACACCCTAGGTATGTGGGTTACATGAGCACCTTCCAAGAATACAGAATTAAGCTATCTGACTTATATCTGTCATGCTCTCCAAAAGGTGCTTCTCTGGGAACCAGTCCTGCACCATCCGTAATCAGGGCCTTACTAATACTCATCTGAAGAAGTGGGTTGTGCCCACAAAAGCTCATGTTACCATCTACATTTTTTGTTAGTCTTTAAGGTACTGCTGGACTAGTCGTTGTTTTTTTAAGTTTTTTACTCTCCGCTGGGCAGCTCCTTTTATACAGGGCTGCCCCAGCAAACTACACCGTGACGCTTACTTAAAAGCCCATCCCCCATTGGCCAGGGCTGTGGGCAGGCTCCCTCCAGACTGCAATAACCCCTTCCAGCCATTGTGGGGCAGTCACCTCACCACATCAGAGAAAAATTGTGGGTGAGAAATATATAAATTTTTAAATCTGTATGCGCTGCTAATGTGCTTTTCCTAAAGAAATCAAGTTCAAATAAGTGCAACTTGCCTTGAAACAGAAAACGGGGAGGTTTGTGTTACTTCATAGGTCTTGCTGGAAGTTATTTCATGGCCTTTGGCCCCCAAAGAAGGTTCTGTGCCTTTCACAAACAAGCTTTACCCTTGATGCAAAAAAGTTTGATTGCTTTCCTAACCTGGAAAAGTGTAAGCCTGTATAATACGACTCCAGAATTATTTACACTAATTAAAGTCTAACATGAAAAAAAAACAAATAAAAAAGAAAATGTTGAGTTAGCCAAGGAAAATGGTAGGGATTGCTACAGTCCACTGTGATCTTCAGGAAAAGGAGGCAGAAAGCTCTTCTAGGGCTCCTCTAGATCTTCACACTTCAAGACTGTTCACTGAATCACTGTTTTAGGGTTGCATAGAAAACCTCCACTAGTTTCCCTAATAATTATTTAGAAGCAAACAATTGCACTTAAATTCGTGCAGTTTTTCCATGTGAACTAGCTTTTATTTGTACCTGTTGCACCATCTCCTGTGCATAGCGGGAGAATTGCTAAGGTCAGACAATTTCTCTATTAATATGTTGTCCACACAGTGAAAGTTTGAGAGTCCCTGTCTTGGGTTATGCAGAGAAAAATTATTCTTGTTCATCTTCAGTTGCTCATTATTCTATATTTGTACTATTTCACATTTTAAAGGTGTCTGAAGAGAAGTAGCACCCAGCCTAAAAGGACTCGTATGATTAATGTAGGATTAGTTCTTTAGTAGATATAACAAGGTTTCATCTAAGCCTGTGAGGAAGAGATGAAGGAGCAGATTGAGGGCAGAAGATGGATAGCTGGGTGCTAAATAGATTAACTCAGTGCAGCTGGCAGCGAGGCCAGAATGTAAATGATACTTGATCAACCAACTGCAGATACCAGCCAGAAGGCTATTGTGGGAGGGCAAGGACACTATTAAAATCATATGGATGTTTTGTAAAATGAAATATAAATCCCCAAGAGAAGGTAAATGATCCATTCTATTTTTAAAAGTAATTTTTCCACTGCAGACAAATTTCATAGATAATGTAAAAGATTTTTATATATGTTTTTATATAAATTCAGTAATCGTATCATTTGTCTTTATGGCAACTTAAATCCCACCTCAAAAAACTGGAAAGTTTAATGAAACCCTAATTTCTTCCTTACAAGTCCCCTTGCAATCTACTGCTTGCTCTGATATCTAATAGTACCTAGGCCCAAGTGCATTTGAAAAACTGATTTAAATATCTTCAGAATCAAATAGTATTTTGCAGATATTGCCATATCAATTCTATATCACGGTACAGGAAAGATTCCAAGAGACAAATGGGTGCTTTGATAGTATTGGGATTGGTATGTCATATTTCAGATTAGATTAGCTGGAGAAGATTGGTTTATGAAACTAACCGGCTGCATTGAAAAGTTGGAGGGTTTTTCAGTATCAGAAAGGACGAACAATGCTAACACTTGAAAAAAGTGCCCACTCCATTTACACACTTTAAAATATTCTTTGTTTGCAATGTGTGCAACACAATACTCTGCTTCAGAGCACTTTGACCCATTTCAACTAAAATGCCTCTGTATGATGAAACTCTTACATGCCACAGGAAGTGATGTTGGTTATTCAGTATGTGACACTCTTCCATGGAAGACCTGGGCTACACACTGATTTTGTACTCACCTAATTGTTTTGGTTAGGAGTATGATTTTCCCCTCGAAATATTCATATTAGTATAACACCTAATATGGAGGCAGTTACTCCAATGTGATGGTGCCTTATACCGATATAGTATATTCTTCTTCCTTTTTGGGGAGTAGCTCTGCCAGGTTAAGCATGTTTATACTAGTTTGACTGCATCCACAAAAGGGAGGTTATACTGCTTTAACTATATTATAGTTAAAGCTGCATAACATGTGTGTAGACCAGTGGTTATCACACTTACTTGATTACACACACACCCTTCTTAGTGTCTGTATGCTCCCCCCTAATTACATATACCACCACCCAGCTCTGATGGGAGAGTGGAGAGCAGTGTATGCTTGCCAGGTGTCAAGCTCTGAAAGCAGCAACGTCAAAAATGACGTCCCTCAATATCACTTTTCATAGTAAACTTAGTGCCCTATTACTGCCCTTCCTTCTGCACTCATACTGCCACTCCCAGGGCTGACAGCCAGAGCCCTGCTGCCACCACCCAGCGAGGCACTGGGAGTGGGGAAAAGAGAGCCTGAGCCTGGGTTGCCCACAAGCCCCAGACACCTGGGTCTGGCAGCTAGAGCCCTTCAAAAAGAAAAACCAAACAGCTCACACCTCCCTTGATATATTTCTGCACCTCCCGTGGGAGGCCCACCCCATAGTTTGAGAACCGTTAGTTTGGACCAGTGGTTCTCAACCCCTAAGGGTATGAAATGGTCTTCCAGGGGTATATCAATTCATCTAGATATATGCCTAATGTTACCACAGGCTACACAAAAAGATCTACTGAAGTCAGTACACACTACAATTTCACACAATGACCTCTTTAAACTGTCCTATAGACTATACACTGAAATGTAAGTACCACATTTATATTCCAATTGATTTAGTTTATAATTATACCAAAAGACTCACCCAACATTGCCCGGGTCCTTCAGGGCAGGAACTGGTGGTGTAGGGAGTGCAGGAGTCAGGGCAGGCCCTTGGAGATATGAGAGGCTCAAGGCAGGAGGCTGGGAGTATGGGATGGTGCAGGAGTCAGAGCAGGGAGTAAAGAGGGCCTCAAAGGGCAGGGGGTGAGGGTGGCCACTGGGTTGGCCCAAGGCAGCAGGTGCTACACACCCCACCCACCAGCTTGTCACAGGGGCAAGTGGGGGCTCTCTCCCTTCCTCCGGGCCCCTCCCAGGGTGGAGGGCTCTCTCCCTTTTCCTCTCCCCCCCCCCAATCCCTCCCAGGGCAGTGGGCACTATCCCTGTCCCTGGCCCGTCCCAGGGTGGGAGTGTTTGTGAGCTGTTCCCAGGCAGGAGGTCCTCACCTGTTCTGCTGGCAGGCAAGATGGTAGAACCCCAGCTCTGCTGGCCACTCCTTTTGTGATGAAGCTTCCCCTAGTGGAGACTCTGCAGGATAGCTCTCCTTTGCACTTGCTGCCCCCAGTGGCCATTCTCATGTCACGTATCTCAGAACAGCAGCCCCTCCCTTTGCATGTTATGGAAGACTATCCCTTTTCCGGGCTTCTGTATGTCCTGGCACAACCCAACCCTGAGCTCTCTTTAAGTTGGGATAAGAGGAAGCTGCATACCAAATGTGGTGGTCCTGGTTCTTACTATTTAGGAGGAGTTCTTGACTCACAGACAGATGTTCTAAAATAGATAGATAGATAGTAAAAATGAGAAAGTAAGCAGTTTCAGTAATAGTGTATTATGACAGTTTTGTGTGTTCGTGTCTAATGTTATAAGCAAGTAGTTTTTAAGTGAGGTAAAACTTGGGGGTACACAAGACACATTGGACTCCTGAAAGGGGTACAGATACTGGAAAGATTGAGAGCGACTGATGTAGACAAACCATGAATCAGGACAGTACTGTATTTGGTGGATATAAAATGTATCGTGCGGACTATACAAATTGTTATTAAAGATTCCATTTCTGTTAATGTAGGCGCCCTTGCCAAAAATATTGTTTTGATATTTGCATTTTCATTACTAAAAGACCAACTTCTGTTGAAACCACTGTTAAAACTCTCATTGACTTCCATTGGTGCAGGATCTCCCAAAAGGACAATTATATTTGGTGAATTACAGCTTGGTTTTCTCCCATCTATAGTTCAGAAAACAGTCTGTTTCTTTCTTAAAACATTCATCCCACAGCAAACTGAATCTCTGACCTGAAAGTCGTTGGGAGTTCTAATACTAGCTCATGCAAAATTCTATAGACCAAATGTTACCCTCGGATTCACTTGTGCAATCACATTGTTTTCATGTTCTATTACTTATATGGAATTGGACAGGCCCAGCCAAAGAGTTTGTAGGACCAAAGGCAGCATGCCATGGTTGTCTGTGCCACAGGGCTGAGCGCTCCCAGCCAGGGTTGCCAGGTGGGTGGGCATCAAGCAGCATGGGGCCCTGAAGGCCCAGGGCCCAAGGCAACCACCTTGCTCGACTTGCCCTAAGACCAGGCCTGGAACTGGATTGCACTGGAATAACTAAGGGCAGAATCTGGACTCTCTTTTAGAATTTCATTACCAATTCTGTTGTTGATATATGAGCCGGAACAGGAGCTTGCTTCGTCTCCCGCATAGCTGTACTGATTCTGCGGTGCTAACAGGAATTAAAAAACTTAGTCATGAAAGGAAGCAAATGTAACTAGGCTACATACAGAGGGCAGAACTGTTGAGTAATATGGTGTAGTTTTAACATAGTCACTTTGGTTTCCTACTGAAGTTTCAGTTCTGTCATAAAAATGTTCCATAATATCACTGTGCTCTGTTAAACAGAAGGTGTATTTTATCCCAGTGATGACTAATAATTCACCTATACAGGCAGATAAAGTGCTTTAAAATCTTTGGCAACCAGGGTTATCATTTACTGTGTCTTAAATGTAAGTTCAACTTTTTCCTCCTTTTCCTGTGTACATGTTTAGCAATGAGAATGCTTCTAAAAATACAAGCAAACACAAATATCTAAATCCACCTCTGGAGACTCATGGCATGTTTGAATCCTGCTCAGGTGAAAAGGATTTAGTGTTTTGTAGTAACTTCAGGTTTTTCAGTGTGTGTGGATTCATTTCCAGATACCAGCCGCATTAATCAAGTGTGTAGATCACACATGAATGAATCACCATGGCCAGGTCTGGGATCAGTAAGATGGGGCATAATCTTCTGACCAGTCAGACATTAAATAGGCATGAGAATTCAGGTGATTTGGGGAGGATATCCATACCACAGCCTTGAATTCAGAGCCCACTGCCTTTTTCTTTTGGGAAACTGCTCTACAGGTTTAGTCATACAAAAGTAAAAAATACATTATTTATTGTGACTTCCTCTATAAAAATGGCAAACAAAACAGTTATTCATGTGAGAATGCTCAAGGAGTAGTATTAAATGGAGATAACTCGCCTCGATGGTGCCTTTTCTGGAGATGGAGAATTTCAAACTCTCTAAATCAATTTCGTTCTTCTTTATAGTGCGAGGCCTAAGAGCAAGAGACAGTAGGTTTCTCTGCTTTTCTCCCCTTCGTGTCCCTAATGAGAAACAGTCACTATACTGGTTCTTGCATTTCAGCTGGAGACAGTTGAGCAGCACAAACAATGCTATAGCCCTAACATGAAGATGGGGATAGTCATGGTTCTGCTTGCATACTACTCTCTGTAAATGGGATATTATGTGTAAAGGATGGAGAGGTGGCTCCTGTTATGTGTGTGCACAGTGCGCAGTATGTCTATTCTGCCATGTAAGGCCAGGGTGTAAACTCAGGCTCAAGCCTACCTTCTCCTTCCAGCTACAAACAAATCACACTCTCCAAGGGCTTGGTCCCAGGAGATGAGAGTGAGAGCCAGCTGAGAGACAATGGGGGCTAGGGAGGCAAGGCTGGGCGGTAGCTAAGGAGCCTTCACCCTGGCTGGGAAAGCCCCAATGTCAATGGGGCCAGCCAGAGAGTCACGGCCCCAGCCAGGGATCCCCCGGTTGCTGTGAGATTGCTGGTGGCACGGCTAGTGGTTCCCAGGCAGGGAGGCCCCCAGTGATGGCAGGACTAGTGGCAGCCAGGCGGCCCCTGGCCAGGGACCCTGGGAAACTCCCAGTGGCAGCAGGCCAAGGTGACTGGGCAGTGCCAACTGCAGAACTCCCCGGCTAAAGTAGAGCTGGTAGAGGCAGGCAGCCCCAGCCAGAAAGCCCTAGGGAATCCCAGTGGCACAGGGACAGCCCTGGAAGTGGGGTGGGGTGGCTGGTAGTTCCAGCCAGGAATCTGGGGAACACCCTGCAACAGTGGGGCCATCAGCAGCCAGGCAGTGCTGGCTAGGAACCCCTGGATCTCCTGGGGCAGTGGGTGGGGAGCCCCAGCTGAGCCAGCCCTTAGCAGGGCCAGCAGCAGGGCAGGGAGCTCCTGGGAGAGGAGCCCAAGAGGCAGCCAACAGGGGAGAACTGACCTTACCTGTTCTGGCAAACTCCCTGGTTTGGGACAGCTCAGGTCCTGAGGGTTCTGGATCAGGGAGGTTCAACTTACACTGTGATTTTTCTGAAAATATCTTAAAACATAAAGCCTCGTAGTTGTTGCATTTATACTAATGAATAAATTGGGAGTCAGTAGTGTTACTGAAATACACATCATACTCTGCACATTACAAGTAACACTGAGCGCACGGATTAAGGTACATTCTGAGATTGTACCCTTGTACATATCACTTCGGCAAAAGAAAAACAGAATTTGTTTTTAACGTGCAGTAACTTATTGTATAAAACGTTTCTAGCATCATGAGTATGAGGAGGTGGAATGTTTCCATTTTTATATTACAAACCAGGTACAACACTGGCATTTGTAAGCTTTCCAACATTGCTTCTCCTGTGAGCTTCCGTTCTGAATGGAAGCCCCAATTCTAAGAGATAGAAAGAAAAAAAACCTTATGACACTCTCGTGGGCGTGAGTTATTTTTGAAGCTGTAACACATCCATAATTTGCAGCATGCCAAAACAATAATGGAACATGAACATTCTAAGAAGCCAGGCTGGTGTGGAAGGAGCAGCAAGTGCCCACTGTACATCAGGATGCCAGGGAGCTGCAACACTGAGTTGTAGTAAGAGTGGCTGTGGTTCTCCCCAAAATGCCCTCTTTTAACCCTACATGTAACTCTAATAGCCCATGTCCCTTTCTGGGGGCATCACTTAGGGCTTGATCTATCTATACCTAATGTGGGAGTGCGGAAGAGACACAGGTCTCCTCTAGCCAGGCCTCAAATCCAGCACATTAGTCTCTATGGCCAATCCTTATCTTTGGGGGCACCATATATATCAGGAGCCTTCTGCTTTCTGTGGGCAAAGGAGAAAGACAGGCCATTCTGCCACCAATTACACCCTAGATCCAGCCACATAGCCACTAACGGTATGCTCATAATTTTCAAGGTGCCCAAATTAAGATGTCTAGGGCCTGTTTTACAGAAGTGCTGAGCACTCACAAC
>CM057845.1:227257243-227278907 GCA_030068395.1 Apalone spinifera | reverse complement strand
AAAAAAAAAGGAACGCAGGATAAGCGGTGATCACAACTCCACCCTCCCAGCTGGGACTCCCAGGCTGGGAGGCGGGGCCGCAAACCCCTCTGGGAGCTTGTGATTGCACAGAAGCCTGACGGGGGCAGGGCCGCCCTCGTCAGGCTTCCATCCGGTGCCCAGCTAGAAAAATCAGAGAATGCCGGACACTGCACATGTCCGGTATTGTCTGATCTTTTTTTACCGGTCAGAGGGCTCAAATATTGGACTGTCCGGATGGATACAGGACACCTGGCAACCTTAGTCCCCAAACTCCTGTGCTGATTCCTGCACCTCACTCCCTGCCCTCCCAGTCCTCTACCCTGATTCCGGCACCTTTACTCCCTGCTCTGAGGCCCCCCATCTCCCAATCCTCTGCCCTGTACAAGCATTGCCTTTTAATTTAAAAAAAGAAAACCAAACATTACTACACTTAAGCACCTACGCAACGCTGTGTATATCCGCTAATATATAACATACAGAAAACTGTGTTAAGAGAATGTTAAGGATGCAAAGTAAAGCATTGTAAGGTTAGGAGATGTCAGAATTAAAGTTGGTAAAATCTCATGTTTTCTCCCTGGTGTGCATAATTAATGGTAAAGTCCTTAACTGCATTAGCATACTAGCTTTTCAACAAGACCCCTATTTCATTTAACACATAGTATGCATCTGCACAGGGGATAAATCAGGGTTGTGAACTGAATAAAGCAGGTGTTTGTAGGCCACCTAATTCCCCAGGTTTGAAGTGATTGAGTTTGGAACCTTAATATCATGTTAATGAAAATTACTAACATTGTTAATAAGTAAACTGAAAAACCAGAAATTCTATCATGTACATCACATAAGACATGGGGCACTCACTATGCCAAATTTTGAAACCATGCTCCAATGGATTATGGTGGTGGAACTTCTCAGTTGAACAATTATAAATATATTTAAACATAAACTCTTTTGTCTATTTTCCCCATTCTCATTCTTTGAGCCATTCCTGCTAAAACTTTCCAGAAAAATTCAGCCTGCAGTAGACACAAGGGAGGAATATTTCAGCCCACAGAATTTAAAAATGCAACTGACAACATGATGTGGTAATGGAAAATTTTAGGCAATTTTAACTATAAATGGTGTGATCCACTCTACCCGGTATAAAATAGATGCATCATTTTATGCTATATCAAGAAGAATCCCCTAAAAAGAGTCCCTATAAAATGTGGTCCTTCAAGTTAAACGTGTGCTGAAACTGGAGCTCATGTTGGCTGAAACTAGTATAAAGCCTATCCATAATTTAAGCTTTATGTAATTCATATTTCAAAGATTTAAATGCTAGCCTTTTACACTGGCATGGATTTTCATTTATTCATTATATTAATTTTCATTTAATTTAGTCTCATTGTTTACTTTTATTTCCAGATCGGTCTATATCCACCAGTTGCCTTGTAGGTGTTGCAGTAAGAGAAATAGCAAATAAGATTGTGTCTTCAGAGATTAGAGTCCATCTGATACTGCCAAGTATCTCCAGTGGTTTAACCTTTACCAGAAAATATTGTACTAAACTAAGAAATGTATACTTTATAAGGCAATAATGCGTCTTTATTTGATAGCCCAGAGAAATTATTCTATTTTACTCTCACAAATCCTAATGTCATATTTGTCAGGTTTGGGCAATATTAACCAAGCAATTGTGGAAATGTGGACTTAATTTGACTCCAGCTATATCACATGAACTTTTTTCACTCATCGCAGACAAAGATTATGCATAAAAAATTTCACTATTCTATCCACAAGGAATAGCAGCAATAGATTGCTGATACCATCCAACTTTATGGAAGCATGTTGTTTCGGTTCATAGAAGCTAGGATCAGTATTTGCTTTAGTAATACAATCCACTTACATAATTTCAA
The DNA here is from genome assembly GCA_030068395.1 of Apalone spinifera. NCBI lineage: Eukaryota > Metazoa > Chordata > Testudines > Trionychidae > Apalone > Apalone spinifera. Next base: position 227,276,991 of record CM057845.1, on the reverse strand, counting down.
GAGCTTTTCAGATTTAATGAACTCCCTGTGAAGATAATAAAAGATGAAAAAGGAAAATAAAATAATATCATGTATGAGTTATATCCTCAGGTAATGTTTCTCATTTTTTATTTGTGGTGGGCTGCAAATTTTAATTATAAAACCAGTGTGCAATGAAATTCACTTTTCCCTCCCAAAATAAGGATAAACTTAGGAACTAAGTGGGCATTGTGGGGTTGGTATCTATCTTGCACTTGAGTTGCTAACCTGTTTGGGTTTCTGGCCTGTACATCAGAATAAATGCAAACACAATAGCTCCTATCCTATTCTGCCCCTAATACTTCACTCCTTACTGGCCTTTTAGAACAGGCAAGCAGCTTATGGAGAAGAAAAAGGGATGCATTGTTGTGTGCTCATTACAAGAATGTGTCCTACTTAAAAAGACACTTTTCTTTTTAATTGTTGTATGTCATAGCCTGGGAAATATACCAGTCCAAACAAACAAGATGCTCAGATGAGAGATTATATAGCAATATGAGAAATATTTCAGTGTATCTGGTATTGGGAGTTCAGATGTGATATGTGATAGCTAAGAGCTTTTACCTTTGTTAGAGGGATCGAAGGCCATCTAAACACTCTGAAGAAAGATTAAAAAGTGATTTTCCTAACAGTAGGCAGTAAACCAGCCAATAAGTATCATGTTGTGTAAAGTCATTATTTTTTTAATTTTCCACCAAAAGTAAATTGTAGAGCACATGTAAATCTCAAAAAAAGATGATTGATGCTGCAAAACTAAGTAAACATAAATTGAACAGTGCCACTATCTGTTTGTTTTAAAAACTAATCTTCAGGGAGATAAATGAACTATGGTGAATTTTATCTTTTCATGCTTTCTTCGTGCTTTATCTCTTCATGTTTTATCTCATCCCCTGTTGCTCCCCAAAATTTTTTTAAAAAGCCAATTGTGCCATTACAGAGATGTTGAATAAATTAGTATTGGAAATGAACCATTTTCAAGGCTGATAGTATGGTCTCCAAAATGCATAGTGTTAAGGGATCTCATTGTGAATATGGACAGTATCTTTAAAATTATGGCTCAGGAGCTCATGGAAAGGAAAAGGAGTGATTATATACATAGAAGTAACACATATTTTCCCTCAAAAGTCCTAAAGATAATTTCAAAAGGTCTAAATTTGTTATAGACCAAATTATTTTTAGTAACCATATACCTAGAACTTGTGAGACTTTTGACTAATATTTAGGGTTTACTTTTTGTTCAGTGAAAAAACTTGATGATTAAAACTACTGAAAAGAAAGCAAGATTGAAATAAACAATTTAATTCAACTAGAATTATTTAAGAGCAATGAAAAATTCACTAAATCAGTAAAAGTTAGAATCTCTATGGTAAATTATCAATAACACATCATCAGTTTGTCAAAAGTAAGTGGGAGTTTTTAGGAATATACAGTTCTCAGTCAATATTTATCTTTATGCCTAATTCATCATGCAAACTAGTTTTTTTATTTATATTTTAATGGCTTCTTAAAATGTGTCTATAGCAATGTCACCAATTACAACTTGTGATGGGGCGGACAAAGACCGAGCTCCCCACTGGAGGCCTTTCAGCAGCCTGGCCAGCAGCAGGAACAGTGGAGAGTTTCTCCGAGTAGGGTAGGGGGGCAGGCTTCACAACAGCCAATCAGGATGCGGCAGGCTGCTATATAAGGAGCTGCTAGGTAAGGCCTGTCAGTTCCTTCCTGGAGCTCAACCCAGGAAGACCTCTGGGCTGACTGGGGAACACCAGAACCTTGGACAACTCTGAGTGGGAGCTGGGCCCTTGTAACTGAGCAGCGCTAGATCCTGCAGCTAAAGGCTAGCCAGTGACAACTCTGCGGAACTCCGGACAAGGGGACTTCAGCAACAAGGCCCTAGAGAAGGGCTGGATGAAATGGCATCCTGAGGAAGTGGCCCAGGGACATGACCACAATTACGGACTTTGACACTTGGCAGGTAACTGCTACATATAGGGTCCCTGGGCTGGGACTCAGAGGAGTGGGCGGGCCTAGGTCCACCCTACTTCCCCCCCGCTGCAAACCAGCGAGGGGGGGGGGTAAAAGAAGAGGCCTGAACCTCGGCCACGGACTGGATATTGACTCAGACAGGGAAGTAAATATTGCGAGACCCCCTTTAGCCACCAAGGGGCGCTCGCAGACAGGACTGAACCTGTTATACAACTCTTGGTGTCATTTTAACAGAGAAATTTTTAAACAATTGTGAGCGTGACTTCACTCCCATATCAGACACACAACTGTCTTTGATCTGGAATTTTCTGTGGAAATTTTCCTTTTTCTTTTCTTTTTTTTTGGGAGGCAGCGGGTGTCATTCAATGGCTTTAGAATCTTTTCCACTTCATTGTCTATTTGTTTATGGCTTGAATTCAGTTTATCTGGTCCTGAAGGTTCATCTGTTTTTAGTATCATGCTTGTTTTTCTTCTCTGTCTTCTGTTGTAATCCAAGATTGCAGTAATTTTTCATGAAACTTGTAGTTGATTCTGGCATGTTTCGACTCATAGAGAATGCTGAAGCAAAGACTTGACATCAGCTGTCAAAACTTAATTAACAACATCTCTGAATGTCAGATACAACACAGAACTTCAAGAGTGTGGTAATTTGTTCCTGAGCAATGTCAGATATTTTGCTATACAAACAGACAGTATTTATTCTGCTATCTTGAAGTCTAAAAATAAGATGACAGAACTTTTATAGGTGATAAAATGCAATCATTGTTTGTTTGAGGTGTTAATGCATGAAAATAATATCTCAATGCACAAGTCTATGTCATGCCAATGTCAGCATTTCACAAGAAACATCTTATTCATTTGTTTTTGATTATTTTTTCTCATAGTCCTGAGGGTGTGTATAAAGAAGATAAAGAAAAATTGGGTTTTTAATAGCATATCAAATGAACTACACTCTTACAAAAGAACATTTACTCTCCAGTGAAAGTATGTTTGGTCATCTTAATATAGAATCTGAAAAGCTTTTATGCAACATTCAAAACTTTTAAGGCAGCAGATTTGGCTGATTTCCACTGCACTGAGCAGATTTGCTAATTGTATTTTATTAATTTGTTCTTGTTTCCTTAACATGAAAGTTTTGCAAGAGATTTTTTTTTTCTCTACAAGCAGTAATTTTCTTAGGAGAACTAGGCTGACAAAGTCATATTAAATAACATTTTTTGAGACTTAAGACTAGATACAATTTGGAGATGATAGATTACCTGGTTGCTTCTAATTGTCTTTGAGACTTCTCAAGTCCGCCAATATTTTTTTCTGGAAATTCTCTTGGTAATACTCCTGTTGTGGATCTCTCAACCAGACAGCTCTAGAAAGCCAAAATATTTTAGGTGTGTCTTGTGTAACATAACAAGAATATTTATAATGTGCTGCAGATCATTTTGCGAGAGCTAGGCTTTTATGGAAACATCTGTTATCTAATCTTATTTTTAATTAGGAAAAACAAAGTGAGTGTCTTTATGAAAAATACCTGGATTTAATTTTCAGCATTTTGGAAGCTCAGTCCCTTAATATCCCACAACCATCTATATTAGTGTTTCCAAAACATATTTTGGAAACTAACTTAAAAATAAAACCTACTATCTACTTCGATTAAACAGAAGTACTGGATATCATAAATTTGCTTTCTCCATGAGCCAGCATGTACTGTACTGCTATCTCCTGAACAGGCCACAGCAACATTTTTAGTTATAAAAGAATGGCCATACTATGTCCACCCTATGGCCCATCTAGCTGAATATCCTGTCTTCTGTCAGAGGTCAGGGCCAGATACTTCAGAAGAAATAAACAGAATGAGGAAATCTCCCTGCTGTCCAGCTCCGGCTAGAGTTTTAAAGTCACCCAGAGCATGGAGTGGCATACCTGACCTTCTTGGCTAATAACAAATTGATAGAGCTGTCCTCCATAAACTTATCTAGTTCTTTTTTTAACCCACTGGTATTTTTGGTCTTTACAACAGCCCAGACAATGAATTCCACATGTTAACTATGTGTTGTGTGAATAAGTAGTTAGGTTTCTTTTAAACCTGCTGCCTATTAATTTCATTGTGTGATTCTTGGTTCCTTTATTGTTTGGTTTAATATGTAATTACTACTTACTTATTCCCTTTCTCCACACCATTAATGATTTTATAGACCTCTCTCTTCTATATCTCCTCAGTCATTTCTTTTCCAAGCTGAACAGTCCCGGTGGAGATTTTCTGCTTTCACATAGGCTTGCGCTGGATATAATATTGTCAACCAGATAAAACATTTTGTTGTAGCATATAACCAGTTGTTTCTGTGTCCATAATCCTGCACAGCTTCAGATAAGGAATACCCATTGCTGTAGCCATTAGGCTCACACAGAGTTTTGGGTTCAATGACATAATTCAACTCACAAAGATATTTGGCCTCCAGGCTGTGATTCTTCCTTTATGGTGTTTTCTTAATCTCAAGACCACTGACATCTGCAAAATTACTGGAAATTGCCTTGGGAGCCAATCCACAGCTTCTGTCTGGATTAGCCCAGCAGCTCTATCTTCAGTGCTATCTTCTCTCTGAGATGGATCCGACTGGTGCTCTACATGGCTGTCAGGTTTGTATAATCCACACACCTAGGCTATGTCTACACTGGCGGCTTCTTGCGCAAGAACATCTTGCGCAAGGGTTCTTGTGCAAGAACTCTTGCGCAAGAAAACGTCCACACTGCCATGTGTGAGCTGTGCTTTTGCGCAAGAACATCCATGGCAGTGTGGACACTCTCTTGCGCAAGAAAGCTCTGATGGCCATTTTAGCCATAGGGCTTTCTTGGGCAAGAAACCCCTGCTAGGCGGCCACACTGCCCTCTTGCGCAAGAGCTCCTGCGCAAGAGAGCTTAAATCTGTTAAAAAACAGCATAGTTCTTGCCCAAGAAGCTCTCTCTTACCACGCCATACTGTAAATCTTCTTGCGCAAGAGCAGGCAGGCAGTGTGGATGTGCTGTGGATTCTTGCACAAGAATGGCCCTTGTTGCACAAAAACCTGCCAGTGTAGACATAGCCCTAGTGTGGTTGAGCAATGCAAGTGGTAACTAGACCACAGCAACAATTAAGCCCAAGAGACCTCTACAGCTTGGGCTAGGAGGCAGTTGGCTTTTAGCTCAGAGAGTAGCGGCTCCTATACTCTGCTTTAGAGGTCCCAGGTTCAAATCCCGTGGTGGTGGTTATAAGTGGGGGCTTGTCCAGAATCTCAACTGTGTCTCTAAAGCTCAGGATGTGCTTCCTCACCTAGGGGAAATATGTAACCCACGCATGGGGGCTGTGTCTACATTTGTGGCTTCTTGCACAAGTACAGCTGTTCTTGTGCAAGAATCTGCAGTGTGTCCACACTGCCCACCCGCTCTTGTGCAAGGAAATTTACAGTATGGCATGGTAAGAGAGGGCTTCTTGCACAAGCACTATGCTCTTTTTTATCAAGTGTAAGCCCTCTTGTGCAGGAGCTCTTGCGCAAGAGGGCAGTGTGGACGCTCGGCAGGAATTTCTTGAGCAAGAAAGCCCTATGGCTAAAATGGCCATCAGAGCTTTCTTGCGCAAGAGAGTGTCCACACTGCCATGGATGCTCTTGTGAAAAAGCACAGCTCACACATGGCAGTGTGGACGTTTTCTTGCGCAAGAAGCTGCCAGTGTAGACATAGCCCTAGTGTGGTTACTGAGCAATGCCAGTGGTAGCGAGACCACAGCAACAGTTAAGACCAAGAGATCTCTACAGGAGGGGTTGGGAGCTAACTGGCTTTTAGCTCAGAGGGTAGAGGCTCCTATACTCCACTTTAGCGGTCCTAGGTTCAAATCTGCCTGGTGGTAGTTACATTTGCACCTGTTCCAGAACTCACACTTGGTCAGAAAATTCCAATTAGTCCTGCGTGTACATACCAGCTTCAGAACAGCAAATGAGCCTGGTTAACAAATTCCTGGACTCTCTCTAATGTGCCAAAATAGCAATTACTTGTTTGAAAATGACTCAAGTATCTATACTATTACCTAACTAGGAAAGTTTCCAGATCAACTCTGAAAGTAGGAACAGAAGCTGTAATTAAAGCAATAAAGTTTTCAGATGAACACCAAAAAACGATAAGAGAACAAAGCAAAGGTTATACCAGCAAGATATGGGAACGGTATTGAGACTTTTGTGGATTATTTTAGCAATTTATATCAAATACAAAATAATACTAGATAGGAAATTTCATTTTGTCACTATTATTTTAACCCCCCGCTCTCTCCTAGGTGACTAATGTTGAACAGCTAGTTTTTCTTTTCTAAAATGCCACCTATATCCTGTTGCTGTTAGGGAGAGATGACATTTGACCACATTTTCTCGTTAACCCAAAGAAAAAAAAACATCAATTTTTTGTTGTGTACGGCTAATAGACTAAGCTTAGCAACAAAGAAATATGTCACTGTGTGTTCACTAGAGATTATTTAAACAGGGAATGTTCCAGGAGGTTTGAGGGCATATGAATAAATCATTCTAAACATGACTGATTTTAAAAGATGTACTGCAGTGCTTAATCGAAATTGAGAGAGCTGGCGTGTTTTTTTTTTTAAAAGGTAATCTAAAACCTATTGGCAGTTGCTAATTATTAAAATATATTACTTCTTTAAAGAAGTTTACTTGCATATATTTACTCCTTCAGAGCTGACAATAATGGCAGATAAATCTGAGAAAGTTACAGTCTTACCTGTTATGTTTTTCCCCTTTTTAATTTGTTTTCCCTTCTCAGTGATTTTGCTGTACATCATTTTTCCTAGGTTTGCTGAGTTAGTTAGAAGTGATGGGAAACAATAATAAAAAATAATAATAATTTATTAGGGGCTATATAATTATACATTAAGTTTAATTATACTAGCAATTAAAAAGCATCTAGTTATTTGGAAACTGTCAGTTGGGATGAATTGTTCTTTAATGTCTCTTACACAGGTATTAGTTTGATGTGAAAATAGGAAATCTGTAGGTCAGTGCAATATTTCTTGTTGCTTTTTGTTGTCAGGTTGCTTTCCCTGATGTCCTTGAAAAGCGCAAAAGTATAGGCTAAACCACATTATGCCACTCCTTATCTTACTTATGGATATAGGTAACAAATATTCTCATTAGCTCTCACCATATGAATTATGGACCTTGCTATTTACTGTACAGAATTATAAATTGTCTAGGACTAGGACTATTTGTGCTTATAGGTTTTAAAATCTGAAATTTGGCTCCCTTTTGCAATGCTGTTTATTAAGTATGTGTGGAGCGCTAGTAGATGGGTTTTTTAATTGTGAACTTATTACATATGTGTTTTTATGTTTATTACCCATAGCCAAAAAGCCTATTGTTTCTCTTTTGTCTCATTATTGCAGTTGTTCTAATTTTAAAACAAGTGTAAATTCTAAAGACAAATATGCATCAGGCCTAATGCATTGTATTTTATTTACATGCCTGTCTGCCTGTATCAAGGATTCTTAATTGGGTTTTATATTAATTTGACTTGACTTTAAAGCACAGCTACTGACATAGTCTTAATGAACTGTGCGGAAAAAGAAAAAAAAAGTCTAATGGAATATTTATAATTTGGAATCTGTTCCCAAAGAATATGAAGTGTAATCAAATTCAGTCTTCAGCCTGAAGACAAGTTACTTGTTCACTATGAGGTTGTGTCATGCTACCATTCAAAGAAAGCCTGCTCGTTATGCTGTAGTATACCTCCTCGCAAATTTTTGCCTTTTTGTTTTTCTTTTCTTTAGTTTGGAAGCAAATGAATGTTGGAAAGCAAACAAACTCTCTTTAAAAATACCAAGGAAGGCAATAGCAACTTCCCTGAAAATTGTACTTGAATATTTTATAGAAATAATAAATGTATCTGTGGGCTTTCTCCAGCATTTTCCTCACGACATATATGTATTTTTTTGCTTTTCTGATTTTAAATAAGTTGCATAAGTTTAATTATTTAAAATGGGGAAGTAAAATGAGCTTCCTAAAGTCAAATTTCTCATTAAGTGAGGCACAGAAAAACATAGGTCAGCAATGGCAAGGAAAATTATCTGCCATCAAGAACATTTTTGCTTCACCTATTTTTTCTCTTTTTTTAAGCATTTAATTTTTTCAAAGATTTTGGAAGTCTAGATCTGTCATACAGCAGCACTCCATTTTCTTATATGCAGTTATGTGTGATTTACTTCTCTTTCATTTTCTTTCCCTTAAAGGTAACCCGTTGTATCAGATCACTGCTTTTGGGTCCTTATCTCTGGAATCAAATAGGAGACAGCTCCTCACCCTCAAAATTCTACACTCAAAACGCAACATCATGTTTTGGGTCAGTCATATCTTCCGAGCACTGAATCTCAAAGTCCCACCTATCTTGAATGATTCAGTTCTGGATGTACTGGCAGAAGTTGAGCTAGAATCTTTGGGTGCTTTGACCTCAGACAATCCATAGTTGTCATAATTGGGTGTCTTGAATCTGTATTATTATTGCAGGCCTGTTCGTACAGGTTTTATGTTCTTTGACTAAGGCAGTTAGCTTGGCTAGTTATGTGGTGTCACCAGAATACATCAAAGCTTTACAACCTCAGAGTCTTAGTACTCTTGTCTGGTAGTGCTTGGTGCAGCATCTTTGTTGAGTGAGGTACCCCTGCAGTAAGCGAGGTCTACCTTAAGAGGAACTCACTTAATTCATAACCATGATCAGTTCATGTGTTGATTCCTCAGCTCTTCAAGTAGCCAGTCCACCAACCATAGCCTGATTGTATAAGACTGGCTCTTCAATCTAGGAAAAAACAAGTAATGATCAGACTGATATCAAGGCAGGTGACATGATCTAAGGGTTAAATACAGGGCCCAAGAGTCAGGAGATTTGAGGTCTAACTCCTGTTGCACTCTTGACTCACTGGTTGATGTTAGGTAGATCACTTGATGTTTGTGTACCTTAATTACTTCATCATTAAATTGAAGACAAACATATTGTGCACTTAGGTACCATGGTGCTAAACACAGTGTAAGTATTTAGAAAAATGTACTTGTTGAACCACATTGTTTCAGCTTAAATTTCTCCTTGCCCTAAATTCAGCACATCAGAGCCATGTCTTGATGCTGAACAGTATTCTAACCCTTCAGTTAAGAACTACATTACCTATGTCTACTCTGGCATATTCTGTTATCTATCTCAATACCATTAACTCACAAGTCTTTCCTTTCCCTAACGTGGATAAAAAGACAGAGAAATTGATGAGGGATTTACTCCTAATATAATTTACCTTGCCCTTACTTTGCCCTTAACTTTTCTAGTAGTGCATACAGTTGTTCATTTTTCTTCCTCTCTTATCATTTTAGATAATTCTCAGATTTGTAGCAAAAATTAAATGATGATGTGTGTGTGTGAATAGAATGGTATTGAGAGTCAAGCTGCATGAATTGTCCAAGAAACCTTGCCATCACATAATTCATCTCACTTTGTTTTTGAGCCCAGAAACATAAACTAGCATTGCCCATTCTATGTTATTGTTTTGTGTCTTTGTATATAATGAAATAGGAATGAAACCTTTGCGCTCTTCTTTACTTAACAGTCTAGACCAACTGGTTTCTCTCTGTTGTTCAGATTTAGTAGGCAAAATGATCTCCAAGTTTCCCCCATAGCTCATTTTTCCTACAAAATTCATGTGTTTAAATTCATTTTATACATGTGCTACAGTAGATTACAGGATATAACTCAAAAAATAGTCTGACCAAAGATTAATGATTTTTAGGCTACGTCTGCATTTTTTGAGCAATCAAGAGTGTGCAGTGTCACAAATTCTTTTCATCCTGGTCCTTTGAGAGAGAGGTCTTAAACAAAGTTCAGTGTCATCACAATCTAAGGAAACATGTTTATTTTCCCCAGTTGTCCTCTATTTGCAATATTCATGATCCTAATCATATAACGTCTGTTATGAAAATCACAAATTTACATCTTAATGTGCTATTCTTCAGTAATTTAGAAACACAACTACATTTCCCTTGACAAATCATAAATTGCTTCTTAATTTATGAGAATGAAAACTACCAATATACATCTTCTTAATTTAAAAAGAGTCTCGCAAACACTTAGGCACATGCTTAACTTTAAAATATTGCTTGCATGCTTAAAGATATGCATTTGCATGTACCAAGATTCAGGGTCTTAACAACTTTTAGTTGATACTTTTAACATTTTGGTTACACATAGTTTGAAAAGAAATTATATACATAGAGAATTTAAATTCCTACATTGTTCTAGTAAAGTTGGAAAATTTTTACAGTATAAAATTTCTTCCAAACTTTAAGCCATCACAACTGTATATTTCTATTTGTGAAGATATTGTATATTCCTTCCTAATAATGTATTGTCACTTTTACTGAAGCATAATCTTTTTTGTAAATGGAAAAGTGAGGTCACATCAGGGCCTCTCCCCTGCAAGGTTTTGATCACTCAGAGGCATTTATTTACATGTTTAACTGTAAGCACATTGACCCATTGATGTTATCAGGACTATTCTCATGCTTAAATGCTTTGATGGCTCAGACACAGAGTGGTCAGCACCTTTTAGAATTGTACGCTAAATAAGGTGTATGGGATGAAAAGGTTTGCGAAGGCAAGTGAAGAGAAGAGGTAGACATAGAATTCAGGATCTCATGGCTCCCTACATCTATGCCAGTACCCCAGGCTGCTGGAAAAACCAGGAGAAGAAGATCATCCTGTAGTAGTCTTAGGCCGTGGCTGGCCTTGCTGCCTCCCTCTGACCAGTTTCAGAGCCCTGCCACAGGGTCAAGACAGGGTGAACAAACCAATAGTAGCAGTCTAGATCCGGGCCCTAGGATCAGGGCAGGGCAAACAAACAAACAGTCACTGGTTAGGAACTGGGGTTCGGGTCTCCTCGCTGGTGGAGAGCTGACAGGTGCAGGGGGGAACCTGCCACTCAAGGGGGAAGGGTGGCAGGTGGTGACACAGGTCCACCCGCTCCACTATGTCCCAGCCCAGGGCCCTATCAGTGTCAGCGCCAGCTGCCTCTGGGTCGGCGGGACTCTTGGCCACAACACACTGGCCTGATCAGTGGGCTAGCGGGGGTCCGGGCCACAACCCGCAGCCCAGCTGATGTCCATGTCTTTGGCTGGAGCTAGGTTGGCTCTCCCTGAGCTGCTTTCCAGTCCCCCCTGGGGTTCTACCTTGCTCCAGCTCTGGTTGGCAGGCTCTGCAGCGGTCGATGGAGCTGGCAGGGTGTCTACTGGTTCCTCTGGGGATGGCAGAAGCAAGGCCCAGGTGTCCCGGCCCACTCTTTGGGGCCTGATCTGGGTCCTGGGGCTCCAGGGTAGGCCTCAGGCCTTAGCAGGGGTCCCTGCAGGCTCCCATGGTCACTGGGCTCTCTCAGCAGTCGCGGCAGCCTGGAGCAGTCCTCAGAGTGTGGCAGTAGTCCTGGCGGCCCAACCCAGTTGTCCTGCTGGGGCTGGTGGGGTAAGGGTCACCATTGCCTCTGGAGCTTCAGCGGAGTTTCCTTCTCACTTGGCTGCTGGGCTGTAACTGAGCTGGGAGCTCCCTCTCTTATACTTCCGGCCCCGCCCTTCTGCTTCCTGAGGGCAGGGCTGGGACACTCTGGCACTGCCCTCCAAGGGGCCTTTAGGGGAACTTCCTTCTCTGGGTCATCAGGAGGCCATGCACCCTCCTTACACTCCCTCCCCCTGCAAGTCCAGCCCTGGGGCTCTGGAGCTGGATTCTGGCCCTTCTCCAGACTGGGAGGGAAAAGTCAGCATTTAAGTGGTCCTTACTGGCTCAGTGTCGGTCCAAAGAGGCGTACTTGCTGCAGCGTCAGGTACCAGCATGTGTGGCGAGCGTTGGTGTCCTTCATGCAATATAGCCACTGCAGAGGGACATGATCAATCACTAAGACAAAGGGGGCCCCCAATAAATAATAACAGAAGGCCTCAATGGCCCATTTAAAAGACAGAGCTTCCTTTTCAATCATGGAGTATTTGCACTCCCGTGAGAACAACTTTCTGCTCAGGTATAATGGTGTAAGCCACCTGCAATTCCTATTCTACCAGGTGATATAGAGCTGTCCAGATTGACACACACAGAAAGAGCAGCTAGTGAGCCCTTGTGACATCTGTTCAAGGTGTTTCCACCCTGGGACTCCTATAGAGTCCTGCACACAGTATAAAGCTCTTGTCCCATAGGGGTGTATGTCCTTGCTGGTCAAGCTCTCTGTGCCGGGGAGAAAATGCAAGTTCCTAACTGCATTTTTTCCTCTGTATATTGGAAATGAAATCAACTCTTTGCATTTAGTTTGTATTTTCTTTTCATACCAGTCCCTGTTACTGTTGTTCAGAGCAGAGGATACTTTTCTTGAAGTGTGAATCAAACCACAGTTGATTGACAGTAGCACACAAAATCATATGACTGATAGAATGGAATTTTTCAGTCTCATGAAAGAGGACAAAAATCATTCAGGCCTTGCACCACTTGTACCACAAGTTATGGAACAGCCTCCATGTGCTTCAATATCTTGACTATAGTTAATGCAGCTCTTTTATTTGCCTGTTCCATATTTGTTTCTGTGGAAGTCAAATTCTTTCAGAAGACAGGAACATGTGCGGTAGTTGCTGGTAACAAGCACTGAGTCTGAGGATGACAAGGAACTGAAGTCAGCCTTGCATCTATGCTTATAAGGATAGTATGTTATGGAAATTATCTTAAGGCTATTGACTAGTGGGGGATTAATGTGCCTTAAAATGGTATTCGTTAGTGTATTCATTGATCTTCTTGGAGCCCTACTAGTGTGCCCTCAAATGTGTCATGCAGAGACCTTAATACATCATCACTAATAGCTACTGAATGATAAGTTATATGGCACCATTCTGACACTCAGTTTCCCACTTCTTTTTCAAATCAGGGGCCTCCAAACTAAACCCTTTTATTAGCACCAATAAGTAAGTGAGTACTTGTTGAAATTCTCATGCATAATCTGCAGTAGAACTGATTAATCTGTTATGGCAGCTGGGTAAAGCTACTGATCTTTAGTTTTAAAAAACGAGAAAAAAAGTTTTTCCTCTTAATGAAATTAATCAGTCACTTGGAAGCTATTGTGCTTACCTCTATTATTGTTAGCATAATATTTGTTCCCTAGTGAGCAAGATACAGGCTACAAATTCAGCCTAAGGATGAGAACTACATCAATCAACTGGAGTAATCAGGCCTGAGTTACTAAAACAAATGTATTGCTTATCTCATTGCAACAAAGTGGTAGATATGTTATCAAGAAAAATTGGCAAGTGAGACTAGCATCCAAAAATGGAAACGAGGTATCATCATTCATCAGACAAATTGAAGAATATACATATATTTTAAATACTAAATGTTGCCTTTGATGTTACAAAATAATAGGTTGATAGGATATTTGAGAAGGCAATGAATATGAATTTTTTTCTGAACAGTACAGTAACTTTTTTATAAAAAGAAAGTATCTGTCATAGGACATGAATAAACATTATGCAGAGTAATCTGATGACGAATCCATATTGCAGTATTAAAATAACATGATAATCTCTTTTTTTGTTTGTTTGTTTGCTTAAGCAGTTGGTTAGCTCTGATCTATAGTTATGTAACATACTGGAATTTATGTCTTATCTATTCTTACTTCAGATAACAGTGAAGAAACCAATGGCCATGTCAGCAGTTTGATAACAAATATTCTTTGTATTATTTCTCACCACAGATATGACAGGATGGTCTGCTCCTTAAAGGCAGTAATACTTAGTAGAGACTCCACCCTACCTGAGAGCATGGCTCTGTGAGGGCCCAATCTACTATATATTTGAGAGAGTTTGTCTATCCATTTATTCAAGAACTCCTTCTAAACAGTAAGAACTAGAACCACTAAATTTGGTATTCAGCTTCCTCTTATAATAACTTAAAGCAACATAAGGGTTTGGTTGTGCCAGGAAAATGAGATGTGCCTAAATGGGATTGCTTCTCATAAAACAGTACAGAAAAGAGACAGAATTACCAGGCAGGTGAACAGGGCTGGCTGGATGCACCTCCCCCATCTAGGACTGACCCAGCCTCAAGCATCCCACGCCCCCCAGGCTCACTTTAGAGAAGGTGGCAGGAGCTGATGTGCTCCCCCAATCCATACGGAGACATTGCTGGCTGTTGCCAAAAATTCATTTTATTTAACAAAAATATTTATCATAAACCTGGTGAATTAAAATCTTTCTTTCCTCTTCGTCTCAAAAAAAGCCAAAATGAATGATAGTTTCAACTCATGTTCAAGTGAATAGTAATCCACAGAATCACCTATAGCAGGTCAAGGGAAGTGAGCAGTCTCCCTGTTATATTAGAATCATCAGTCTTAACTGAAGCAGTGTCGTTCCCAAGTTGCATGATAAAGCGAAAATTGGAGTATGCCTTGCACAGATGCCTCACGCCGGGATTTAGTTTGTTCAGAACTGATATAAAAACCTGCTTTAGTTCCTTATTTAGATGTCTACTCTACTGCTGGGAGTAGCAGCCTATGTCTACACTATGAGCTTTTGCGGCAGAAAATATGCTAGCAAGAAAATATGCTACCTTAACTATCAAGAGTAGGGTCCTGAAGTCCTCCCCTCCAGAGCACTGGTCCCTGTAGCTACGTCTTACACTACGAGTTTTTGTGGCAGAAAATATGCTAATGAGGGACTCGTTACCATAAATTGTCATCTCATTTGCATATTTTCTGCTGATCCAGTTTTTTCGATAGGGGTTTTTGTGCAAAAACAGGCAGTGTACATTTACTTTTTGCACAAAACCCCCTTTTTTCGCAAGATCAGTATACCTTTTGTGCAAAAAGGAAATGTCCACACTGCTTGTTTTTGCGCAAAAACCCCTAGCGAAAAAACAGATCGGCAGAAAATATGCAAATGAGATTGCAACTTATGCTAATGAGTCTCTCATTAGCATATTTTCTGCCACAAAAACTCATAGTGTAAGACATAGCCACAGGGACCAGTGCTCTGGAGAGGAGAACTTCAGGACGCTACTCTTGATAGTTAAGGAGGTGCAGCTTGTGACTAAAACAGGGACAATAGAACAATGTCATGTGCTGAAGCACATACAGGGTTGTGAACATGGAGGTTGATTAGGAAATGCATCTAAAGTCCTGCTTTGATCAGTGATAGTTACTCAATTTGTTCTGATGTTTCTGCATAGGTCTGTACACACTAGTCCTCTTCAAAATTCTTCAATGGCCTTAGCTGATGATCTCAGCCATTTTGAACAAGGTCTGTTGCTCCTCAGGTTATTGTTCCTCTATCTTGATGCTCACCTATCTTTTTGTTGTTGTTTCAAGCTCTGGCTTTCCATGCCACTCAGTGGTTGAAGATCATAAAAAAAAAAAAATCATTAGGAATTTCAAACTTCCCTTTCAGATTATCACATTTCTAAGGACAAGTGCCACATAAAGCCAAAGTATTATTGCAGTTTCATGAATTTATAGATTCTTCATTAAGATGGCTTTTCCCCATGAGTGCTCCACTCCTGGACCATCCATGAATGCCATATCAGGGATGTTGCTGGATGAGGGAAATCCAGTCTATAGAGGTCCAATCTGTATTGACTAGCTATCTGTATGATAGCTACAGATTTAAAAGAAAACGAGGAAATTTTTTTCATAAAAATGCCATTTTTAAGTGTAAATAAGGACACTGTAGTCAGCATACTGACTCTTTTCTGAGATTGCATTATGTTATTTAGCTTAAAAATTTTGTTTCAAGGATGCTTAAGAACTTAAGCAGAATATCTTGGGGCAGGGATAGTTCAGTGGTTTGAGCACTGGCCTGCTAAACCCAGTGTTGGGAGCTTAATCCTTTAGGTGGGCCATTTAGAGATCTGAGGCAAATCTGTCAGGGATGGTGCTTGGTCCTGCCATGGGGGCAGGGGACTGGACTCAATGATCTCTCAAGGTCCCTTCAAGTTCTATGAGATAGGTATATCACCTGTATCCTTTCTGAGCAATATCCTGTTGATGTATATTTATTAATCTTAGACATAAAACGCACTTAACTGGTTGGGTAAATATGATTAATGCCACATTATCAATCTAATAATCTATCTAAAAATGGTGTATTCACTATATTTTAGCATCTCACAAATATTTAAAAATATAAATAATTTATAATATAGCTAGTTCATTTGATTTTTAGTTTGTTTCTCTCTGTGTTAAGAACTATGGTAAACAAGTAAGTTTTGCATATAGCTTGAAGAGAGGTTGGTTCTGTGATCAGTATCTCTTGCAAAAAGATGGTCCATAGACTAGCTGCAGCTCCTGTAAAAGCTTTGTCTCCTGCACTTACAAGATGATACCGGGGTAACGCCGTCTTAAAATCCCCAGATCCCTGGCTTTATTTTAAATAACAAAGAGTCACTCCACTATTAAATGGAAGTTGCAGATCACATTATGCTAAATAAAGAATTGGCAGAAGAACCAAGCTGTCAGGAAAAATGGGGTTATGATACATAGGTAAATAACAGTTGCAGGCTAAAAATAAAACTGATTGTTCAAAATAAAGTTAAAATAGAACTGAGAGTTTAAAAATTAGCAGTTGCCATGGAGTCAAGAAAGAGCTGACAGAAAGACATTAGTAGAAGTGTTTAGAAAGTTTTGACAGGATGACATAAAGGTCAGTATGTCTGTGAGTAGCTGAAAGGAGTAGCCATAGTTGGAACTGAGAAGCTGCTGTCATCAGTGACCTGTGGAGACTAATCACCTGCACAGGATGTTGCCCACTCAACTTCACTACTAATCATTGAGGAGAGAGAGGAACAGCATCAGAGGAAGTCCTGTCACTGGAACAGAGGGAGAAGAGACAGAGAGAGAGCTTGCAGGTGCAGCGTAGTAAGTCTGTCAAATAATTATAGTTACAGTATAGTAGAATATATGTGTGCATATGGGTTAATAAAGAGGTATGAATTTGTTTAACTGTAAAAGTGTTGTATATGCAAGATTTAAAGAACATTTAAAAGCTGATGTCAGTTAGACTTGTGAAAGACTAGCCATCTGAAGCAAGGCTCAAACACTTAGGAGTATTACACCTACATGTTATTATGGTTTGGGATGCTCTTTAAGGCTATGTCTACACTGCAGCACTATTTGGGGATACAAGAAGTATCCTGAAATAGCTATTCCACGTCTTGAGCGCACCCGTTATTTTGAAATATAACAGGCTAGCTATTCCGACATCCTTGTAAGCCTCATTTCATGGGGAGTAATGGACGTTTTGGAAAGGCGATTTATTTCAAAAGAAGTGCTGTGTAGACAGTGCCAAATTTTGAAATAATCTATTTTGAAATTGATTCAAAATAAGCTATGCAATTTGCGTAGCTTATTTCGAGCTATGGGTACAGTGTAGCTGCACCCTAACTTGTAAGGGATTTGTGTTTTAGTTTCCTGTTGTATCAGGGATTGTTTTTTGCATCAATATAAAGGTACGTGTTTTGGAAGAGAACATTGCTTGTTTCGACCATTTATCAGAAGGCTGTATCTGTTTTCTCCAGGTATTTCCTTAGCCATCCTGGAGACCCCTACCTGAGGAGGACAGATGTGTCTGGTTATAACAAATCATCTCTTTTGGAGGGAACCTTTGGTAAACTCAGGAGAGGGAAATAGTTGCGATATTCTGGGAGACCGTTAATCTATTTTCAGAGTAACAAAGCCTCTCCCACTCTCAGATGGTACTTTCATCAGTCTAGTGGAATGCAGCTATCATGACAGGTCAGCGTTATAAAGGAAGAGGTGATCTTTCAAGTAGGCAGGGACAGTGCCATGGAGTATCAGGTCCAGAGACCTTGAATTACAATATGCATTCAATGAGTAGTCAGGACAGAGTGAGTATTTACCTAAGTGTTTTCATTCCACAGCAACCTGAGAAGTCTAGTTGATGAGCTGCTCTGGTTTGTTGTAGTTGGAGTATGTAGGGCTTCTTTCACAACTATGTCCAGCTATCACAAATATGAGTCAACACGGTAATATCTGTGTCTTATATGTTTTAGACTTATAACCAGTCACCAATGGCCATGGATCTTTTTGCTTCTATGACTGAACATCCCCAAAAGACCCAAGTCTGCAGAGCAATCTAATGAGCAAAAGGAAGATATCCTCAGTTGTAGGCAATATTACAGGGGAGTCTTACCCTCTTCCTTTCAGCAGCACCCTAGTCTTGCTGAGCTCAGTTTTAGTAAGTGGTTCATCGAGATCTAGATGGCTTTACCCCTTAATCTGTGTTTGACCCACAAGCAATTTAGAGGTGTTGTCATTCATTGGCAAATTTGAAAGAAAAATATCTGAAACAGAACAACATAGATTGTTGATAGATAGCAATTTCGCAGTAGAGAAGAAATTGAGGAGCAAAGCATAAATGATGGAAGTCCTATTACTAAGGAATTATTAGATTTACCTAAAGATAAGGAATGAAAATGTGAGGAAAGTGATTCAGAATCATCTAGTTTTCCTGGCAGCATTAAGGAGAGTTCCTGCTCAATGCACGCTGTGAAAACAGTATAGGCTGAGGCTATGTCTAGACTGCCGCTTTTTTCTGGTATCCTGGAAAAACTCCGTAGTCTAGACATAGCCAGAAGGAGGGCCTGGCTGCACTTCCCATTGTTCACATTGGCTGGGAGCAGTGAACTGCAGCCAGTGGGAGCTGAGAGGCTCCGTGCCTGTGGATGCTCCAGCTACACAAAATGTCTTGGCGCACCATCAACTTACCCTGATGGGCCAAGAGCCAAAGTTTGCTGTTCCCTGATCTACAATGACAACACAGACCCATTGATAAGCCAGCCTTCCGCTCTTTGATGTTTCACATTTTTACCCCAAAAATGCAGCTTATGAACAAATATAGATGGCATGTTCTGCAGGTTTTTCTGTGGCATGTGACTGTATTGTTCCTATGGCAGAGAGGAGCTGGGCTCTCTTTGCCTTCTTCTTGATAGTGACATATTTTAGCCCAGGGGATACTAAAGTATTATGTGGCACAGGTAGAGAATAGGAGGGACCAAGTCAACAGGGGCCCCTGCAATGGCAGGACAATGATTAAATGAAATATACCCTGATAATCCTGACAAGTGACCTGCCTCCCCCACACAATGCAGAAGAAAAACCCCAAGGTCACTGCCAGTCAGACTTGGAGAGAAATTTCTTCCCAGCCCTCCCACCTTCCATGTGGCGATCAGTTAAACTCTGAGCATGTGAGACAAAGCCAGGCAGCCAAGCATCCAAGAGAGAATACCTGGTGTCACCTCAGAGCTCTGGTCTTCCCCTCCAATGTCCCATCGCTCGTCGTGACCATCCCTGATGCTTCAGAGGAAAGCAATATCAAAACCCAGAATACTTGGTCGATGGAGTGTATGTCCCTTCCCTGTTCCCGTAGATGGCTAGCTGAAACCTCGAAGAATGAGCTTTTGGAAACTTAAGACATAAGCCAAAAGAAAGTCCATGGGCTGATAAGCCCCCTAACATCACAAGCAACTCCCTCATACATCTGCACAGATAAGCTTGTCCTGCTCTTTCTTTAAACTAATTAATTTGCTTGCCGCCCTAGCTCCTGTTAGGATGCTGTTCCATAACTTCAGCCCTCTGATGGTTAGAAACCTTCCTCTGTGTTATATGTATGTATTAGAGGTATATGTGAACCATGAAAGACTTAGGGTACGTCTACACT
>CM057845.1:227237560-227248382 GCA_030068395.1 Apalone spinifera | reverse complement strand
GTAGACATACCCTACTAGTCTACGTAACAGTGCTGATATCACTCATCAAGATAATTCATTTGACCAATCAGTAAATTCTTTAGTAAAATCTTGTAGTATTATTGGTTCTTCTTGGAAAGATAAAGGACTAAATAATCTTCAGTTACCATACTCACTGCAAACTGCATCATATTTTCCTCTGCCAAGTGACAGCAATAAACAGATCTTGGCAAAAGATTTGACACAAAAGAAGTTTAAAAATGAAGTGTACTACCACATATTCCGAATGATATGCAATAAACCAATAATTCAATGGATCACTGAACAGCTAGAATTATAAAGGAGAGAGCTTTAGCAGAACCATGAAATAAAAAAGCAGCACTCAACTTTTGAAATGTAAAAAAGATAACCATGTTTTCAAAGCTGCAGTTTTAGATTAGAAACAATGGCCTCCATATAATCTTTTTCCCAGTCATGTAATGCTTGGCAAGTTTGTGGAGAACCCTTTTCTAGTCATTCGTTACTGATCACTACAGATCTCACCATCCATTGAAAATGCTATAGCATCAAATGAGAATTACTTAAAAGAATACAGATAAGTATTCACCATAGGTGTGGTGCCAAATTCTTTGATTTACATCTAAACTAACCCCCGAGAAAGCAAGGGGGTTTCTTGAAGTATGGGTCAATATAGCAACATGGATTTTGACTAGCATATGATTTAGGCTGTTTAGGCGTGTGACCAGAACTGAAGGTAATTTACACACTATCAATGGATGCATCATGTCAGATCAGAAAGTAAAA
Organism: Apalone spinifera; assembly: GCA_030068395.1. Taxonomy (NCBI): domain Eukaryota; kingdom Metazoa; phylum Chordata; order Testudines; family Trionychidae; genus Apalone; species Apalone spinifera. The sequence goes on along the minus strand of CM057845.1, from coordinate 227,247,599 downwards.
ATGCAGTTAGTTAAATTAAAGATATTTGGCAAGTATGCATTTACATGAACTATTTTTATGTTGAAATTATGAAGAGGTGAAATTTGGCACCACAGAAAGAAAAAGCTCAGAAGAAAGGCTCTGTTAGGACATGTTTTAATTAGATTTCTTTTCTTAGCTGAATGTTATTCAGCTTTTCTTAGCTGAATGTTATTCATCAAACTTCTATGCCACATCATTTAATCAAAATAACATGCCAAAAGGATTGGGGAAAAGACACATATTTGCAAAGCCCCAAGATCGGGGCTGTAACAAGAACATGTTTGTTGGCATCACTTGATTTCCTAGGCTGCAACAACAAGGAATTTTAAGCCAGAAGACCCTTCACAGAGATGATTTCAGTGCTTTGTGACAAAACACGAACACAACACTGTGGAAAGAATAAGCAATGTGGACAACTTAGTCTTGATGCCAGAGCAATAGCGGGCTGCAGCAGAAACAAAGGCAAAAGACCAGGGACAAACTGTGTTATGTGTGTAAATTTATGAAATTCTTATGAAAAATAATGGCTGACTGAAGGTGTGAGATGATAGAAAAATAGAGATGAGTCATAAATGTGTGATGCCCTAAAGATTGAGAAAACAAGAAAAAACGCAGAACTCCTTGAGTTCATGGGATATTGGTTCTAAAACTCTTTAAACATGAAAAACTTTATTTTGGAAAAGAGTTAGAGGATCATTGGCAAAGAGGAAGTGAATGCTGCCAGTATCATCATCATCATTCATAATATTTATTTGTTAATCTCAGATACATACAAATAATTGGCAGGCACATGATCATAGAATGTATTTAATGTATACGAATTTACATTAATTTATACCTGCTTTATATGAAATATTAAACTAAAGAAAAAATCTGAACCTTAATGCAGTATTGGATTAACGCACAGGGCCTGTGCCCAAAACCCTGACCAATTTGGGGGGCCCCAATAGAAGATCTGGAATCTGCGTTGAAGTGGGGGGAGGCACTAGCCCTACTCCTGCTCCTCCTTCCTCCGCCCAGGGCCCTACCCTTTGTTTCACTTACTCTACCTTTCTTGAGGTCCTGCCACTTGGCCAGTCCAGAAACTAGAATCCAGACATAGTAACAGGCACCCAGGCAGCTGTGGGGAGCCCTGGGCCATCAGTGGGCCTGAGGGCAGACCGTAGCCAAGTTCCTTCTCCTCCTCTCTCACAATGCACTACCCAGGCAGGTGAAGGATCTAGAGTTTCCCACAGCAATGTGGGCTCCCTGCGCTGCTCTTACCAGAGCCCAGCTCTGGCTTCTGGCCCAGCCAGGGGCTAGGGCCTCAAATGGAAGAGGGGGAGGAGGAGGCAGGGCCCTGTGGTGAAGAGAAACTAAGGCCTACCTGAGCCCTTCAGTGAGAAGAGGCTGGTGCTGCTAGCAGGACCTGTGATTTCTGGGCCAGAGGGGGAAGAGAATCACCCAACCACAAAGTGCAGCCCCCTGCCATCACTGCTCCACATCTGCTTGAGGCTATTATGCCCATGTGAAAAAGGGGTGGGCATGGCCCCTTGGTGTGGAGAGGGGGCTAATGTTCTTTGTGCCAATAAATCTCAGTCTACCTTTAGGTCATATTGCACTGCACTCTGACCCCTGGAGTCTGCATGAATGATTGGTTCTTTTCTCATCAGTTGTGTTTGCAAGTCCCACTGTATTGGGCAACCATTGCAACATTAATTTTCAAACTTCTGTGTTGCAGTTTTAATGGTGGAAGTACATATTGCTGTGGTGTCTTGTACTCCATTGCTCCCTCCACCTTGTTCACACTTTTCATAGCCTTCGTGACCTTAAGGAATCAGGTTTCATACACAAATAAGTGTAAAAACCAATCAAGGTAACTGAGACATGCTGTAGTGATTTGTTTAGCCATTCTTACATCACTTGTGTCACCTGTCAGTAAACTGTGGCCCGAGCAAACATCACCAATGCAGTCGTTTTAATTTAGAGTGTGAACAGACCAGCACCCGTGCAGCCAATTGATCCTCACATCTGTCTGTGTATGTAGCACATTGTATTAGTGTCACGCATCAGATCCATAGTCATGGAGCAGGAGTCCAATGTGCTAGGCACTGCACAGACACAGAATAAAAGAGTTTCTGCTTGAAACACCTCGTAATCGAAATATAAAACAAGGAGAACGGATGGATGCAGATGGACAGTGAAGGAGTGGTACAAGGAAACAGTGAGACAATATTGGGCAGTATAAGTAGTGATATCAGCCATTGCCAAGTTCTGTAGGCATCACAGCACAGGAGAATTCTGAGAAAGGGTTTGAAGGAGAATTAATTGGAGTTCCTCCCACGCTTGAGAATGGGTGAAAACATCAAGGCGTGTGTTAGAAAATATAACAAATGGACAGCGGAGAGTGGCAGAATGGCTGATCAGACATGAGATTGGCGCAGAGGTGAAAGAAAGCAGGTTCACCCTGGTGCACAGCTCCGGCAAAGCCTGGCTGAGCTGTGGCAAAAGCCAGCAGGGAGCAGTTTAATGAGCTGGCAGGGGCCCAGGTTGCAATAGGACAGTACCTGTAAGAAATTTTAAGAAATTTCATTGCTGGAGTGGTGCCTGGCTAAGATGCACATTAAATTGCTCCTTGCTCACATCCACATGGCCAGTAGAGGGCTTCATAAGCCACAACATCAGGGGGTAGGCCGCGTCAGCCACAATGCACATCGGCATCTGCACGTCCCCAAGCGCAAGGTCCCGCTGGGGGAAAAATGATTCTGCCTGCAGCCTGCGGTAGAGGCAGGAGTTCCTGAAGATGCGGGCATCATGTGCCCACCTCGACCACCCAACACAAATGTCCGTAAACTGTCCCCGGTGGTTGACCATGGACTGGAGCACCATTGAAAAGTAGCCTTTGTGGTTAATGAATTGAGCTGCTCGATGGGGCAGTGCGCGGATTGGGATGTGTGTCCCATCGAGCGCTTCTCCGCAGTTCGGGAAGCAAGCCCAGTAAAGCTGGCCACAATGATGTCCAGGTCTCCCTGATGGACAAGCCTGTACAGCAACTCCAAATTGATGGCCCTCACCATCTGCAGAAAGAGACAAATAGACAGACAAAAAACAGGGAGTTAGACGGGGTGCCTAAGTCCTTGGGAGGAGGACCCTTACCCCCTCCCAAACACCCCCCGGATTCCGCTCCTCAGGACATCCGTCCCCCAGAGCAGCGCTGGGTCAGTCGAGGAGCTCCCTCCCACTCCCACTCCACCTTGCCCTTTCCTGACAGTGCCCCTTTTTCACACACACACCCCACTCAGCAGGGACTGTCCCTCAAGAGTGGCTTACCTCCATCAAGTTGGCCCTGACAGTAGACCTCCACATGCCAAACTGGTGTCCCATTGAGCGGTAGCTGTCAGGCGTTGCGAGCTTTCACAGGGCAATAGTGACCCACTTCTCCAGGGGGATGGTGGGTCGCAAGTGGGTGTCCTGTCGTTGGAGCACAGGGGAGAGCCAGATACACAGCTCTTGGAATGTGGCCTTCCACAATTGGAAGTTGTGGAGCCACTGCTGGTCTCCCACCGCTCCATGACAAGCCGGTTCCACCAGTCAGAACTGGTGTCGAGCCTCCAAAAATGCCTCTCCAAGAAGAAGTTTGGAGGCAAGGGCATTGGTTCTGCATCCCAGGCGAAGCTTTCATATCTCTGGTCTGGGTCCAGATGGAGCAGGAGCATCATGATGGTCTCATGTAGATACAGCAGAATTTGCAGCATGGCTTTGTGGATCCATTGCCTGCCCACGGGCAGCTCTGGCTCCATGGCAAAAAACAAAGAAGCACCAGAAAAAAACAACAGAAAAGCAAATGCTGTGGTGTCCATGCAAGTTGGGCAACCAGAGCAAGCACTGCAGCAGCTTTTCTGTTCCTCTGAGAGGAGGCAATCCAGCAGCAGCAGCAGAGAAACGGCTGTCCAGGGGGGGTCCCTTTAAGCACGCGTCTCTGCAAAGGGCAGGCAGCAGCACTTGGAAGTCAATGCTGCTCCCATGCCCTGTCAGAAGTGGTTCCGGGTTCCATTTTTTTCAAAAGAGCATCTAGGCAGTCGAAAGAAGCTTGTAGTCTAGACGTAGGTTCAGAGAAGAGCCATGGGAATGATCAAAGGGTTAGAAATCATGCCTTATATAGGAACGGCTCAATCTATATAGCTAAAACAAAAAGAGAGAAGACCAAATGGTGACTTGACTACAGTTGCTATGTCAGTAGCAATGTTTAAAACCAAATTGGATTTAATTTTAAAAGCTATGCTCTAGGAAAGTGTTTCTTCAACTGTGTTCCGTGGCACACCAATGTGCCATGAGGCAGTCGGAGGTGTGCCGTGGAGAACAAAAGAGTTCAAAATGGCCACCCTTAAAGGGACAGGCAACCTTTTTTTTTTCTCAACAAAAAATCCTTGGTGTTCTTCATAAAAAAAATTGTTTGGTGTTCCTCGGTCTTAAAAAGTTTAAGAAACACTCCTCTAGGAATTCTGTGGGGGAATTTGTATTCCCTGTGCTATACAGGACCAGATGATCACAATATTCCCTTTTAGTCTAAGAATCTATGAATTTATCAGGACAACGGAGACAGATGTTGCAGATAAAGAGAGCTTGGATGAAAGTTTTGGTGGTCTGGATGGATAAGAAGGGTCAAATTTTAGAGATGTTCTCCAGACAGGATCGGCAGGATTTAGACAAATCCTGGATGTGAGGACCCAAAGAAAGGTCTGAACTGAAGATGAAGCCCAGTTTACGGCCCTGAATGACAGGCAGGATGTTGGTGGTATCCACAGTGATTGAAAAAGAAGGTAGCAATCAAAGCTTGAGGACAAAGTTTAGGAGCTCTGTTTTAGTATGTTGAGTTTGAACTGATGGCTAGACATCTATAAGAATGTCAGAGAGTTACAATGTAATAAGCTTTTTAAATTTCCACAACCAGTTCAGCTAAGCTGTTATACGTACACTTAAGTCAGTCTGTTCAGCAAAGCCCATAACCACATACTTAAGTTTGGTATGACGAAGTGGCAGCAATTAGATGCTCAACTGGCCCTTCAGATCAGGTATTCAGGTTTTTTAGTTGCTATCAATCTGCATACTAATAGTGCAAACAGTGTTTTCAGTTTGACTTTTGCACTTGCAGAATTGTGCTAGCAATTATATGTGAGTATAAAACGATAGGCTGGCTTTCAAACTTGAGGACTGGATTCGATGACCTCTCGAGATCCCTTCCAGTCCTAGTATTCTATGATTCAAACATTGAGTTCCTTATGTTGTTTAGATGCATTTTTGAAGGAACATTAATTTTATGCATAGAATGGCGGAGGGTGGGCTGGTCTTCACAGTGCTCTAAATTGAATATATTATGTTTGTAATATTACTGGGATATTAAGTATCCAAGTCCAAATTAGAACATCCAGTATTCAGAGCCATCATACTGGAAAGAATTTCACAGTCAAAAACCAAATTAAAATGTGAACTGCTTCTTCCTCAAAATCTAATGTGCGTGCACACACACAAATACAATCTCTCTAGAATTTTTCATTGTCTAACTCATCTCAAAATGTATTTCTTTTCATTGTCCTCTACGCTCAGCTGGAACAAAACTTCTGCCAATAGCTTATTATTCTCAAAATAAAAGGCTTTGGCTTTAATTATAGTAATTTTCTTTTTTGGATTTGTGTTTTATGAGTAATAAAGAAAATTAATTGTATTCCCTGAAGATAGAGCCTTCTACATCCATATTTTCCAAATAGTGTGCATTGAAAAAGGAAATAAAAAGGGGGAAAAAGACAAAGGTATTTAATAATGCTAGTATTTGGTAATTTGATAAGCATTTAGATTTGGTAACTTGATAAGCATTCAAAGAGTTGTATAAACGTTAATTAAAACAATGGGGAAGTGAGCAGTCTTGGGAACCCAAACCCTCCAGTGGAGTGGAGCAGTGAGTGGTTCAGGAATCGAGGCCATCTAAAGCCTAACCCTCAGGCAAGGAAAAGCCGGTTGTAGTCTGGGAACCCAGGCCCTCAGAGAGAGCAGCATAATAAGCACTGCCTAGGGTTCCAGTCCTGAGGAGGTGGTGAGAACCCAACACAGTCTGGTTTCCTAGCTCAGTAGATTCACATAGGCTTCCTGGCCAAAATGAGGAGATTGCCATCCCTAGGGTGGGGAAAGGGTGGCGGGGGGCAGGCCCACTCAACTCCACTGCATCCCAGTGCAGGGCTCTAACAGTGGTGGAATGTTCTGCAACTGGGGATCCAGTTGCAACATGTTGACCCAGAATCAGGCAGCAATCCAGCCAGACCATAATCAGCTCTATCTGAGCCACTTCCTTCCCTTCCCTCAGAGCTGTCCTGCAAGAGGTAATCCCAGCTGCTCCTCAGCATCAGGCATATCTGGTAGTTCAGGCGGGTTATAAGAGATCTTAGGACAGCAGGAGTCCTCAGTGGTCTGTGACTGGTAGAAGCATCTGCCTCCCTCAGCAGCTGCAGCTCAACTGGTGGGCTAGGCTTTCTGGTTCCACCCACCAGAAGGCATCTGGCCATTAATCTCTGACATAGGCCACAACCTCCACAGAGACTCATCTCTTGGAGTCATGCAAGTACATCAAAGTTACATATTTATTTAAAAAAAAACAAGTAAATTTCTGGCCCTCAGAGTTGTGAAGAAAAGCCTGAAAGCCTGAACCAAGTGTAATGTAACAGATGCAGAGAGGTCTGCCAGACTCCGCAGATGGCCTAAAACAACAGATCTGTGAAAAATTATGAGTCAGGGGAAGAATGAAGTTAGCTAAGGCTATGTCTAGACTGCAGGGGGGGAAAAAGTGGGCGTGTTCTTTCGCCATCACTATATTTCTCATTTTATGAGGAATAAGGGATGTTCCAAAGGAGAAGGTTTTTCCAACATTTGGCCCCATATCGACGGGCCAAATGTCAGAAAAGCCTCTTCCGAAAAAACAAGTGAAAAAGGTATGCAAATTGTACCTTTTTCCAAAAAAAAACCCGCAGTGTAGACATAGCCTGAGAAAAATATGTTAATTAATAAAATTTCATGTTTATTTTATTTGCTTTCCAGTTTTTCAGTCAGTCTTTAGGGTAGATGTTTGCAAGCTTTCTTCGGTAACCATGAGGACTAAACATTCAATAGGGTGAGCATGACCCAGCAACACCGCTCCATCAGAGGACTACCTAAATGGAAGAGGAGAGTGCAGCATGACTGGCCAATATGGCCAAGCAGATTAGTTCCCCAATCTCCCCAGGAACTGAGCTAACTGTGCTGTCAGTTCTGCCTTTCTTCAGGGTAGCTATGGAGATCAGGAGTCCCTGATGCTACTTCTCGGGGGAGAAGTGTGCCCCATTCCACTGCCCCTGGCTCTCTGAGGGGAAAGGATGACTTCCACTTGTATTGTAAATGAGGGTGGAGCCATGGGGCAGAGACAGGGCTATGGTAATGGGCCTCATGCCATGGTGTACCTGAGATCCCATATTGCCTGTGATGAAGCAGAACTGCCAGCAAGCACAAGGGGTTAGAGAGAGTCTTGGGACCTAGTTATTACCACCCCGTTATACTTGCAGCCAGTACCAGGCCTATGGTTGGCATTGGCTGACTGAGCACAAAATCTCTGCACTGCAATATTTAGCTCTGTAGCCTGAGCCCCACAAACCTGTGTTTACTGACCTCAGCTCTAAGCCTTAGTGCCTTGAGGGGTTTTTTATTGCAGTGTAGCTATACCCACAAGATCCCAGATTTAAACTGCTGATCGCCCATGTTCACCAATGAGCTTAATTCTGCTATTTCCTAACTTTTGAGTTTTCAACTTTGTTCTTTAAATGTAGTGGTATTTTTAATAAAGCATGTATGTATACATCAGTGTATTTCCTCCCTCTACCCCTCTTTTTATTGCTAAGGAACAATCCATATCAACGTTCATGAGTTCCTGACGATCTGTTTGTGACATTCCAATGAATTCCTCTGGAATCAGTGATTTTTGTGTATAGTGATTTTTGTGTTTATTCTGGGCTGGTATACACTCTCTCTCTCTCTCTCTTTCTCTCTCTCTCTCTCTCTTTTAAATGTCCTGAATCAATTGTACAACACTTATCCAGACAACCTGTGAACAGCAGCAGTGCTTCAGCTAACAAACGCAACACACAATGGTTGCTGCAAGAGAAACTTAACTTGTGTGACACCATCACAGTCATTTTCTCTCTACAGCTAGCTCATTGTGTAGAGTACTTCATGCAGAAGGAAACGGATTAATCCTAGCTAGGGAAAAGTCAGTTTGCTTCTGTATCAGCTTTAAAACATATTACACACAGGAGGGATCTGTTTCTCTGTGCAACTCTTTCATGCATAAAATGCTGCTACTCTTTCAGAGCAAACAGTAGAAAAAAAGAGCAATAGGAGAACAGTGAAAAGATAGCAAAAAGGAGCAAAAATGGAAGAAGGGTAAGAAAAGAGTCACATGGAGAAAAGGGTAAAGCCAAAATTATAGTAGCTGTCTGAATATTGGCAATTCATTGCCTATCTAGTCTAGATATTTAGATTGTTCTCAGTCCCTACCACATTACTTATTGCAAAGGATCTTGGGTTCAGTGTCAAAGAAGTGCTGATATTCTTCGGATAATCAGTTGAGACTGAAAATTCAGCACTCAGCCCCCAAATATGAATATTGGTAATCCAAGAGTTGACTCTGAAAATTCAGTTTGTTCAGTTTGGGTTTTTTTATAATGAATCTAATTATGTTTGGGATAAAGAAAAGAGTGACATATAAAAAAAATCAAACCATTCCCAGGACTACTCAACCTGAACACTCCTATGTACTTCCTTGCACCACTTACCCTAAACCTTTCTTAAAATCTTATGAGAAACCCCAGGATGTAAAAAAACAGATTTGAGCTTTAGGCAGTGTAGCTGGCCCTGGACAGGTACAGAAAGGGAGACAATGAGAGAAGCTTAACTTGTGTGACACCATTCTCCTGTCAAACTGCAAACTGGTGTGGTGGATCATAGGCCTTGTGCTACAGTAATGCTGGCTGGCTTAGAGTAGCGTAGTAAAAGAAAGTTGTAGGCCCCATCTACTCAGAGAATGTCTTTTGTAATAATATTTTTTTAAACATGTAGGGGAAAGAAAGTTCAGACAATATGTTGTGTTTGCTGGATGTCCATGGGCTGGTCCTTAAAGTCTCTCTGAGGTAACAGCTTCTTCATGAGGTAGAAAGTTATGAAAAGCATGCATTTTTTGCTTACTAAAATTCTCTGTTTCACAGCTTCATGCAGTCCTTGGATTTTTACTTAGAATGAATACTGGTTAGGGAAACAAGCTCTTGAGAGACTTAGTAATCAGGTAGGGAGCCTTCTAGCCTTTTTAGTCAATGGTTTAAATCTAGCGCGGGAGAGTAGTAACTAAAAATCCTGACTATTTGATAGCATAGTGTTGGTCTACATAATGAAGGCAGATCATAGTATGATGGGCAAGTGTCCACATACTAACTGGCACCTTTGAGGTATGTTTTACTAAAGGCAATTCTTTCAGGTCAGGGTTGAGGTGCATTAGCAGCTGTCCGTAATGTAGCTATTCTGTGGATACGCAAAAGATGTAAGTCTTCAATGCTATCAATTTCTCATCTTTCATGAATATCAAATTGGGGGCATTTTTTTTAAATCCAGGGTAACCATTAACTTGATTTTAAAAATATGATGGCATGAGAAATGTAAATGTATCTTTTATCACCCATTCTATTGCTAGGGTTCCCAAACTTTCCCATTGAGTGGATATGTCTCAACCAAGATTGTGTTTATGGGAGTAGATTAGGCAAGGTCCTTGTCTTGCAGAAATTGCTGCTGTACAGAAAAGTAACATCAGCAACATGTTTGTATTTTTAACTGTCTCTAATACAGCAAGTATTTTGTCCATTTTGAAAAATGTGAATCCTACTGTCTAGTTTTGCTTTGCACTTCATCTCCCAAGCACATATGTTCTGTTCTATCAGATGGAAGCGAGGAGAAGGCAGCACCAAGCAACCAGGTC
>CM057845.1:227208495-227223254 GCA_030068395.1 Apalone spinifera | reverse complement strand
CTCCTTTGCATGCCTTTTCCGGCAAAGGGGGCCAGTCTAGACACAGCCCATATGTTTCTGTGATTTTATTGTTTATTATCTGCAATCTGTCCATGACGTGTAATCAAAATATATGTGCCAAAATCTTAGCCTTACTTATAATGCATTTTCCAATTACTTTGTTTTCCTTTTCTGCTCCCTCATTTGCTTCCTTCTTTGCTTCAGCTGCTGTGAACTCATGCTGCTCTTTTGTTTAACAAGCCCATCAGCCCAAGTCGATAAGGTCCCAACTGACAGTGTGACTTTCATTTTACCAGTTTTCATGTTGAGGGCTTCTGATTAAGCTGTCGTGTGCAGGCTGTGCCATGCATTGGGGGAGGAATGACAGTAAAAATATCACTCAGCCCTCTACTGGATCTGTCTACTCTATGAAGCCACACAAAACATTTCTGTTCTCATTCTGCAGCGATACTTCCCTTCAGTAGCAATTACATCTCTCTCGGCTGAATGTCGGTTCCATCTCTGTACATCCGACACGTTTATATTTTTCTATCAGAATGACATTTCTGCAGCTAAAGATTTAAAACATTTCATATTGTTCCAATGTGAAATGAAGACATTCATACTAGAACTATTTTTCCCTATAATGTTGTTAGGGGATTTTCATTGTCTAATACTAATAAAGTTATGGGTCTTCAGACCAGTGGGGAAATAATGCCTTACGAACTTCCAGGTGTGTGTTAATAAATGCTGGTGCATCTGATATATGGCGTTTCCTACTGCTGGAGACATGAGAATTTGCAGCATTCATCTTTGACACATCTGGGACTGAACTGTGCTATTTTAAAGGCTCAGCCGGCGTACACATTTCCACTGCATGTCTGCAGTATCTCCTGAGACACTCCCTCCTTGGGCTCCCTCAGGGCAGGATGGTTCCACACTGTTACTTACTCCGGTCTGTGTATGGATTACAGAGTCTGGCCATTTACATGCATCTCAGAGGGCTAAATAATTTAAGTGGTCCAAAGCTATCCTATTGACTTTCACCAGTTATTGTAGAAAGGGGTTTGGCTATCCTGGGAAAGGTGTGAGTTTCTTGCAGAGAACAAATTGTAATGAATGGCAGGCTGATGTGTACAACTTGGGGTGTTCTTGTGTAGTTTTTAAAAAATGGATACGTATCCTATGGCCACAAAATCCCTTTCCCCTCCCAGGCAAATCCATGACACTTCTGCTGTGGCATATCCCTCTTCCTTCCCATTTCTAACAGCAGCAAGTGTCGAGGCTCAATCACCTGGAAATCTACACAGGTCTCAGGTCTTTAAGCCCTCTGCTTCTGCTAGGGTAGAGGACTTCTGAGTTGTCGCTTAGAATAGAATTTGTAAGTATCATGTCCCCTACATGGGAGAGGCACGTGTAAAGGACAAGCAAGCATCAAACACAAGAAACTTTTCAGACTGTTAAAGAGCTAATGCCTATCAGAGGAAATACCCATTAAGTTTTGTATTCTCCCACTCATAATCTGCATTGTGGTAACATTAGGTTTCATTGCAGTGGTAGAGCACTCTAAAAACGCACATAAGCATCAGACCCGACCATCAAGATAGCAAAAATACATACAAACTCCAGTGATGAAAGATAAAGATTCAAAGTTCAAATAAGCATCCTAAAGCCCGTGTGCTTAACTTAGGCTGTATCTATACTAGCACTTACGTTGGCAAAACTTTTGTCACTCGGGTATGAAAAAACCACTACCCAAGCAACATAAGTTTTGCCATCTTAAGCACAGCACTATGTTGGTAGTAGATGCTCTGCCAATGACATAGCTACTTCTGCTCGCTGAATTGGTTTTATTATGTTGTCAGGTGAGCTCTCTTCCATCAGCATAATGCGGCTACACAAGCAATCTTACAGCGGCATAGCTGTGTTGATACAGCCGTGCAAGTGCAAGCTTGTAAGTGTAGACATGGCCTAAGCTTCTGACATAATGTGGTATCCTTGATGGTCATTTATGTAGCTGCACATAACCCATGTGGGTGGAGACTGAATTATCATAGAATCATAGAATACTAGGACTGAAAGGGACCTCAAGAGGTCATCAAGTCCAGTCCCCTGCCCTTATGGCAGGACCAAGTACTGTCTAGACCATCCCTGATAGACATTTATCTAACCTGATAGATTCCACAACCTCCCTGTGCAATTTATTCCAGTGTTTAACCACCCTGACAGTTAGGAACTTTTTCCTAATGTTCAACCTAAACCTCCCTTGCCCATTGCTTCTTGCTCTATCCTCAGAGGCCAAGATGAACAAGTTTTCACCAGAAAACTGCTATCAAGTCCCTCCTCAATCTTCTCTTTTCTAAATTAAACAAACCCAATTCTTTCAGCCTTCCTTCATAGGTCATCTTCTCTAACCCTTTAATCATTCTTGTTGCTCTTCTCTGCACCCTCTCCACGTCTTTCTTGAGATGCGGTGCCCAGAACTGGACACAATACTCCAATTGAGGCCTAACCAGTGCAGAGTAGAGCGGAAGAATGACTTCTCGTGTCTTGCTCACAACACACCTGTTAATGCCTCCCAGAATCATGTTTGCTTTTTTTGCAATAGAATCACACTGTTGACTCATATTTAGCTTGTGGTCCACTATTACCCCTAGATCCCTTTCTGCCGTACTCCTTCCTAGACAGTCGCTTCCCATTCTGTATGTATGAAACTGATTGTTCCTTCCTAAGTGGAGCACTCTGCATTTGTCTTTATTAAAGTTTATCCTGATTACCTCAGACCATTTCTCCAATTTGTCCAGATCATTTTGAATTATGACCCTATCCTCCAGAGCAGTCGCAACCCCTCCCAGCTTGGTATCATCTGCAAACTTAATAAGCGTACTTTCAATGCCAATATCTAAATCGTTGATGAAGATATTGAACAGAGCCGGTCCCAAAACAGACCCCTGCGGAACCCCACTTGTTATACCTTTCTAGCAGGATTGAGAACCATTAATAACTACTCTCTGAATTACTTTCTCTCCTTCAGTAATGATTGATCCATTACAAGAGCAAGGCACAACATTATGTCAATGTGGCACAGCTTGTTCTGCTATCGAGCATTTTTGTGGCTAAACAGAGGATTTGGCTATGCAGGATTGTCAATCTGCCTTCTTACAGAGGGCATGTTCACACTGCAGTTAGCCTTTGTAGCCATATCCAAACTCACTTTGATATTGCTAACTCAAGGCTATCTCAAGTAACAATAGTAGTGAAGCCATGGCAGCATGGGTGGTGGCCATTCGAGTATGCATCCAGGGTCCCGGATGAGCAAGGCTAGCCTGTGCCACCACCTGTACCACCTCAGTCTTCATTGCTATTACTTCTCCAACTAGTTTTTATCTAATGCTGCAATCACATCTCTTGATTGCTGTGTAAACATACCCCCCCCCAAACTAACTTAATGAAAAAAAGATTAAGCAAAAGAGTCTGCATTTTGACAGACCACTGAAAAGCTCGATAGTCAGACTGTAAAAGAAGAGAGGTTTTTGGCCAGTCACAAGAAAACATTGCGTAAAACATACAAAGATATTTTCTCATCTATGTCCCTGTATTTGCTCCAGATTCTGCTTTCCAGCTTATGTTCCATTATAGAAGAGCAAGTCTATCTGCATAGCCAGTAATGAGACAAATGATTTATGCATCGGAAGGTTTACTTTCACTAGCTGTCATTGCCCTGAGGCACACCACAATGAAAATGTCATAGCTTGGTGAGGAAAGGCCGAAACATTATTAAAGGCATAAATAACCATCAATAGCAATATTTTAACACATACATTAACATCCAATACTATCATAAGAGGGGGAGGAACAATATGAGGAATAAGCTATATATAAGCCTTATGATGTGATTAAAATGTTAGCCAGCAATGCCAGCTGCCTTTGAATGTTCTAAGCATTGTGTGTTTCAACCACTTTGTGTACAGCTGTTTTTGTTAGTGTTGCAGCCAGTATGTTTGCATGCAGTTGCAGCATCTGGCTGGTATTGTCCAGGCTGCTCATATATTGTAGCCATGTGCTGTAGAGGGTATATTCTCTCAATCCAGAAGACAAGTGACAGGATTAATATTTTCTCATTATGTACAAGAGTAGTGAGAAAATTTATATATTTGTAGTCTATAATCCTTACACAGTATATCCTTAAAGAACACAACAACTGTTTCACCAGGTCTCTTTTTTTAATCTTTTAACTGTTGTATCTTTTCCCACTGACTCCAATATTGCTAAATAACAGCATATAAAAAGAGTGTAATGAGTACAATTGGATTTTCCTGATCTGTAAATTGAGGAACTCTGCACAATTGGTTGTGGGTAAAATCGCCTTCCCCTCGAAATCAAAAGAAATATCCCTCTTCTGTTTGCAGCTTGTTTTTTCATCATATCTCCTTGATAACAAATGACCTGCTATTTATGACAATTAATAAAAAGAATTATCACAAAAAACAAACTGCCTTCTAGTTTATTTACAGTATTCATCTTTCATTAAGCTTTGCATTTTGTGCTTCTGCATTTCTCATTGAGAGGTAGTTGATGTCACTTATTTCTTTCAGAACTAGTAACAGCCACCATGATGAAGAATGGATGGATAAACAAGTTAGGGATAAAAGTGTGTCTTCAGTCCACTGTTTTGAAAGTGACTATCTACCTTCTGGTGTTGTTAATTTTATTATCCATGTGTCATAGTTGCTCGGAATGTTCTATAGGCTTACATTTTACAAGTGCATTGGTCCAGCTGCAATAGTTAAGGCCAAGGCTACACTACAGATTTATGATGGTATAATTATATTAAACAAATCTACACCTCTTAGTGACACATTTATACTTTCCTATACCCTAGGGTAGACAGTACTATGTCTGCAGGGGAACTTCTCCCATCTGCATAGTTACTGCCTCTTGCAAGGTGGATTAACTCTGCTGATGGGAAAAGCTGGCATCATTGTAAGAGCATCTTCACTGAAACAGTGCAGCTGCACCCATCCAATGCTTTAAATATAGACCTAAACGAGAGGCATTGGTTAGTAAACATTTGTCAGAGAAAAATAAAAATTGCTGGTTAACGAGAATAAAAGCTGCTGAATCCTAAAACTGTGTTTTAAAAATTTGTTTCAGGAACTTCTATTACATCACAATGCTGCGGGATCCAGTGTCACGGTACCTGAGTGAATGGAAACACGTCCAAAGAGGTGCAACGTGGAAAACTTCCCTCCATATGTGTGATGGAAGAAGTCCAACGCCAGATGAGCTGCCTACCTGTTACCTAGGAGATGACTGGTCTGGAGTCAGTTTGCAGGAGTTCATGAATTGTGGTTACAACCTAGCTAACAACCGCCAGGTTCGCATGCTGGCAGACCTAAGCCTGGTTGGATGTTACAACTTGACTTTTATGAATGAAAGCGAGAGAAATATGATCCTTCTCCAGAGCGCCAAGAACAACCTGAAGAACATGGCCTTTTTTGGTCTCACAGAGTTCCAGAGGAAAACACAGTATCTCTTTGAAAGGACATTCAACCTCAAGTTTATTTCCCCGTTCACCCAGTTCAATATTACCCGGGCCTCTAATGTGGATATTAATGAAGGGGCCCGGAAACGCATAGAGGCATTGAACTTCCTGGACATGCAGCTTTATGAATATGCTAAAGACCTCTTTCTGCAACGCTTTCAGTACTCGAAGCAAGAGGAGCACCAGAAGAACCGGCAAAAACGGCGGGAGGAGCGGAGGCTCCTCCGTGAGCAAAGGGCTCACCAGTGGCAGAAGGAAGAAACAGCAGAAGAAATAGCTGTTACTGAAGATTACAACAGTCAGGTGGAGCGATGGTGACACTTTTCACCTTAGCTGAATAAAAGAGAAGATAATTGAAAACACTAATCATTTCTTAAACTTGGTTACTCAGAGATTAGACAAGGAATGAGTGTTGCCTTGGTAAATGAGACTCAGCTGCCCTTCTTTGTCTTCATTTTTCTTAGTTTCTATCTGTTAGGAGAATATATATATATATATATATATATAATTATCCAAAACTGAACTTCTTTCAAAGGCCTAAGTAATGAGAGTGGCTTGAAAAACTTGCTCTTTTTTTTCCTTTTTCTTTTAACCAATGTTCTCTGTAGAGTTTGAGCAGCTGAAACTTGTGATGCCATGAATGAAAAATCACAGAACCACTGAGGTTCTGAAGCTGGTGTATTTCATGCTGCCATACTGTTAGCTGTGTTATGCAGTGAATGCAACAAAGACAACCATGTTGCCCTTCAGATGTTTACGTGCAGCGTTTTAAGTAAGAAAAAGAAAATACTAAAAGGGATTAAATTATATTTAGCAGCAGATGACACACGGGGCAGAAACTTTTTTTTTCATTTCTGAAATCCTGCAGTCATGGGTGCATGGGTGGTTTATAAACAAAATGAGTTATGTGTTCACTTAATCCCTTGCAGATTTTGTGATACATCATCAAAATCGGGAGTTAGCAGGTTCCATTTTGAGAGAATCTGGCAAATGAACAGCATTACTACAACCGCTGAGAAACAAGATACATTCTATAGAACTGTGTGGGGAAGCTTGTACAGTCCTATTCACACTCTCTGGGTGGAGGTAACAATATCCATTTTGACTTTCATAAAAGGTGAAATCCACACAGGGTGTGGAATTAAGAAAGGCAAGAAAAAGAGTGGAAAAGGGTTAAATATTAGTCTGACATTTTCCAAATCTGTTAAGCACTTTGTTCATAAAGGTGCATTTAAATTCTGAGAAGTAACATTGTTTTATTACCAGGCACAATACTGGCTGTGATCCATAGAAATGTGCACTTAAAATACACAATGAATGTGTAAATAAACTTATATTTGTTGCTCATGTTAGTGTACAGATCTTCTGTGCATCATGTTGCAAATATATTTGTGCCAATGCTGAAAGTGATGCTATTCTGCGACTCTGTACATTCCAGACCATGTAGCTCTTCATCCCTTTTTCTGTTTGACTAGAAAAGACATCATTATGAGGGGGTTTTGTCTCCATGCTTATGAGTTATTGTGATTAAGCTGTATCCACTTCTGGCTTCTTTTTCTGATTTGTAAAAAAGAGGATATTATACTTTATAGAGACATTACAAAAAACATTTTACCCCTTCTAACATAAATCTAGCTAATTAAGAGCCACCTTTCTTACTACATATACAACTTTCATCACGTTTCTCAGCCATTTTGCATGCCCAGTGCCTGATTCTGATTTAAAGTCCGATCTGCAGTTTGAACACCAAGGACTGTGTTACTAAGTAGTATTGCTGTGTTTAATTCATTAGCTCACTTACATTATTTTTTCCACCAAGGTTAAGTGACTGGTTTCCCTGGAGTTCTGATTTACAGCAGCATGTGTTAGATCAGAATCAGATGCCACTGAAATACAAACTGGTGCAAGTTTCACTGCACAGGATCCTGTGCTGGTCATTCAAAAAAGTGGACTTCTCTGATAGTGCTAACTGCTGTAGCCTGACTAGTAACAGCAGCAGCATACTCAGAAAAGATATCCAAGCTCATACTAAAGCACTTATAATGATTTGGTTCTTAGGAGATAGTGTTCATGGAGGGAACTGATTACAGCATTCTCCATTTTTCTTTTTGGCCATATCAGTATTTTTAGGATGCTCATGTCCCTTTTCATGATTTTAACTTGTCTTTGTCTAATGTATATTTCAAATAAATGTTGGAAGGAAAAATCAGAACTTCCCACCAGTTGCAATGTTTATGGTGAAAGGATAGTTAATAGATTGTAAATTTATCTTCTTTAGGGATTCTTCCTTTTATTTATGTGCAATAACGTGTATGAACTCAAATAGGAGCTTGTATTGTGAGTGACCATATCTACTTTTATTGCTATGTAAAAGAATATTTGTAGAACTGAAGATTTTCATTGATGTAAAGCACAATTTAATGAATTATTTAATGTTAAATCATTGTGATGTCAAACAATGGTTTTCCCATATTTATTTCAGTGATTTTTTTTCTGTAAAATGAGACAATATTTGTACTAAACACTTAAGGAACGTGTAAAAAATCTACAATGAAGTTTTGTTGAATTTTGTTCCATGCATTAGTAATGAACAATAAACATTGATTCCATTTTTAAAATTGTATTTAATAATCCCATGTAAGTTACTAATGGGTGGCTACTCTTAACTCAGTTGCTCTTAGTATTATTAAAGATTCATCATGTCCACAGGCACAGTTCAACAAAACATGTATCGCAAAAAACATTTTTAAAACCATTGCATTCTGTCATGACTTGATCACTGACTTCTCTGGGATGTTGGATTGATTCACTGAGTTCAACAAATTAGGATGAGGGCCTTAATACTGTTTTTAAGTGGGTTAGAAATGCAATGGGTCACATTCTGATCTCATTACACAAGTGTGAATTTGGAGTAACTCCATGGAAGTCAATGGAATTAACTCTAAATTTACACCAGTCTAAAAAAGAGCAGAATTTCTCCGTGGTTAGCAGTACACTAGTGAGACAGGGACTCAGAATTTACAGTCCAGATCAGTGGCCTCGCCTCTAACCTGGCTTGGTAAAATTGCGGCAGTAGGCTCTGAAATAGGGAGGGCTTCTCATTGTTCTCCAGCAACATCCACTAGTGGATGCTTGGAGCTCTGGAGGGACCTAATTCCATTCTTCTCTGGGAGGATTGCTGCACTGTGTCAGGTCTTTGGAGCAATGATTGAAGGACAGAGAGACAGAAAGTAAGTCTGATGGCTCCTCTGTGCTCTCAACAGACTCACAACTTTCTCTTTATAGCTAACTTTGTAGGCCTTGCTTATATTCCAAAGGAACACTGAATTTCTGTTAGCTAGGGTAACCATACGGCCCATTTCAAAGGAAATAACAAACCTGGAGGTGTCAAGATGACCATATACATGAAAGCAAAAGTGTGATATTAACCACACTCAGTAAACCACATCCATATTTTGTTGGAAAAAAGGACTTGACTGAGACAGCAGTGGGTGGTATTGAAAGTTTGATTAAACTCTTAGGGTTGAAAGGGGATTGCTTATGTTTTGACCCCACAGGTTACAAAATAATAGGAGAAATCTTTGAGCAGTTGGTAGAAAATCTGTTTGTATTTCCCCAAAATTGAACGTAAATAGGTACGATTATTATTATAGGCAATCAAATGACTTATAATCTTATCATTATTTAAAATAAAAATGTAGAGAGTACTGTAAATTTATAGAGGGGGTTGTAAAGACAAAGCCTAGCTACCTTACTCACATAAGTTGTCCTAGTACAGGCAATGAGTAAAGTGAGCAGGATTCTGTATACTAAGTACTCATATTCCTATTCTGAACAGTTTACAGCATTGGGAAGCGGGGGAGGACAAATGTATGTTAGCTGAAGTGGACCTGTCACTCATGATAGAGAATGATCAGTGATAATTTCATCATCCCACCGCAAACATAGGTATACATGAGGTTGCCAAGAAATATAGAGAAGAGTGAGAGGAGGGGAGAAATAGGCAGAGAACCCCAAGAAATATCAGCAAATAAAAAGAGGGAGATAAGCAGATATCCCAGCTGAAAGAGCACCTCTCAAAGTAGAGTAGAAAGTGAATCAGAAGTGCACAGAACAAAAGAAATCAAAATGCAGCGTGAGAGTACCATAAGGAAGGACGAGTGATCTTGTATATTAAAGGCAGCAGAAAGATCTAGAAAAAGACAATTGAGCAGGAGTCTTCCAACTTAATTAGCAAGGTCATTAACTAACTGGGTCAGGACATTATGGGACCCATGTCACAAAAGGGTAAAAGAGCAAGCATCAGAGGCAGATGTATTTAGTTGGGAATAAAAATAACCAGCTGTCTATTTGATCCATGACAAAGATGAATATTCCAGCCCAGAATGTGAACCTGAATACTCTGTCAAACACTCCACTATATTTAGACTAGATATAGTAACTTGGATGAAAGGCGGGGTGAAATTCAATGCCTGTATTATGCAAGTGGTCAAACTAGATGATATAATGGGCCATCTGGCCTTAATCTATGTCTTACTGACAGGCAATTGTGAATTGCCAAGCACATACCCAGTCAAAACAGATGTGTGAATTTTTATGTAGCAAGTGAAAATTCATGATTGCTCAGCGGGAACTGATGGAACTTAAAATACACATTAATGAAGATGTCACAGCTAGAGATGTCCAAATATATGATTAACCTGATGCAGGAGTATGCATGTTAATTAATAATCTGCTATTAAGTGAAAAATAATCCTAGCTTAAATCAATCAGAAACTAACCATAATGAAATACTATGGTCATTATCATAAATAACAGTGTGATTGGACAGACTAGTGACACTCCAGTCAGCATAGAACCGCAGCAATTAAATAAGTGACACTGAATGGCTGGTAAAAGATGATGAAGAACTGTAAATACTAATACTCTGGAACCTCACTAATTTTTTTCTGAATGTTAGAGCCATGGTGAAGAACTGAATTTTGTACATATACACACACACACACACACACACACACACACACACAAAGGATAACATCTCATAAACTGCATTTCCCTTTGTTCATTTGCCAAGTGGATCTTAATGTGAATTCTTTATAATCCTTAAGTTATCAGTAAATCCTGTCATATTATGTAAAAAATGTCTTACTAATGGGAGACATCACTACAGTTTCTTTTGTCATTATTCGAGAAAGAAAATGATGGTGGTCAGAACAATGCTAAAAATAATGCTTTTAACTAGCAGGAGGCAGGGGTAACAGTAATATTGTGAATATCGCAAAGGGCGTGTCATCATTCCAAATTTCTTCAGGATGATTATAAGCAAAAACTTTGAGTTTAACAACTTTTGGTACACCTGAGTCCAGGCATCTCTAAGGGTTCATCTACACAGCACAATTATTTCGAAATAACGGCCATTATTCCAAAATAACAATGCGAGCATCTACACAGCAGTTCCATTATTTTGAAATAATTGATGGCTTATTTTGAAATCAGTAAACCTCATTCCATAAGGAATAACACTTATTCCGAAATAGCTATTTCGGAATATCAGTAGTGTGGATTCTCCACTGCTGCTATTTTGAAATAGCTCCTCCCCAGGGTCATTCAAAGTAATTACTCTCCTGTGCCTCCTGGGGTTCTAAATTGAGGTAGCACATCCACCTTAGGGAAGCCTGCCTCTGACTAATTTTGAGGCTTCCCAAAAAATTCCAAAATAGCTTATTTCGAAGTAAGCGTGCTGTGTAGACAGACCTTCTGCTCCTGGGGACATATTTCTATAGTTCAATCTATTCTGCCTCACTGTATAGGAAGATGCTAGACTCCCCCAGCATACCCAAATCACTTAGGTCAGTCACTTTCCAGAGTATACCTGCACTTTGCCTTTCCTGACAGATATTTAACTATTCAGCCTAATAGCTAAGGGTGTGTCTAGACTACAGGGTTTTGTTGACAAAAGTGGACTTTTGTCAACAAAACTATACCTGCGTCTACACTACCACTGAGTTCTGTCGACATAACGTTGACAGAACTCAGCAGTTTTGTCAACGGTGGTAAACCTCATTCTATGAGGAATAACGCCTTTTGTCGACAGAGTTCTGTCAACAGAAGGTGTTATTGCATCTACACTGTCCTTTGCATCTATACTCTCATGTCGACAAAGCGGCTTGCTTTGTCGACAAAACTGGATGTGGTCTAGACGCTCTTTGTCAACAGAAGCTTTGTCGATGGTATCTGTCGACAAAGCCTCTGTCAACAAAAGCCTGTAGTCTAGACGTACTGTAATAGATGAATTTTATGTAAATGAATCATTGTGGTCTAGCCCAGCTCAGGTTAAAGATAATGGAAGTTTTCAGCTTATCTCTGAATCAGCTGGGCTGTTAGCCTGCTAGGCCAAGGATTGAATTCAAACTGTTACTCCTGGCAGCTAGCCAATTCTTCCTTTGCTGGATTTTGTTTTAAAGAAACATCTCTGTTTATGGACTCACAGAAGAGTTCAAAGCTGCACATCCTGGAACAACTCTGTGAATCAATAACTTTAATTCAATTTTAACCGCTGGAGTTGTAGCGTTAAGGCCAGAGGGACAACTAGATCTTCTAGTTTGTCCTCCTGAATATCACCAGCCTTCAGGCCTCACCCACTAAACGCAACAACCACAATTAGAACAAAGTATTGCAGCACACAAGAGACTAAACTAGTATGTGCTCCAGGCAGAGACTAAGAATCAGAGAGGCCTTTTTAATGGCAGGGTGTCAGGAATCAAGGTCTGCTACCACAGAGTTAATTGCCAGGCAGCCCCATCAGTACAGCTGACCTGCGGCAGGCTACCTGACCAGCAGCAGAGGTCCACAGGTCACTCTTAAACCAACAGCGGCTCACTGGCTTCTCCATGCTCATACCCATCACAAATGTTTCCTCTATGCTGTGCACTTGTGTGGCCTCTCTGGAGAGATTCAAATGCCACCCAGCTGATTAGGAGAAAGCCCACAGCTAGGTTTTTGTTTGTTTGTTTGTTTCTTCTGCTGGTGCACATTGGCACATGTCTTGGTGCACATAACATTTATTCCACACGTGAATGGAAGAAATCCTCACATGGATGGAGGGAACATTGCGCGCCACTGTGCCTGCTCCAGTGTTATCTTGCTCCTGCTTTGCTCTCAGCCTTGCTGCTGTCCTGCCCTTGCCTTGAACCCTTTTTGCCTGCTCCCCCAGTTCCTGACCTCTGGCTTGCCCTAGACTTCAGCACCCGACTACTGAGGCCTGCTCTGACCACTAGGTGAGATTGTCCTTGTTCTGGTCAGCTGATCATGGAAATGATCAAGGGAGCTATAAGCCTGGCAAGTGACCCGTAAGTACATGCTGCAGAGGAGCTTCAAGGGCACTGTTAATCTGACCTGGAGAAAGTGCCCTCCTGACCTCGCATGGTGATCAGTTACACCTTGAGCATGTGACCATGAGTCCACCAGCCAATCACCTGAAAGAGAAAATTCTTGGTGCCAGGTCAGTGCATTGCCCCTCCTCATCTACCGTACCCTCTCCAGCTATGGTCATTTCTGGCACTCTGAAGGAAGGAGGTAAATAAATCCCACAATACACTGAGGGAGGGATACATAATCCTTTCTGGACCCCTGCAGGTAGCCAACTGAAATCCTGAAGCATGAGCCTTTGGGAACATCTACTGTATATTTGAGACAGTCTGTCTGTCTGTCTAGCTGTTTGTTCAAGAACTCCTCCTAAACCAGGGGTGGGCAATCATTTTTGACCGGGGGCCACTTCAGAAATTTTTTAAGTGGCCCAGGGCCAACCCGGAAAGGGCGGAGCCTCAGGTGGAAGGGGCCAGGCCAGGACACTTCCATGCTTCCCCACCCACAAAGCCTGATTGGTCTGGGGGTGAGGGAGCACGCAAAGTCTTTGCCCCCCAAGAGAGAACTGCCAGCTGTTCTGAACAGCTGGCAGTTCCCTCTAGGTACCCGTGCCCCTCACGATGGAAGGAGACTTTTTGTGCTCCCCCTGCTGCCCCCAGGTCAATCAGGGCCTGAGGAGGGGGAGCGCATAAAATCTCTTGCTCCCTGCCCCCGCTCTGCAAGGGAGCACCGCACTTAGAGTCAACCTTGACTTTAAGTGCTGAGCCCCTTGCAAGGCAGGGGGGAGACTTCACAGGTCTGGGAGTGGGGAGGGAGCATGCAAAGTCTCCTCCCACTCTGCCCCTATCCTGCAAGGAGCGTGCAATGCTTAGAAGTGCCGCACCCCTTGCAGGGCGGGAGGGTGGGAAGGGGGTGGAGGGGCGTGGCAGGGATCAACTTGCTTGGCAGGCCGGATCCAGCCAGTGGAAGCCCTTTTCTCCACCCCTGTCCTAAACGGTAAGAGCTAGGACCATCAAATTTGGCATGCTGCTGCTTCTTATCATAATTTAAATCAGTGTAAGGGTTTGGTTGTGCCAGGAAAATGGGATGTACCTGAAATGAGATTGCTTCTCAGAAAACCATACATAAAAGAGACAATCGCCAGACAAGTGAAAGGGGCAGACGGGGGAGTGAGCCCCCCCCTCCTTCATCCAGAACTGTCCCAACTCTGAGCCTTCCACCCACCAGGTGCACTTTAGAAAGGGCAAGGAGACTGAAGCTTCCCCCACAAGATTCATATGGAGACATTGTTGGTTGTTTCCCAGCGTCATTGTCAGGGAGCAAGCAGAAAGGGCACGAACTTAATTGAATCAAGGACCTGAGCAACACTAGTTCTCTATAAACTGGCATTTAGCCCCAGGGCTGTTGAAACCTGCCTCCTACCATCACACACAACCCTGACATACAGTCATAGAATCATAGAATACTAGGATTGGAAGGGACCTCGAGAGGTCATCGACTCCAGTCCCCTGCCCTCATGGCAGGACCAAATACTGTCTAGACCATCCCTGATAGACATTTATCTAACCTACTCTTAAATATCTCCAGAGATGGAGATTCCACAACCTTCCTGGGCAATTTATTCCAGTGTTTAACTACCCTGACAATTAGGAACTGTTTCCTAATGTTCAACCTAAACCTCCCTTGCTGCAGTTTAAGCCCATTGCTTCTTGTTCTCTCCTCAGAGGCCAAGATGAACAAGTTTTCTCCCTCCTCCTTATGACACTCTTATAGATACCTGAAAACAGCTATCATGTCCCCCCTCAGTCTTCTCGTCTCTAAACTAAACAAACCCAATTCTTTCTGCCTTCCTTCATAGGTCATGTTCTCT
>CM057845.1:227168416-227208395 GCA_030068395.1 Apalone spinifera | reverse complement strand
ATCTTTCTTGAAATGCGGTGCCCAGAACTGGACACCATACTCCAACTGAGGCCTGACTAGAGCGGAAGAATGATGTTTCGTCTCTTGCTCACAACACACTTGTTAATGCATCCCAGAATCATGTTTGCTTTTTTTGCAACAGTATTACACTGCTGACTCATATTCAGCTTGTGGTCCACTATGTTCCCTACATGCATCTGACGAAGTGGGTCTTTGCCCACGAACGCTTATGCTCCAAACACTTCGGTTAGTCTATAAGGTGCCACAGGACCCCTCGCCACTTCTCCAGATTCAGACTAACACGGCTACCCCTCTGATACTATGTTCCCTAGATTCCTTTCTGCAGTACTCCTTCCTAGACAGTTGCTTCCCATTCTGTATGTGTGAAACGGATTGTTCCTTCCTAAGTGGAGCACTTTACATTTGCCTTTATTAAACTTCATCCTGTTTACCTCAGACCATTTCTCCAGTCACAGCTCTCTCTTAAATTTGTCCGGCTCTCTATTAAAAGTAATTACATTGTTTGCTCCCATAACTCCTATTGGGAGGTGTCACAGGGTTTATATATATTGTCACACTTTGGGGGTGGAGAAGAGGCATATCACAGCCCTGCAGCCAAGTTTGAGAGGATGACCCAAGTCTCAGGGCTGTGCCACTCAGGGGCTGCATCCTTTAAAACAGTCTTTGATATTAGGGCAGTGAAGTCTATTGGCCAGAGTCAATGTCACACCCTTTGCAGACAGGGCAGTGTGGTCCAGTGGCCAGGGACAATGTAATTAGCAGACTGGGTCACCACCCTGGGGTGAATGGTGGCCAGTGGAAGGGTACCTGAACACACTGTCTTCACTGGTCCCAGCACAGGGTTCTGACAGTGGCAAGTTCATCCATCAGCATCTTGGCAGGGGTCTGAACAAAACATTATGGCTGTGTCTAGACTGGCCAGTTTTTCCGGAAAATCATCCGCTTTTCCGGAAAAACTTGCCAGCTGTCTACACTGGCCACTTGAATTTCCGCAAAAGCACTGACTTCCTACTGTAGGAAATCAGTGCTTCTTGCGGAAATACTATTCTGCTCCCGTTCGGGCAAAAGTCCCTTTTGCGCAAAAGCTTTTGAGCAAAAGGGCCAGTGTAGATAGCTCAGATGTGTTTTCCTCAAAAAAGCCCCGATCGCGAAAATGGCGATTGGAGCTTTCTTGCAGAAAAGCTCGTCTAGATTGGCACGGATGCTTTTCCGCAAAAAGTGCTTTTGTGGAAAAGCATCCGTGCCAATCTAGACGCTCTGTTCTGAAAATGCTTTTAACGGAAAACTTTTCCGTTAAAAGCATTTCTGGAAAATCATGCCAGTCTAGACGCAGCCAGTGAGCCTTGGTCCAGTTCTGTCACTGTTTCCCCATAAAACTCCCTGGGTCACTTCCTATCCAAGTCTCTGGAGTCCTCTGTATCTGGGACTCTCCAGTCTCTCCCCTGTCTGTAATGTCCCACATTTGTGTGTTAGGCTCTGGTTCTGTCCAGCTGGCCTTCGTATCTTGGAGTTAGCGACGCACCTGCTTCCTCTCCAGCAGGGTATTGTAACGGTTTCTGGGGGCACTACTGAGAGGGTCAAATCAGGGTAAATTGCTTAGAAACACGGCTACTTACAGCCCAAGACTGGGGGTCCTTCACTTTAAGGCACCAACTCAGTCACCCAGAGCACTTCAGCTGCCAAACTGGCCAAACAGAAGTCACACCTGGGTCTCCTCCTCTGTCACTTCCAAGTGTTATGCCCTCAGATTCTAGCACTTTTTTATTATTAGACCCTAAGTGTGTGAGCTTGCACTTTGTATTATTGCATTTAATCCCATTTCTGTCACTCCTGTCTTCAAGGTCAGCCAGATCTTCCTATATCATATTCCAGTTTTCCTCTAGATTGATCCTGAATTCCAATTTTGTATCATCAGCAAATTTCATTAGTGTGCTCCTACTTTTTTGTGCCAATGTCATTAATAAAAATAGTGAATAAAATTAGTCCAAATTAGTTCCCTCTCAAAACCAATCTTTGATTAACTTCACTAGGAACCTCCTTCCAGTCCAATCATTCGCCTTTTAGCATAAGCCATTGCCTTTTCCCCATAATCAGTTCCTTACCCATCTTACCATTCCTATACTGATCCCCATCCAACCTAATTTAACTATTACATTCCTGTGCGAGACCACTTCAAATATTTTACCAAAGCCCAAGTACATTAAATCCACTGACCTTTAGCTAAAATATAGGCTATTTTCTCAAAGACACAAACCAGTTACAGGGTCGTGATATACCTTTGGTAAACCCATGTTGTGTTACCACCCCAGCACCATTACCATTTTTTCCCATGAATCTAATGATTCCTTCCTTCACAGTTTGTTCTAAAGCTTTGCTTACTACTGAGGTCAGACTGTAATTGTCCAGATCACTTCCTCTCCCTCCCCCCCCACCTCTTTCTTAAATAGAGGTGAGATGTTAACAGTTTTCCAGGCATATGGTACTACCCCATAGTAGATAGAAGTATTACCGATCCTCGCTAACAAGCTAGCAGTCTCATGTGCCAGTTCTTCCAGTATAACTAAATGAATACTTTCCCTCAGTTTGTAATAAGGATGGTAATATGGAACATGTACATGAAGACAGGATTGCTAATGGAAGTGTTTTGACAAATGGAAATAACCACATTGGGCGGGGATGGTGGTGGAGAAAAAGTGTTAAGAGCTTGATGAGCTCAAAACAGGGGAATGAGATACCAGTTACTTTTAAAGGATCACAGTGGCATAAAACTAATGAGAGGAAAACATATACTGTATTCTAGGCTCCAATATGATTCATCAGTGATTTAGATAATGGCATAGAGAGTACACTTACAAAGTTTGTGGATGATACCAAGCTGGGAGGGATTGGATTTGCAAGTGTTTTGAAGGATTAGATTGTAATTCAAAATGATCTGGACAAGCTGGAAAAATGGTCTGAGGTAAACAGGATGAAATTCAATAAGGACAAATGCAAAGTACTCCATTTAGGAAGGAACAATCTATTACCCACATATAAAACAGAAAGTGAGTATATAGTAAGGACTGCTGCAGAAAGATATCTAGGGATCATAGTGGACCACATGCTAGATATGAGTCAACAATGTGACACTGTTGCAAAAAAGCAAACATGATTCTGGGATGTATTAACAGGAGTGTTGTGCGCAAGAAATGAGAAATAATTCTTCTGCTTTACTCCACCCTGATTAGGCCTCAACTGAAGGATTGTGTCCAGTTCTGGGCATCATATTTCAGGAAAGATGTGGACAAATAGGAGAGGGTCCAAAGAAGAGCAACAAAAATGACTAAAGTCTAGAAAACATGACCTATGAGGGAAGATTGAAAGAATTGGGTTTGTTTTTTTCTGGAAAAGAGAAGACCGGGAAGAACATGATAACAGCTTTCAAGTTCCTCCTAAATGGTTGTTACAAGAATGAGAAACAAATTATTCTCCTTAACCTCTGATGATAGGACAAGAAGCAATGGGCTTAAATTGCAGCAAGGTTGAACATTAGGAAAAACTTCCTAACTGGTGGGGTAGTTAAGCTCTGGAATAAATTGCCTAGGGAGCTTTGTGAAATCTCCATCATTGGAGATATTTAAGAGCAGGTTAGACAAACATCTGTCAAGGATCATCTAGATGATGTTTGGTCCTTCCACAGTTCAGGAAACTGGACTTGATGACCTCTTGGGGTCCCTTCTAGTTCTATGATTCTATGATATCTTGCTGCGCCTGACCATCAATGGTTCCTTCTGACCTGTCTCATATTGGGCCCAGTTACTGCTTGTCACTGAGTGCCTTGAGCATCTTCCTTTCTTTCTGAGTTTTAGGGGAGGGAAATGCTCAGATCCCTCCAGAATGTGCAGGATTGTTCTGGTTGGGCTTAGCAGTTTATGTGTATTTCTTTGTTCTCCGTTTGGCATGTTGTAAACCTTGGAGTTTTTCAAGCTTTCTCCCTTCCCATCCTCCCACCAGGTCCTGTATATATTTATGATAAATGATACTTGTAACCTTGGAGCACCTGTCTTCCAGTCACCATGTGTACTCCAAGGTGCATAGACAAGGGCCCATTTTGTAACAGAGCCGCAGTTTTCATTATGGCTGCTGCATGTTGATAAGTGCAGCGTCACTATGTCTGCAGCACTATTTTTCTGATACACTGAAATGTTTATAGCACCAGAAATTGCTTTTGGCACTAGACACAGATTTTGAATGAGCAAATTAAGTTTATGCTCTCTTTAAGAGCCAGCATGGTGTAACATATGACACGCTTTCTCACCTGCCAACAATATCTTTAAAAAGCTACTAAGAGGACACTAAGAAATACATTCCTGAGTATTGTATAAAAGACTCCAAATGAGAAGCCCAATACCTGATTCTGTGACCTTCAGATGAAATAGAATTCGCCTGCCTAGTTCCATTGACTTCAGTGTGATTATTTACATGTTCCTACTCTTCAATATAAGCAGGAGTCACAGAATTTACTTCCTGAAATAGATTTCTTTAACACTTATAAAAATCCTCTGCACCTGAGTCCCAGTTTACCGTAAGGCTCCTTGCCCACACCCCCCTCCCACACCGGAGCCACATTGCTGCAAACACCAGGAAGCTCTGTTACCATGCTGATGTTGCTTGGAGGCTATTTCCCCACACTCCACTCCCATTGACCAGGATTCATGGCCAATAAGAGATGCGGAGGGTGGTGCCTGCAGGTGAGCATGGAGCAGAACAGGCTGCACTAGCCGCCTATTTCTTTCCCCCCCCCCCATCAAATGGAAGCCGCCTATTTCTCCCCCCCCCATCAAATGGAAGCTACCCTGTACCCGATCACCTACCCCAGTCTGAATCCCTCCTGCACTGTAAGTCCCTAACTCCCTCCAAGATCCTGCACCCCAAATCTGAGCCCCCTCCTGCAGCCTAACTCACACCCAGACCACGCACTACTACCAATCTCCTTCCTGCTCCCACACTCCAAACCCCTTGGTGCAGCCTAGAGCCCCCTCCAGCATGCCAAATGCCTCATCCCCAGCCCCGGACTCTGCACCCCGATTTAGAGCTCTCACCGCCTCTTGCGCCCAACCCCCTGTCTCAATCTGCATCCCCCTGCTGCACACTGAACCCCACATTTTTGGCCCCACCCTGAAGTCTATGGTGCCCCACAAAATCTAATAGCCTTGGACCCCTCAGAGGAGTTAATCTGGCTCTGCCTCTTTCTGTTGCTCTGGCAGAGTAAAATAACCTGAAACTCGACAGGGACATTGCAGGCAAGCTGAAGTCTGTATAGTTCAATGACATTTATTTAGTGCATTGCTATTGTGATAGCCTGGCACACTTTCATTTGCCTTTGTACCCATTTTGATATAGTGCTGAAAAACACATGGTTTCTTTACTGCTTCTGCTAGCTAGATAGGGAAAAAATCCATTTTCTTTAGCAGTACAAACTGCATTCTCCTAATGTTTTCATGGTAAGTTTATTTATCAATTGAAGAATATTTAATTTTCCTTTCTTATGTATTTTCACAGATTCTTTTCAAATCTGTTTTGAAGTTTTTCCCTCTTTCATATGCAAATCTTGGCAAACTAAAAATGTGGCTTGTTGCCTGTACTATGCAGCTTCTCTCCCCCGCTTCTGTCTTCTATGTAAGGCCACAAACAAAGAAGCACAAAATGAACTGCTCTCAAATTACAGAATGCTGAAAAAGGTCAGCTTCTTAAATCACTGCTCAGATGGCACAAAAGAATTCTGATCTCACACAACAGCAGCTACAATATAACGAAAGTGATGGTAAGGCAGCATTAATCTGTATATGAAATGCTACAAACTTCCTTGTCTGATTAAAATTTCATCTATAGACTCGTTATTTGCAAACAGTAGGAAGCAAAGCTGAACTATATGCAGTGATTGTAAAACAAAAAAGGAAAAAGTGCTTTTGGTTTTGCAAAAACCTTACTAATTATGGGTTGGTTTTTGCAACTTCAGAACTTCTTCTGTTAAGCGTATCACATTAACTGCAACTATGAGATCCTAGGATAAAGCATGTGGGCACCTGCAGCACCATCAAGGGAAAGCCCACAGGAGAGAGGCTGCAGTGGGGCAGAAAAACAGCAACCTCCCCTATACCAGGACACCCGCAAATCTCCAGGACAGACCCAAATGTGGCTGATGCTGGCTGGGGTCTAGCCTTGCTAATTGTGTCTGGGAGAAGCCAGCAGCAGCTATCACAGCCTCTCAACATCTTCATACAGCCGGGCTCCGACCAAATCCCTTCTGGAAATTAAAGTTGCTTCCCTCCTCCCACACCCAATGAGCCATCCCACCACTCACCCTCCTTGGGCTGCGTGCGTTCTCCTGGCAGGGCTGTGTGCGTTATCAGCAAGTGCCATGGGCATCATGCACTTTGCAGGATTCAACTCACAGTACAAAAGGGAGGTGGGTAGGAGGACAAGGTTTTGAGCACCGTGGAGCCTGAAGAGGACACGGTACACTCAGAACAGCCTATTCTCATTAGAACAGGTACTTTCAGGTGCTGCATGTTCTGATCATCTAGATATCACTAATTGCACCTGGTCTGGAGGTGTTTTGCTTTGTTTGATCAATGCAACCGGTCCAGCTGCCGCTAGGAAATCCAGTCACATTGTCCAATGGAGAGTGCACTGAGAGCACTCAGGGAGTGGCTACTTGGGGAGCAATGATTTTCTGCTCAGGAGACATCCCCTCCATTTCTCAGGGCTTCTAGCAGGGAGGCTGCAGGCATTGGTTTGCATAGAGTCTTTAAGGAAGATGGGCCTTCCCGATTTGTGAGGATTGAGAAAAGAGACTCTATGGAATTTGTTGTTCTGTAAGCACATCACTAGCTATGTTAATTTCTTAAAGTAATATATAAGAGAAAAGTATTTCCAATAAAATAGCTATGTTAATGTAATTGACGTAGTTCATTCATCACACCTTTTACTATATTTTCCCCAGGTGATACGGGGTATTTCTGCTAGTAAATAATATAGTAGTGTGTGGCCACACATTTTCATGGCAAGGTTGTAAATACGCAGTTTACATTGATTTACTTCACTTACAAATGTGCAGGGATAGGGGACCTAGTGCAAGGCCAAGGTAGTTCTGGGGTTTGTCAAAGAGATACGGGGTAAAGTCCTAGTTCTCTTGAAGTCAATTAACATTCTAAGGTCCTGGTGTCTTATATGTCAACATCACTAGTTCAGATGGGTCCCACAGGTCTGTAGTAACTGCTGCTATCGCAAAAGCGGCAGTGGCTGGACCCCTGGACTCTTTAAATTGCTGCTGTAGCCCCACGCCACATGCTCTGAGCGGTTCTCAGGACTAGCTGAGGGGGACCAGCACAGTTTGCGCCAAGCTGCACTGAGGGCTGGCTACCCCAGACCTGCCCTGTCCACCTGGGGCTAAACCCCTTCCGGGAGTGTGGAGCCATGCCCCTCCACCACTTTGCCTATGGGCCTGTCAACTCTGTCATCACCTCTGTGTCCACCTGAGTGGGAAATTCCACCTTCCAGCTCCAGCATAGACATAACCTAAGTGTTGGCCTCTTAGTTTCACTGGAAAGATGTTACCAGGCAGATACAGTAGCCAGTACATCTGATCGTTACAGGGTCTGTTGTCAATGATAATAAAAGGGGGGTTTTGAACTCCAGCTAGCTAACCTGTGTTAGCTAGTTAGAGTTTTAAAATAGCAGGAAAGAAACAGCAACTCGACTTTTATTTGGACCAGAAGCTCAAGTTCAACCCCAAGCTCTTCTGTAGGTTTTCATTTAAGTTGCTAATCTGAGCTAAAAGTTGAGCTGCCATGGCTTCACTGCTGTTTAACCTGGGTTAACCTGAAGAAGATATTAAGAAAAGTTCTGTTGTCTCCAAAGCTTATCTTTCTCATCTGCAGAAATTGGTCCAATAAAAGATATTACTTCATCCACCTTGTCTTTCACATCTGTGTGAGGAAGACATGTCCACATTCAGTCTTACAATGCAATAATGGCTGGAGGGAAGTACCTGCAAGGCATTTTTCTGGACTATAATTACTCACTTTTTTTATGATTGAGAGAAAAAATAGTCTCCATTTATTCAAATACTCAAACCTCTCAAAAGCTCCCTATTATTATCAGAAATAGTGTAATTAGTGCACCCTGCTATGTAGCTTTCAACTTTGGTTCTCAGATATTAGGGAAATTTCTGAATCTCTGATTAAAAAATAAAATCTGGAAAGACCAAAAGTCCAGCGACCATCCCATGGAGCAGTTAGTATTTAAACACAGTGATGCCAGGTTATAAATGAATCGTTACCCACAGCGGATGGTAACAGGAGATTAAGACGCGAGAACATTGCCTCCATCTCACGTTTCTAAAATGTGAGGCTAAATTCTGACTAGCCAATCATGCTAGGCTGAAATTATTTGACTTGTATCTGAGGCTATAGAATGATTATTTAAGAAATGACCCATCTCCCTCCCCTTCCCGCCCCCCACTCTCACTCAAAGTTGTCCTGATTGGCCTACAATATTTGGCTGTCGTCACCCCGCACTAAAACTGTCTCTAGTTAGGGATTTTCCTCACTGTTTCTAATCTGGGCCATTAATATGTCATGATGAGTATCACTGATAAGTTTTAAAAACTGGAAATAATCAGTTTGTGTTATACTCACGAATCCCTCCTGTTTTCCCTTTCTTTGTTTGTTATACCCAAACCCGTGAATGCTTACACATACAGATCTCTTTAGGAAGGTGACGAGTTCTCTTGAAGTATGTAGATAGATCTACTCGTGCATGTAAAATGAAGCATGTGTTTGTATGCAGAATCAAGGTCTTGGACTTTAAATTCTTCAGAGCACGAACTGTCTCTATGTGTTTGTACAGTACAATGGGACCCTGCTTCTGATTGAGAGCAGTAACTGGTGAAATCCAAATAAGAACAACCATCAAAAGGGATCTTCTTATAAATACTTCTGAAAGTTTGTTTGTTTGTTTGTTTGTTTGTCCCGAAAGCTCTTTGAAAATGGTAAGAGCTAGAAACACCAAATTTTGCACGGATACTACTGATTTCCTAACTTCAATAACTGATTTGGGTATATCTCGAATTCAGTTCCCTCGATTCCCCCAGAGCCCCAATTGGGCCCACTGATAATTAGCTTTTAGTAGCACCTGATCATAGGCATTTGCTGGACTCTTCTGTTAAGCGTGTCACATAAACTGCAACTACAAGATCCTAGAAGATAAAGCATGTGGGCACCTGCAGCACCATCAAGGGAAAGCCCAGGGGGAAGAAGCTGCAGTGGGGCAGAGAATCAGCAACCTCCCCTATACTGGGGCACCCGCAAGTCTCCGGGACAGACCCAAATGTGGCTGATGCTGGCGGCAGAGGTGTAGCGAAGGGGGGGAGATGGAGGGCAGCTGCCCCCAGGCACCACGCTAGGGAGGCGCCGGGCTGAGGTGGGACCGGAGCGCACGCTGCTCTGGCCTGTGTGACACTTTGAGCAGAGACCCGGGACTCAGAGCTGGCTACATGTTGCCTCCCTCTACACACTGTGAGCTGAGACAGCCACGCTGGGTGGGAAGAGCAGCAACTTTAAATGTAAGATTTCCTTACCCCGTCCCATTCCTCTGGGACCTGGCTCTGCGGGGTGGCGGGGGAGGATTTCTTTGGGGGGGCACTCCTGATGCTGGGGGTGCCTGGCTGTGGGGAGGGGTGAATGCATTGGGATGGAGGGTACTCTGTGGGGGCTGGCTCAGGGAGAGGGGTGAGTGCATTGGGATTGGAGGTGCTGGGGAGCAGGCCTGGCTCTGGGGCAGGGGTGGTTGGTTGTACTTAAAAGTACTGCATGGGATCTTTTCAGAGGGGAAAGGCAAAATGCCACTTTTTTTTGGTAATACACACATATAGCAGTCAACATTTATATGCATATAATACAGCGCACACGCACACACACACACCATGTCTTGTTTTTACCAATAGTTTTTCCACCTAACTGCACTGGCCAGGTTACTTAGGTGGGGGAGGGTTGGAGCTGGATCAATGCTCCCATGTTGACTGCAAGATGCCTTAGGAGCATAGTGTCTTCCCGCTCATGCAGAGCGTCATCATATGCATATGCAGTTATTCATCTATGGCACCTTCTGCTAGGTTTTGTTTTAATGCTTCCCCATTCACCTTCAAAGAGGGACCTTCCAAAAGCAGGGGCTTGCTGTTTACTCCCAAGGCATCCAAAGGTCCAGTCTTCTTTCAATGAGCCCACTTCACAGGTCCCATTGTTCTTATTGTTCTTGAATCTGGCTTCCACCTTTCTCCAACCCTTGCAAGTGCCCAGAGGTGCTTTTCTTTCATGCCTTACCCATTCACACCTCATTCACTCAACAGGACAATCAATTGTCTACAAGATACAAGGCTTCTGTGTAAAAAGGCTTAATACAAAGTTTCTATGAGAAAATGATTAATACAGAGATTAATGATATTTACCTACAGTTGCATTGGTATGGAGGGGACTGGGGTGCCTGCTTTGGGGAAGGGGTGGTTGTATTGGAATGGGGGGGGGGCACCTGGCTCTGGGTCAGGGGTGAGTGCATTGGGATTGGGGGCACTGGGGAACCCAGCCGAAGGGGAGGGGTGAGCGCATTGGGGTTACTTATAATTTTTTTTAAATAAAAGATACTTTATAACAATTGGAAAATTTAAAAAAACAATAGTCTGGTAGCACTTTTTTTTTTTTTGGCTGACAGAAATAATAACAGATCCACAGTAACAAATGATTTGAGAGGGCAAAAATTTGGCCTTTGCCCCGGAGCACACAACACCTTCACTACGCTTCTGGCTGGCTGGGATCTAGCTTTGCTAACTGTGGCTGGGAGAAGCCTCCAGCTATCACAGCCTCTCAACATCTTCACACAGACGGGCTCTGACCAAACCCCTTCTGGAAATTAAAGTTGCTTCCCTTCCCCCACACTCAAATGAGCCATCCCACCACTCACCCTCCTTTGGGCTGCGTGTGTTCTCCTGGCAGGGCTGTGTGCGTTATCAGCAAGTGCCACGGGCATTATGCACTTTGCAGGATTCAGCTCACAGTACAAAGAGGAGGTGGGTAGGAGGACAAGGTTTCGAGCACTGAGGAGGACACGGTACACTCAGAACAGCCTATTCTTATTAGAACAGGTACATTCAGGTGCTGCATGTTCTGATCATCTAGATATCACTCATTGCACCTGGTCTGAAGATGTTTCTCTTGGTCTAATCAATGTAACTGGTCCAGCTGCCGCTAGGAAGCCCATTCTGGTTGCCCCATGGAGCGTGCACTGAGGGCTCTCAGGAAGTGGCTACTTGGGGAGCAGTGATTTGCTGCTGCTGCAGAGCCCAAGAGACTTTCCCTCCATTTCTCAGGGCTTCTGGCAAGGAGGCTGCAGGCATTGGTTTGCATACAGTCTTTAAATAAGATGGGCCTTCCTGATTTGTGGGGATTGAGAAAAGAGACCCTATGGGATTTGTCGTTTGTAAACACATCACTAGCTATGTTACTTTCTTAAAGTAATATATCAGAGAAAAGTATTTCTAATAAAATATACTATGTTAATGTAATTGACATAGCTCATTTATCACACCTTTTACTGTCTGCTAGTATATAATAAAATGATAGAAAGAATAGGTTAGTTTCTGCTCAAACCAATGTGTGTTTTTCATTTGTCCTCATTTCTTTAATTGAGAGTATTGAAACACAGTTACATCCAGCTTCTAGTTTTTAGTTGGTAGATATCTGACATTTTTTCTCAGGATACATCACTAAAATGACATTTTCTTTTTAATTTACTCCACATATGACATGCTGTCTCCTTTCAACTTGTAGAACACTGTCCCCAAAGCTCTCTGAGTGATTACTTACCTGTTGAACCATTTGTATTGACTCTCTAAGGACAGCAATTGCTCTTGAAAGATTTACTTTTGGACCCAATGGGCCAGATTTTGAACTTCTCAGTTGAAAGGGTCCAAGCTATTATGGAAACTTTAATTTTGTAACTTCCGTGGGGAGCTGAATAGCGCTGACTGAACAAATACATTAGAGCTTGACAGGCTGCTTTCCCCAATGTTTTGTTGTCATTGGGGAAACAAGTACTTTAACTTCAATTAAAAAAAGAGAAACTCAGGATGCCATGTTGGCAATCAGGGTTATGATGAGAACTGAGGAAAATTTGAGTTGTTAATTGTTTATGTCTTCTGCAAACCCTTTCCAAATACTCGTATGTTTAGTTATTGATTCTGTGTTTCACTTCTATGAAGAGTTTTCTCTGAGAATCTCAAAATATTATGACTCCTTAACTTCGCAACACAATGCCTTGAAAAGATAGGTAACTAAACATATAGGTGGGGAAGCAGATGCCCAATGAACTTTAGTGAATTGCCTCATATATGGTTTATAGCAAAGCTGGGACTTGAGACCAAATCTCTTAGGTTCTGGAGTCATTCCCTCCAGACTTAGCCTAAGGTCTGATTTAAAGAAGTGTGTGTTGTATCATCACTGTAATGCAGTCTTCTCAGCTCTCTGCAGCTACTTGACTCAGCTGGCTGGAGCTCTACATTGTCTCTGCCTATTCCTTTTGGGCAACTAGTGTGGATTCCCCCCAAGCACAGGGCCTTCAATTGTCTCCAATCCTCCCAACAGGTACATGAAGCAGAAAAAAAAGGTCCTTGTTCCCTCACCCTACACCTAGCCCATGGTCAGCCTGCTACACCTATCTGTAGGCTGAAGCATCTCGGCTATCTTTAGTGACTGTCACTAAAGCTAAATGAATGATGGGATACCAGGAAAGGAATCTCGGGAGTTCCTAAGTTTGACCCCCTGGGGTCCCAGAAGTGAAGAGGTTTCAGTAGGCATCTCAAATATGCCAAGAAAAAATCCCCCACTGCATTGAGCCTAGTGATAGAACATTGTACCGTGGAACAACTGCTCTGCATTCGGGGCAACTATTTCAGAAAAACTCAAAGCTGTGTAGCCACAATTATTCACAAGGGAAGTATGTTACATTGGCAAGAGATGTGTAGATGTGCTTTTTTCATTATAGTTATACAGGTATAATTAAATCAAAAAGCTATACAGGAGACCCTGGTGATTCACAGAATCACTGTTCCCTATTTTAACCTATTTGTAAGTCTCTCCCATCCCCCACATTGTACCCCATTTCCTGGCTGGGGAGGGGTGGCTTTGAGAGGGCCTGTTACTGGCCAGCAGCAGCTTCCCCCCACACTCACCATGGTGGCCAGGAGCCACAGGGAGCTCACCGCTGGGACCTGGAGTCTTGAGGAACTCACCACAGTGACAGGGGTCATGGGCAGCTCACCACAGCTCCCAGCCTCCGCCGTGAGTTCCCACAGCTTCCGGTGGCCATGGTGAGCTCCCCAAGGCTCCTGAACTCACCGTGACTGACAGGAGCTGCAGGGAGATCACCAGGGTTCCTGGCCCCGACAGTGAGTTCCCCGCCATTTCCAATCTTCACGGATTTTGCCATTCACAGTGGTGCCAGGAACACATGCACCGCAAATAGTCAGGGTTTCCTTTCCTGTGTAGACAAACCCGAAGATATTACTATT
The DNA here is from genome assembly GCA_030068395.1 of Apalone spinifera. Taxonomy (NCBI): domain Eukaryota; kingdom Metazoa; phylum Chordata; order Testudines; family Trionychidae; genus Apalone; species Apalone spinifera. The sequence continues at coordinate 227,194,771 of CM057845.1, read as the reverse complement.
CATTCCTGTTTGTCTTACAAAGTCAGAACAGCTAAGGTAGCATGGGCTGGATTCTATTCTTTATTATTCTTCATGGAGTGAATTAACTCCTTTTTTTTTTAAGTGTTGGTGGGTTTTGTTTTGTTTTTTTCGTACTCATGAGAATTTTATTCTTGGCTCAGTACTGTAGGATGTTTGCGTGCAGTTGAACTGCTGGCTTGAACTGGATTTGTTCTGGAAAAGGTAAAGTTGTAATGTACTAGCTAAAAGCAGTAGATTTACACAGAGGGTATTGATCTGGCTTTCCTATGGGTATGTCTGCTAACAAAAACAGAATGTTGCTGTGAAATCATTCTTTTCTTGGATTTGGATTTCATTTTTATATCTTTCTGCTGTGTTGTTAAAACTCAAGGTATCTCACATACATTGTGCCCTGTTGTGAGAATGCAGAGTACAATATAATTTTTCTTTTTTTCTCCAGTTGTTCACGTGTATCTATCTCAGGTTCTGGGAGAATTTAGATACTATTACTTAGACAGGTAAATTAAGAAAGAATACCTTGCTTTTGTTAATGTATGATGTTTTTCAGGTCAGCGACAGAAAGTTTCAAGTGGTCACATTCTTTCCCCCAATGAAGACCTTATTTTTGTTGCTTTTTTAAGTCTGAAAAAAATAATCTGGATTGCTTCAACTGATTTGCTGTGTCTTGGCTGTCACATTGTTTCTGGAATTCAGCATTGTCTTCAGAGACCTTTACTTCCTCCCCAAGACTTTGTCTGAAGCCCCAGTAAAAGCAAAATTGATCCCTACAGAAATGTTGCTACAACAGTGACATGTGCCTGAAAGATGGCTGTTCATGAGAATGACTGTAATACATCAGAGAATTTAACTTAATCTCTCAATAAAACTGGAAACCAAACTCTAGTTTCCCCATCCAGCTAGAGAAACCAGAGTAGTTTAAAGCTGCGTTCTGTAAATCAGTAACTGAATTCATGCAATCTGCCAAACCTGGAATGAATATGAAAGGAGGCTTGGGGTAATAATAGCAGATTGCACATCATTTACTGTTGCTGAAGAATTCAATGTCCTAGAATCAATAAACTTGAGGCTTAGGGAACTGACACCTACAGCCTGAATAAAGCCTCATGGACAAAAACACCAAAGGGAGCAGCAATAAGAAATAAATTAACATGGTCTGTGTCTTGGCTTTTAGATAGTCACATTTCACATTGTGGTCACAAAAGAGAGGCAACATGATTTAGTGGATGGCTGTCAATCTTGTTCACCCAGTGGCTGTGGTTTCTTTCTGTGACCTTTCTGCAGTTATTTCATCTGTCGAAGTCTGTGGAACTGTACCTAGCAAGAAACGAAGGCTGACTTTGAATGCTGAGGGAGAACACGGGTTATAAGACGTCTGGGAATGGCTGGGTAGGCGAGGAAAGGAGCAGAGTGAGGTTGGGGTGAAGTTACTGAGTTGCAGGGCAGCAGTATGAATTCAGGAAATTTCAGGAGATTTGCTTCTGATTGCGGGTCTCCAGTTCCGCCAGGTTCATCAAATATCAGTAAATATGAGAGTTATGTTGCCTAAACCTCAGCCTCCCTGAGACAAATAGGGGCAAAATTAGTTTTCAGAACAAGCTGCCTGGAGTTATTTAAGTAACAGATTGGCACTAGTGTCTGGTTTACAAATAGCACAAATTCAGATTCATTTTAATATAGGTTACTACTTGAGGCCTGAGATTCAAAATATACCAGTCCATATTCTACAGTCTTCTTCATGATCATGGTTGTCAGCATTCATGGGGAAAGCGGTTGGAAAAATTGATAATGTGCATACGTGGTTTCCTTTTCAACTGATGAGTTTCAATTAGGTGAAATACAAAGTATTCCCCTTTTCCAGGAAAAACATCTTAGTGCCAGATTCAGTGTTTGTGGTTTATGGTACAGTTTATATGAGAAAGCATTTTCTCTAGCAGGTAGTTTTAGATGTTCCACACATAGAAACAGGCTATTATAACTTTCATTTGCACAGTAGTTTCGGTTTGGTGTTGGTCAAAGAGCTATCTCTGAAACCAGATATCGACTATGCCTAAAAGGCATTAAATTAGAGCTAAAAGGCTACTAGTGTCTCAGATACATCACAGCCACTAAAAGCCAGACACATGTAGTCTGCAGACAACCTCTTTAGCATGTGAGTCGTTCAAATTGACAAGGTACAGCTAAATAGGACTCAAGGTTTAACTATATAAACTGGAGTCCAAAAAAATGTTATTTGCAACATAACTCTGGAACACAGCCCAAAAGCAACGCTGCTAAACTTCCACTTCCTCTTGACCAAATTGTGCAGAAGCCTGAGTCTCCAGATCATTTAATCTTGACTGGCCATGAAGAAAAGTTCATCTGCCTTTCTGGGAGTAGTGAGCATTGTATGGTTAGCATTTGCATTCTGTTGATCCATTGCTAGTAAATATAGGTTAAGGATATTATTGTGAAAGGGTTTTTCACTTGCAAAAGGCTCTGCAGACCTGTAGAGCCCTGGCCCTGAGCCCCTTAAAGGTAAAGCTGGATCCCTTAATTTTTGAGTACCCAAAAGAGAGAGTTGGGGTATAGGGGCCCTGAATTATGCAGGTAACCATAGTCTTTTTTTCACAGAGCTTGAGCCTGACTCACTGAAGTCAATAGCAAAACTCCAATTAACTTCCATGGTGAAGGATCCGGTCCATGGAGCACCAAAAAGAAAAGCTATTGCTGCAGGATTTTGATTATTTACAAACACTGTTGTTGTTATGGTACATGGCTGGCAAGCCATTGCCACCTTACACTGTGCCCCTATCAGATCTCTGAAGCAGAGTGGGTCAGTAGCTAGAGATGAGACAATCAAGAAACATCTAGGCTACGTCTACACTGGCGTGTTCTCACGCAAAAACTCTTTTGCAGAAGAGTTGTTCTGCAAAAACTCTTCCAGAGGAGAATGTCTACACTGCCATGTGCTTTTGCACAAGAGATGTGCTTTTGCGCAAGAGCATCCATGCCAGTGTTGATGCTCTCTTGTGCAAGAAAGCTCTGATGGCCATTTTAATCATAGGGCTTTCTTGCGCAAGAAAGTCATGTTGCCTGTCTACACTGGCCTCTTGCGCAAGAATAATTGCTCAAAAGGGCTTATTCCTGAGTGGGAGCATCAGAGTTCTGGAGCAAGAAGCCCTGATTTCATACATTAGAATGTCAGTTTACTTGCTCAAGAACTCACAGCCAGTGTAGACAGGCAGCAAGTGTTTGCACAAGAGCGGTCGCTTTTGCGCGAGATCGCGCCAGTGTAGATCCAGCCCTAAATGCTTTAGGTCCTAGCATTGTTTAAGAAGACCTTCTTCTTTGAGTCATTTTGAAAATTCTCTTTGACTTGAGTAGGACCAAATGGCCTTCAAAAATGTTTTGTGGAGAGGCAGGCCATTCCCACTATTCTTCTGACAAAGCCAGTTCATAATGGACATGCCACTTCCAATGGTCCACTCTGCCCAGAAGAGGCCTCTTTCCCCAAGACATAGCCCTCCACTATGTGTGATCATCCCTGTCATATAACTCCTGCTCATTTGGGAGAACCAGCATTTCCCACCACCGTAAGACACTTGAATTCATAACATGCAGTCATTGATAGTGTGTTGCATTTTCATTATTACACACTTTCTAACCCTTGTGATCAATGCTTCTAGCACTAAATTGGAAAAGATCATGTGTCTTACCTCTTGTGCTTTTACAAGCATTGTTATTCTCTGACTGAAATGGACCCTTAAATAATGAATGAACTGCCATGAGTCATGCTTTTGTGCTTTTCTTTTCCACAAAATATTATAGAATAATACAAACCTCATTAGTTCTCAGAAAGGTGACTAAAATTTCTAGTAGGAATGTATTCATTCCCTAACGTAATCTTTTTCTTACTTTAAACTGTCTTAGACCTTGGCTTGCTTAATGTGAGCAGGATCACATGTGCCAAATGCTGTAGAAACACAGTGTTAGCATTTGGAGGAGGGGTGATTTGGGATTTATATCCTTATTGCAAGACAAATTGCACCAACCCTTTGATTTATAGGGATTTATACTGAGTGATAAATTAGGCTACAGAGGTTTACGGATTTTTTTTCCTTTGGAGATCAGTGATCTGCATAATATGCATATGTGAATCTAATTTAAATATTTAATGACAGTTTTATTCAGTGGCAATTTTGTATTAAATATTCATAAGTAATGTTAGTGTTTCTAACGGGTAAACCTTTTGTGTGCTGCTTTACAGTACTGTACTTTCATATGGCTACGACATTAAAATAGTGTTAATTGACATCCTTGATGCAGAGCTCAATCTATAACCTAAAACATAGAACACACTCTAAAGGCATACTAAGTAAATACCACTTAAATTAATGTAGCTGTGCTTCTGTAGGGTTGTCTGATACAGAAAAGTGGTAATTGTTAAAATCCCGTGGCAATGGTGTGAGAAGGGATTTTTTTTCTTTGAAAGGTACAAAAGAGAGTTAGGTGGCCATCTCTCATTAAACGTCAGTGGGGTTTATGCTCCTAATTCGCTTAGGATATCGTTTTCAAAAGCACCTAACTAAAATTTGTGCTTTTGAAAATCTCCTCCCTAGGTAAACCATCTTTGAAATGTATTTGTGGTGTTATCCTGCTACATGGAAAAAGAATTATCTCATATGTGCCAAGCTGGGCTGTAGCTCATACCATAAAAATGATCCATGAATGTCACTCTTTACTGAGGTGAGGAGGAGAGGCTGATCTACAGTGAAAGTAGAACTGAGCTACCAGTCTGGGTTAGATCTTAACATTACAATTTTACAGAGAAGTGATTAAGGGTGTAGAATACCTTCTTTGTGAGGACAGGTTACATAGACTGGAACCTTGCATCTTAGAGAAGCAGAGATATGATAGAAGTCTGTAAAATCATCAATGGTGTGGATAAAGTGAAGAAGGGAATGTTACCTAATCACCCAACACAAGAACCAGGAGTTACCCAATGAAATTAATAGGCAGCAGGTTTAAAACAGATAAAAGGAAATATTTCTTCATGCAGCATACACTTAATCTGTGGAACTTCTTGCTAGATGATGTTGTGAAGATCAAACATATAATTGTGTTCAAACAAGAGTTAGATAAAGTCACTGAGGCTAGATCCATCAATGGCTATTAGTCAAGATGGTCTGAGTGTCCCTAAACCTCTGACTACTAGAAGCTGGGACTGGAAGACAGGTAATTGAACACGTAATAAATTGCTCCATTCTGTTCATCCCCATGTTGGAGCTCCCAAGTGGTCACATCCTGACTCTCTGGATATAGATGCAATCTTGGTCCAGCAGCTCTGATCCCAGCAGCCTATTAGCAATACACATCACACTCTGGATTCCACCTGTTTTAGTTGATATTTGTAGGGTGACTCCAATGCATTCCCAGTCTCAAGTTTTCCCAGAAACATGTGTTCTGCACTGTCCACCCCTCTCCTGGACAATTCAGGCATTAAGGTTTGTTGATTTTGTACAGAATCAATATTCAACAATTTACTACTTTTACCTGGGGTTACCAAAAAGTTTACTATAAGCGCAGCAGTGAATGAGTTTAGAATTAAAAATGCAATGAAACTCTTAACAAAAGATTGGATTTCAAGTTAATTCCAGTATAAGAGATAAAGTTAGAAATGGTTATCAGCAAAGTGAAAAAATGCAACTCTAGCAAGTTTTGGTTCAAATCTTTTGTTCAAGAAGGTCTTTCTCATCCACAGTCTTCTAGCAAGATCATGACTGACATTTTCCTTGCTCAGGATCTTTCCTGGAGGCCCTAAAGTGCTGATGCCTTTGTTGTCTTAGATAAAAAAGAGAAAAAGAACTTGGGGTTCTCTGTCCCTTTCTTTTATAGTCCAAAAACTCCTTGAAGTGATTTTTTCTGAAGACTGCCTTCAAAGCAATGTTTATTCAAATAGCAAAGGAAGTGACATGGAGTCTGATGATGAAGGAGGAGCTGTGATTTTTCTTTTTACTTGTGATAGCTGAAATGCAAAGTTTCTTTACTGCCTGTCATTTCTTCCTCCTGCTGTCTCAAGGACTTTCTTTCTTTCTTTCTATGAATTTAGGTAAATACTCATTTCTCTGCTTAGAATAGGCTTGTTTATTTGGAGGAGTTGCTGGTGCTTGCTTTGCTCCAGTTGTCCCCAGGTGGCGTGTGCTTTTTATTGGTTCCCACCTGTTTTGCCAACTATCCCACATATATCGAACAAGTTGATTGGGACACTCTACTGTAGAAACTCTCAACCCCACTCCTGCCTGTTCCCTCCCCACACATCAATTCTGCACTCACATTACTTCTACACCCCATCTGTTCTGTTGTCTTAGCCCCCATCAATTCTGTCTCCCAGTCCCACCTCAACTCTTTATCCCTTTTCCCCAGTCCAGTTGCAGTGGGGTCCCCTTTTCCCCCCGTTCCCCTTCGCAGGAATGACATTGGTGAGAGGATTGAAGCTTTTCTATACTAGAGAATGGCTACAGCATCCACCAAACCTCTGTGATTTGTAAAGAAATGACAAGAGTTGTCAGCACTGTTTTATTCCCATCCATGCTATGCTTGTCGTTTCAGTTTTATACAATATTCCTCAATGTATGTCTTAAACACTTTTCCTCCAGAAATGTCCATAATGTTACAGTTATAAGCTTAAATGATTCTTTAGTATATTTTACAGTTTAAATTTGTAAAGCAATTTGAAGCCTTTCAGGATAAATTACACCATATTGTAAATATAAATGTGTAAAAAATATAAAATGTTGCTTCTTTTTAGAACGTAAGAAACTCTTGGCTCCAAGGCCAGTCAATTAAAGTTGTAACTATTGCTGTAACTAGTAATAGGGAAAGGATACAAGAGAATTCTACAATGCAGAAAGGTTCTTGAGGAGCATTGTGAATTGATCAAAAGCCAATTCTAGTTTTTTATATTTACAATGAAATACTGTAAATCTTAGCTGCATTAACCTGCATTCTTATTAACAGCGTAGTGTAAAAAAAGACCCCAAAAATGCATTAAAGGATTATAAAATTGTACATCTAAATCTCAGATACCTGCTCTTAGAAAAAGCCCTTCTGCCCTATGAGAAGTTGAACTCAAACCTGAAAACAAATGAATTTTAAGAGTTGACGGGTGTAAAGCAGAGCAAAACTAGGTGAAGTGATTTGAAGTGAGCCATAAAGGATTGAGATAACAATTAATATTTTCAGTTCACTAAAAGAAGATTATTTTAGGCAGTATGCTTTTAATACACTCATATGCCCCCTCACTGTGCTCTCCAAGGATTTTACTGTTGCCATGCAATGTTAAACACTTCTGTGTTTCACTCCAGGTAGTAGGTTTAGTGACGCATTTTTGTATTTATATTGACAACACCTCTGTGTAGTCTCCATTTGACATCTGGAAACTGAGGTATGAGGTTTTAAATTGCTTGCCAAAAATCAAATGGGAAGTTTGTGGCAAAGCAGCAAACATGGGCAGGGCCAGATGTAGGGGCAGGCAACCCAGGTGACTGCTTGGGGTGCTGGGCTTGGACTGCTGTTTTTGTTGTTAGCAATAAAAGGAAAAATAGAATCTTTTGAAATAAAATGTTTCAGCTATTCCACCTGTGGATTCATTTTTCACTAACCGCCTTCAGATTGAACTTCTAGGGACCTGACTAGTGCCAAACCACAGAGTTTGCTAAACCACGAGAGGTCAGTATTGTCTAGCAGCATTACCAACGCTTCCCCTGCTTACTGGGCTCTTAGAAGACGTTTAGGGATAAATTAGAGCTAAATAACAGCACAGAACAGTGAGATCCGAGACTGGTGGTCTACAACAAAATTTATGTGATGGTGGGAATCTTGGCCACACCCCTGATATGTGAACATCTGGCTAACTAAACTCATGCTGGACCACAGTTGAGATCTAGAGAGGTTTGACCTGTAGAATATTCTGGTCCTTGGTAGAATCTCATGGAACCTTCCAGACTTTCTAAGAATTATATTTTCCTTGAACCTCCTAGAATGTTGTCAGTTATGACAAAATATATAAAGGAATGGGCATCACCAGTCGATCAGTGAGATGTTAGAACAAAGTGAAATAGTGAAGCTAATCGCCAGGACTGTTAATAGGAAGTGAGCAGAGCATCCCATGACAAGAGCCGATATCTGATGGTAACATTGGCAACTCCACCACAAAAGTATTTGCAATGTGTGTATTTCACAAAACATTAGGTTGCCACTATGTAAAATGGCCCATTGTCATAATGTCAGTGTGTTTCACTTAATATTATTACCTGGAAGGAAAAACTACAAACAACTGATTCCTTCTGCAAAGGCAAACAGACACTCAATCATAATTTCACCGATTTCTGCATGGCTGAGGCAGGTTGCTAGAGGCGAGGAAGAAGGAAGCGTCTCTGTCCAATGGAAGGCTGTATCTTGTGTCTGCAACAGGCGATGTAATTGTCCTTCTTCAGCCTTTGTCCAGCTGTTACCTCATTCTGCTTCCCATGCTGGCTCACCCTCAGGGTTTCACTGGCTTCCCTCACCCTGACGACCAGGTCTTTGGGCTTTTGCCAACCGGCAGTGGATTTTTTCTGGGACCCTCCCAGTTGGCCAGGGCCCTAAGCACTGACCCAGTCAGCTCAGTGGCTAATCCACCAGTGGGCATTGGGCATCTCTGGCATTGCCTGATATACCATGTTGGTCTTTTAGGCCTGGTCTGCACTTAAAATGTGGATTTATCTATCTACTTTGCTAAGGGAAGTGAAAAAGCCACACCCTTGAGTGTATTTAAGTTAACCTACCCCCACACTCCTCCCAGTGAAGAGGCAGCTGGGTTGATGGTAGATTCTCCTATTATTGACCATGCTGCCACTGACCAGGGAGATGGTTTACCTGCATCAACAACAATAAAATCTTTTTCCAGGTGGGAAGCATCTACACCACAGTGGTGCAGCGACATAGCTTCAGAACTGTTGGGCTCATAACATAGACATAGTATAGAATTCAAAGAACGTTACTGTGTTCACTCACTGCAATGAGTCCTGGAGGGATTCTGTGATTTTCTTATGGTTCCAAGTGCAACAATTGCAGAATTTTCGCAGGTCTCAATGAGGGAACAGTAAAGAGGTTAGATTGGGGTGAGCAATAATTTTTGATGGGGGGCCACTCCCAAGATTTTGGAAAATGGTCAAGGGCCGCACTCGTCCATGGAATTAATGGAGGAGGTGTGGCGTCTGGGATGGAGGTTGGGTGCAGAAGGGAGCTGGGGGTAAGAGACTGGGGTGCAGGAGGGAGAATGGAATCTGGGAGGGAGTTTGGTTAAAGGAGGTAGTTGTGACCTAGGGCAGGGAACTGGGGTGCAGGATTTTGGGATGTGACCTAGGGTAGGAGGGGATTGTGATGTAGGCAGCGGATTGGGGTGCCCGATCTGGGAGGGGGTATGGGTGCATGTGGAGTAGCGGGGCAGGAGTGGGGGGGAGAGGGTTGGGGAAGGGTGGGGCTAAGGTGACAGAGGCAGGTTCTCGCCAAGAGACTTACCAGCCTACCTGCCTGCTTGAAGAGCTTAAAATGTTTCTGTCTGCTTGGCCATGTGCTTGAGTGAGTGAGCAGGAGGGTTCACTTATTCAAACAGGCAGCTCCCATTGGCCAGGATCTGTCCAGAAACCGGCCAATGGGATCGTGCTGGGGAGTGGGAGCTGCTTCTGAATCTTCCCCCCTCCCCTCCAGACTCAAAGAGAAAGTGCCCCCTGCTGCATTTCTAAGCAGCATGCAGGGCTGTGAGGCAAGCAGGGGAGCCTGTCTGGGGTTCCACACTGCCTCTGTGGGCCAGATCCAGTGACTTGGCAGGCCAGATCTGGCCCTCAGCCCTATTTTGTCCAGGCCTGGGTTAGATTAACTTTGGATGCCTTTTTGAAGCTCTGATACCCCTACTCATGACAGATTGAGAATAAAATCTAGTTTAATTGATTGAAATATTTCTTTAACTCTTGCCATTTTGGCAAGTTTTACGCATTTTGCCAATTGACTGCAGATAGGGCTACTGCAAAATCATCCTGCTGGAAAGAGATGCAATGGCAGGTAGTCAGAGCGATATCATCATTCAAAATATGTTCGGTGTTGATTCCCAAAGCAGTGGTTCATTTTGCTAAACAAAACTGCTTACCAAACATTCAGCAGCAATGAAATAGTTAACATGACTAACATAAAAAACAAAATTAATTCCAGTAGTGGAGCATAAACACAGCAGCGCCAGACCAATGATGCCGTGTACTTTTGTCATTACTGTCAAAGTTGACATTGTATATTGTAAATATTGTGACATTGTCTATTAAAGGTTGTAATAATAGGGAGAGGTGAAAAAGTCATGCCATCATGCGACAGATTACACATCTGAGGAAGAGTGAGATTAAAAAAACAGACTATTAGCAGAGGCCTTAGGTGGTTTGCAAAAACTAATATCCTTTGACAGTAGGATTTTGTTTATTGAACTGCACAGGTTTTTAGGCAACCATACAATTATATATATGTACAAGGGTCTGTGCCCCCTGCTTGTTACATTCACCAACCTCCCTCTCACTGGGAGTAGGCAGGCTTGGCTCTCCCCCCAGCTGCTGGGGAGGGACGGGGTCACGCCAATCCCGATCTCTCAGCCCCTGCCACAGATCTCAGGGAGGGTCAGGGCTGAGGCCTCAGCGCATCAGCCCTGGGCTCTTCCCCCCATTGGGAAGGGGAAGGGAGGGACAGGGCCGCAGCGCAGCAACCCCAGCTCTTTACATGGGCCCTGGGGAGGGCCAGGCTGCAAGTGGGTGGGGCTCGGCTCCTATGTACACAGTGACGTGATGACATCACTCTGCCATTCCACAGGAAATATTTTTTTAGAGAGAGAGAGACAGATTTTTTTTTAACATTGCGAGTGTTGCCAGCTGTTCAAGTTCTGGCGCAAACAATAAAGGTGGCAGAGTAAAGGTACGCAATCCACAGCCATTTCAGAACATATGGTACATGGCTAAAGCTAAGCATTCAGATTCATATTCATATATTGCCCTGTGCAAAGGAAGTCATCATATATGGCCCAGTATGCCTGAGCTTTGTGGTGTACTCAGAGCAAAGATGGCTACCTTGCCTCAGCCATAGCTACTGCCTTCCTGCCTGGCTTCAGCCCTAAATCAAGATGTCCCCTAGCTTCCTGCACTTAACCAAATTAGCAGTCCATCACTGAGGCTCTGGATACTCTGTCCTAGACCGAGCTGGCTGCTCAGCTTGAAACAAAGAAAATGGTTTTCAGGAGCAGTTCTTATTGGGATGAGTGGTAGAAGTATGTTCTGTGAGGTGGCTGGGGGTGTGGTGTCTTGGCTGGGGGATGCGGAGGGGCTGTAGCAAGTAGGGGTTCGGAGAAAGAGGCTGGGTTGTGGGAAAGGCTGCCAGTAGAGATGCAAGCATGGCACGAGAGGCTGGAGCCAGGAAGCAGGCTCAGGGATGTAGTGCTAGATGAGCCAATGCTAGGTTTTCTGACCTAATCCATAGTACAATGAGCTCTCCCACAAAATATGTCTGCTACTGCATATCCCAGTGGGCAGAGTCAATGTAAAGTCTAGTGTTAAGACTTTATCTCTCACAGAGATAAAGTTACGACCACCTCCACTTACGACCATCCGCACTTACGACCAAAGCATCATAAATGCGGATCCGAGTTATGGGCAATCCGCACTTATGAACAGCGCGGTCACCATATAACTCTATGGGATCCGAGTTACAAACACTTCGAGTTATGGACCAAGTGTTGGTCCGTAACTTGTTCGTAACTCGGGCAGCGGCTGTATTATGGCCAGAAAGATACAGAGCCAAAGGGTGGTTTGTCTGGGCAAGATGCACTTAGGTAAATGTGACTCTGGCAAATCAGGTGGAAGCTCAGGTCCAAACCCCAGGCCAATTCATTTGTGTGCTAGTATCGATCAAAGTGTTGAACATTTAAAGGTGTATTCAGGTGTTCTAACTTTATTAAAACTGGTGGATGTTACTTGTATTGTTTTCACTTATCTAAGTTCTAAGGGAATAGCTAACATTTACTTTGGAAATCCTTCTGTCACTAAATAACTTATCAAAGAAGCCTTGTGAAATGCTAATGAGGAAGACTTTAACAGAAAAGGTTAATTGTCAAGCAAACGGCCATTGTGGGGATGACCTGAGGTCAAAGACTCAAAGTGCCTTCCTCACTCAACACCATCAAAGGAAACATGCATGTGGGGAGAGAGGCTATTAGCTTGCTTTCTGTGAGAAAATACTATAAAATGGATTCAAAGAAAGATCCTTTTACTTTAGATCCTTTGGCCTCTAGCAAGCCACAATAACTGAATGAGAAGGCCAAGTGCCCCAGACTTTTGGGAAACTAGCAGACCACCATTTGGAATTGTAGACTGTGTCTCATCTGTAGATATTTTTTACCTGATTTAATATCTCTGTAATGCTCATTTCCTTTTTCATAGTGAATACATCTTTAGTTAGTCTACTAAAGGATCATCTGTCGGCAGTGTCTTTGGTGTATGTTCTCAAGCATCAGTTAATCTGGGGTAAGCAACTGGGAGAAATCTGATGTGATGTGATTTTAGGTTTAAGTGGCTTTTTGCCAGGAAGTTCAGTTTGTCTCAAGTGGCAAGATAAACTGAAAAGTCTGTGACTCACTGGCAAGAATAGCATAGTGGTCTAGGAGTTCAGATTTGTTACTGGCTTAGTGAAATCTAATTACAGAAACTGGTGATAGGTTCTATCTTTGTTTGCTGAGAGTCTGCCCTGAGGTTGGCACTCACGGCTGTGAGCCACTCCAGTCAGCGTGACAGCATGTAGTAGGTCTGGGCAAGGATTTTAGCAGAAGGGTTGGAGAGGAAAGGATGGATGGTGACTGGTGACTGGTGGCTCCCTATACTGGAGGGATCACAGTCTAAAGGGGAGGACACACTTAATGTGTCTCCCCTGCCAAGTGATCCCTGCCCTGCACCAGACTGCAACACTCTCCCTGCTTCATGTTACCTGTGTGGAAGGGAGGGCTCCCTGTTCTCTGGCTGCACCTCCTCCTGTACATTCAGCCATTCTCCCTAAAGCTGGGCAAGAAGCAGGACTGAACCACTTCTGCCTGAGAAATCCTGGCTGAGAAGCAATGGCAGTGGGCCACTCCCATGTGAGCTCTGCTTGAAGGAACTGAGTGAGATGGAGCCCCCCTCCCCCACCCCCACCTGCATTCCTCCCAGCATGCTTGTGAACCCAGGGAGGGTCCAGAGCTGGCTGCTACTGCCTCCCAGCCAGGTTCTCTCAGGCAGAAGGACTCCACCCACCTTCCCACCCAGTTGCCTGGGATAGAAGCCAAACATGCTGGCGGAGAGGCACAGGGAGAGGACAGAGCTCCCCTTCTTTCCTCTTCCCAGCAGGACAATCAGGGGAGCACTTGATCCCTTCTTATCCCCCTACACCTCACCTTTGCCTGATGTTGTGCATTAAAAAGCCGACAGGGTTTGGACACCAGCCTGGATGTGTTGGAAAGAGTAAAAGGAACAGAAAATGACAGCAAGTTTGTCAATTTGGATGTCAGGAAGATGGTGGAAATATGAATTACATATAGTGATATTACATGAAGGAAGATCTCTGTCAAGAATAATTAATACCTTGTTTGGTATTGAGTGCTGTATTTTTTTCTTTCCTTTCTTCCATCATCGCCTTATATTCTTTTCCCTTCTTTACTGCATAAATGGACATCAATAAAACACAATTAATCACAAGAAAAATATAAATATGGAAAAAATCCCAAAGGCACGATTAAATAACTTCCTTTCCGAAGTATGAGTCCTGGGCTTTATTTGCCACGTAAGCATTGCTAACATAACTAAGACCAGTCTTCAGGGAGTGATCACCACTCCCTGGTCTATTTTAGGTATTAGTGACACCTGCTATTGTGTAAACAAAGAGCTCTGAAATAAGATCTTGAAAGATAAAATGCCTAAAAGTTCACCATTAAAGATTCCACAAATAAAGATTGATGATGTTATGCATTGCGCTTTCATGCAGCAGCCCACAGAGGCTGTGTTTTCTCTCTTTCTCTTTCTCGCTCTCTCTCTTTATAACCTGTTTTATAATTTGACTTTTATTTTTTGAAGGACTTCCAGCACAGAGATTGAAATCTCATTTTACTTTTCTACTTTCAGGTCTCACAATATGGCTCAAATAAAGATGCTTTTCTTCCTCACAGGTTTGTCTAAAGTATCTTTGTTTCTACTCAGGCACTAAGCAAATGAGACACTTGAGTCAAATGAGCCACTATTTTTATCTGCTTTTAGGAAAACAAGCCTTGAAATATTTCATCACTGGCTTGAGCTAATGTTTTCCCAAGGTTCAATTGCACACCAACTACTTTAAGCCAACTTCAGCTGACACTACTGATTGACTGATTGCTTCTACTTTCAGAAAACAAGGGAGCCATGGAGGAACAACAAAGTATTTTCTTTCCAGCCAGTAGGGGCAAATCAACACACTTGTTTGTCTGCGTAAGTTCAGGAAAAGGCTGAACAGCATTTTTGTTAATTTTGGGAGAGTGGAGAGAGGTTCTGTTGGTTTTTGTTTAACTTAGACTCACTCACCCTGCATTTTCAGAATAGAACACAATGCCTGATAGAAGTGGTCACCAAGTTTTGCTTGCACTTGTAGTTCAACTCCATTACCATATCAGCCATAGGTGAGATCTACATTAGGCTTACATTATCTAGCAGTTTCACCTGAAATTCCATGGCATTTCCTTCCAAGGGTTTGGCTACTTCAGTGTATTACAGGGGTGGGGAACCTCTGGCTCACAGGCAGGTCCATCGACAGGAGCGGGGCAAAGAGGGCAACTGCCCCATGGCCTACCGATTCCAAAGAGCCTGGGACTCCCAGCTGCTGCTGGTGCTACTGCAGTGATGACAGTGGCCAGAGCCCTGGACCCTTTAAATCATCACTGGAGCCCCACATAGCATGCTCCAGAGCCCCAGGCAGCGCTCTCCAGAATGCTGAGGCAGCCTGGGAGAAGTTGGTCCCAGCCCTACCTCTTCTACATGAGGATCCCCCTCTGGGCGCAGAGACGGGGACCCCTCTGCCTTGCCAAGGAGCCCGACAAGACTTCTAATCCCCCTGCCTGTGGGCTACATGCAGTTCATCAGGGTAAGTTTCTGAAGGGCCAGTGAATACTTTGTTTACCCGAGTGTCTGCAGGCACAGAGCCATGTAGCTCCCAATGGCTGCAGTTTGCTCTTCCCAGCCAACAGGAGCTGCAGGAAGCAGTTCCCATTGGCTGGGAATGGTGAACCTTGGCCATTGAGAGCTGAGGATGTTCAAGTAAACAAAGTGCCTGGCAGCCTGCCGGTAACCAAACCTGACAAACCATCTGGCATGCTGGAGATTCCCCACCTCTGGCATAGTGTTATGCTATAGTTAAAGTGGCAAGCCTCCTTAGTGGGGATGCAGTTGTGCCAGTATAAAAGTGCTAATGCTTATTCTGTCTTGGTAACTTTTATTGTGGTATAAATGTGTCCACACTGAGTCTTTTACCCATCAGTGAAAGTAACACAACATTTCTTTCAGGGACTACCCTACTGCAACCCAGGTCCCTCCCAGCACTTTAAATAGCTCTCTGCAGGCTTTTGCTGCAGCTCAGACAGCTTTTGCCAGAACTGCACACCTAGGCGCACCTGCTAACTTTCACCTCTGCTTTTACCAGTGCACCCAGGTCAGGAAAAAATGTGTTAGTGTATGTCTACACTGCATGCTTATTTTGGAGTAAGTTATTCCAAAAGATATATTCTGAAATATCTTATTTCAAAATAGAGCATCCACATTGCAGGGAAGCCTCAGAATTAGTCTGCAGGCTCCCATAATGTGGATGCGCTATCTTGATTTGAAGCTCTGGGAAGAAATTACTTAGAATCGCCCTGGTGAGGAGCTATTTCAAAATGGTAGCATTGGAGCATCCACACTTCAGCTATTTCGAAATAGCTATTTTAGAAGAAGAGTTATTCCTCGTGGAATGAGGTTTACAGAATTCGGAATAAGCCACCCATTATTTCGATATTATTTTGAAATAACGGAATTGCTGTGTAGATTTCCACATTTTTTTGGAATAATGTTAGTTATTCCAAAATCACGGTGCAGTGTAGACACTCCCTAAGTCTTTAAAGTGCACCTTGTTGTTTTTGCTGAAACAGACTAACATGGCTACCTCTCTGAAACCCTCAGAGAGGTAGCCAAGTTAGTCTGTAACAGGAAAAACAAATAGACTAATAGTACCTTAAAGATTAACAAAACATGTAGATAATATCATGAACTTTCGTGGGAGCAATCCACTTCTTCAAATGACTGGAGTATTAGAAGTCCAGATCCAAGAATAAAATATTCTAATACTCCAATCAGCTGAAGACGTAGGTTGCGCACATGAAAGCTCATGATACTATCTACATGTTTTGTTAGTCTTTAAGGTGCTACTAATCTTTTTTTTTTAAAGTTTTTCTCTGAAACCTGACATCTGTAATTGACATACTGCTGCTCCAGCTTTCAAGTTGATTCACACTGGGAATTTAAGACTGGGGGGGGGGGTGTGTGTGCAAAGTAAGTTGAATTTAACAACTGCTAATAATGTGCTGACAGCCTGATTAGACTGCTAGGGAAACAAGAGTGAAACACGCTGGAGCTGGTCTGTGCTTGAAAGCTGAAGCAGTATAATAGTACATTGACCAAGGTCACATATGCAAAGTATTGTAAAGCCATTATGTAGCACAACTCAGCTCTTATTAATTAGAATTAATTGTGGTTTTACACCACAAGAAACATGAGATGTTTTGTTCCCCCACAATAATCACACTACATTGTTATGTAGCCATCTCTGAGTTTGAATCAAAGGTGGATGGTTGAAACCAGGTATCTGGCTCAGGGACATACACCATCCATGACTGCCACCTACTGGCTAATAAGCGAAGTCCACACTTTAATAAAAAAACACCTATAACAAAAATAGGCAATCTAAAATAATGAACACCTTAAGTGGTTTCAGTACTGCTTGCAAAATATTATCAGTGTTTGATGCTTTAACGTTTAAAATATGTTCAGAGCGGTAGATTTCAACATCCGCAATATATATCAATATTTTAGTGTAGTTCTATTACCTACTTAATTAAGAAATGGCACTCCTTAGAACATATTAGTTTTTATATTGTTTTATTAAATGCTTGGCAAAATAATATACTGTGTTTATAACTCAACATTTCAGTAGTCATCATCTGCTTCATTTGGCACAGGCTATTCAATTAAATACTGTATCAATGATAACATTGAAGTCAATGCAAGTTGTACTCATGTTGTGAGGTCAAAATTGAGGTACCCATCATGTTTAAAATATGCTGTTGGCAAATCCATATTGAATGAAGTATTAACTCAACTGGGAGTAAGGTGGTGGGACATTTTCCATCGTGGCCTAGGGGATAGGGCATTTGCCTGGGGAGGGCAGGGTGGCGGGTTCTCGTTTAAATTTAAAAAAATTAATTTAAAACTAATTCAAGTCACCTAAGAACCAGGACATACATATAGCCTCATCCTAAAACTCAGCAGTTTTGGAGGGTAGAGAGGCCATCTGCAATTTTATTAGGAAACAAATAAAACTGAATACTAAAGACAAGTGCAAAAGGATGACTTTGTAATTTTAATTAATTCCAGACTTATTGACATCACTGTTGCTCCCAGTGTGCTGCACATAGTTGCTTAACTTGCATCTAGAAAGAGAAAGGATGGCCTGCTGGAAGTTGTCTCCCATCACAACATAAAGTAAGAGGTTACCACATGTGTTCAGTGCAGCCAATGGTCTAGAGACAATGTAAGCTGCATGGATTTGATTTTCCATCTGGCAGCTAATTGGTTGAAGTCTTAATTCTACCCGAACTGCCCTCAAGACATGAAAGGGTAGGAAGCACACATAAAAAACCACCAAGAGGAGAATGGCGAGTCTGCGAGCTTTCTGTTTATAACAAGCATGAGTATGAGGCCCTCTAGCCAAAGTGTAAATAATGACCGTGTAACACAGAGTCACAACTACTAATGGCAGGTAGAAGGCTAACCCAGACAGGAGCCAGATATACCACCTAATAGTGTCCAGGTTTTCAGAACTAGTAAGGTCCAGGCAAACGGATTGGTTTTCTTCCTGTCTCGAGGTGATCAAAAAGTTGACAGGACTGACGGCCGCCAAGGAAATCACCCAAACAGCAGCACAAGCCACCACTGCCCATCTCCTTTTCTGCACAGAGAAGAATTTCATCGGATGGACAATCACGAAGTAGCGAAAGATGCTGAAGCAAGTGAGGAAGAGGATGCTGCTGTACAAGTTGAAGTGGAAACCAAAACGGATAAACTTACACATGAAGTCTCCAAAGATCCAGTGGTCTCCATTGGCATAGTAATGTACTAAGAAAGGAAGGCTTGTTAAATACAGTAGGTCTGTGAAGGCCAAATTCAGCATAATGATGGTGCTGCTCTTCCAGGGCCTCATTTTGAAACTGTATACAGAAATGGCAATAATATTCCCTGGGAAGCCCACCAGAAAGATGATGCTGTACATAAAAGGGAGATAAAAATTCTTCAGAAGGACAGCTACATCGGTACAGTTTGTGAAAGCAGCTGCATGGCTTTGCAACACAGTTACGTTGGCAAAATCTTCAGTTGTATTCATGGCCATTTTCTTACTGCTTTAGGAAATTGTAAAGAAAAGAAAAATATTTATTTTTCACGAATAAGTTAAAACAGTGCTTTAACCATAGCACTATATAATGGACTTTCACAGAGAAACAAAGAGTCTGTTGAAATACTTGTAATAAAGGTTGCTCTCAGTTTGAAAAAAAATCAAGTCCTTCAGTTTAATTGCCAAATTTAATAGTAGTATCATTTTTGAGTAAGAGAAGGTCTTGTTGCATTGGTGGGAGCTGGCTGATGAGGTGGCCTTTGTTTTCTTCAGTTTCAATGTATGGTATTTTAAACTGATCTGCTCAGTATTACAAAGTAAGTCTCAGGGATAGAGGTACTGCACCCAAATACCAAAGCTGCCACACTTACAATTGAAGGAGTTTCAGTGTATGGGTATGTCTACACTAGCTCGTTAATTCGAGGTAGGTAGGCAAATCAGGGAACCAGAGTTGCAAATGAAGCCCGGGATTTAAAAATCCCGGGCTTTATTTGCATGTTCCCGTCAGGCCGCCATTTTTAAATCCCTCTTAGTCCGAACGAACTGCCTACGGCTACACGCGGCAGTTTAAAGTTAATCCGAACTAAGTCCGTAGTTCAGATTAACTGTTATTCCTCATTAACTGTTACATTCCATGAGGAGTAACAGTTAATCCGAACTAAGGATTTAGTTTGGATTAACTTTAAACTGCCGTGTGTAGCCGCGGGCAGTTCGTTCGGATTAAGAGGGATTTAAAAATGGCGGCCGGACGGGAACATGCAAATAAAGCCCGGGATATTTAAATCCCGGGCTTCATTTGCAACTCTGGTTCCCTGATTTGCCTACATACCTCGAATTAATGAGCTAGTGTAGACATACCCTAATAGGGCATGAAACAATCCCCTCAATGATGTCAGAGAACCCCATCATGCTTTCATTGTTGCATTCAGCAGGGGTCAGCAAGAACAGAAAAGCAGCCTAGCAGTGCTATGTCCACTGACATTCATCATTTATTTTTATTATATCTGTTAAGCAACTCCTCTCACTTGGTCAACAAAACGGATCATTTCTTGGCTTTTTCCCCAAAAAATCATAATCCTGTGTCCAATTTGCTGTTTTGCATTTTCCAAAGCTTCAGTGATTCAAGAAATTATCAGGTGATATTTGAAGATAATTGATTTTTTCCTAATTTTATTTTTTATTTTGAAGTAATAAAAATGAGGTTGTCTATTACCATAATTTTCAAGACTTGGACTCTGTATCTGGACTTGAATTAATAAGTCTTCAATTCCACGGGAAAATTATTAGCTGGTAAAATAGAGAGTAAATCTACTTATCTACTGGATAGCGTCTTGCCAGTCAACATGGAGGTTGTGAAGACCAGGACTTTAACAGTTCAAAAAAGAGCTAGATAAATTCATGAAGGTTAGGTCCATCAATGGCGATTAGCCAGGATGGGTAGGAATGGTGTTTGTTAGAGGCTGGAAATGGAAGACAGGAGAAGGATCACTTGATGATTCCCTGTTGTGTTCATTCCCCCTGGGATATCTGGCATTGGTCACTGTCGGCAGACAGGACGCTGGGTGAGATGGGCTTTTGGTCTGACCCAGTATGTCCATTCTTATGCTCTTATGTTATCTAGCATCTGCAGGCATATGCCACCAGCCCTAAGTTTGGCATGCTGTCATTTTTAAATGTTTTGTGTTTAATTTTGAATGCAAATGTAGTCAAAAAACTATATAGGCAAAAATAGCCCACACAATGTTTTCATTTAGCAGCAATATATTGTGCACTTTTGAAGTGGCACCTATGTTTTGTAAAGCCAAATGTCCTTGAGTCAGCTCATCACCTCTTCCCTTTAGTGTGAAAGGATGCAGATATTGGCTAAAGGAGATCAGTAGGCATGAAATAGGAAGCAAAAGTGGATTGGAACTTATATGGTGAGAATCCCCTTGCTTCTGTACTTTAATAGGTGGAGACTTTGAACAATTTAAGGTGCTGGCCTGGAGGGGGGGAAGGGTGAAGCCAGTGTCAGGCATTTTATATGGTATCATCCCCTGGGCAAGTGAATGTCTTCATCTCCTTCAAGTATTTCCGTGTGGCATTTGTGTTCAGATAACATTCTTCATCCTCCTTCTGAAAGAAGCGGGATGTAGACAAAACACCGTGAGCCTCATATATAGTTTGTGAAGTAGATAAATTAGTGTTTTAATAAAAGAGTTATTAGTATTATTTGCTATGGTTGCCCCGTTAACATTTTAATAATGGTATTTTATACAAATGTATATAGTCTACTCTGAAACACAGGAATAATTCCCCCCTTTTAAAAAGCAGCTCCCTGATCAATACTCCGAGTTTAGGAATATTAGAATATTGTGCCCTGTTGGAAGTACAAGGGAAATTCAGGGAAGATAATTGCTCATATTAGAATTTGATCATTACCAGTGTTCCCTGTAAGCTATACATTTGTGCAGCCACTCAGGAGAGAGTCCTGTGATGCTCGGATGATTTGCAGAGAACCCACAGCTATGTTTGTGTTTCTCCTGATGGTACTCATTCATGCCTTCGTGCACATCACAAAAAGTATTTTGCATGGGGATGGAAAAGATTAGAGAGAACTTTGGTTACTACTCCTGTGCTAACACCTCTTTTCTTCTGAAAACCAAGATAGATTTCTTAATCACTATGGGTGTATCTAAACTACATGGCTCCGTTGATGGAGCCATGTAGATTAGGCAGGACAACAAAGAGAAATGAAGTGGTGATTTAAATAATGATTGTTGGCACAGCGCGGCAGTCTAGACGGGGATCTGCCGACCCAGAACCCTTCGTCGGCAGATCCTTTATGCCTTGTGAAATGAGGCTTACGGGATCTGCCGACGAAGGGTTCTGGGGTCAGCAGATTCCCGTCTAGACTGTCGCGCTGTGCCGCCAATCAGCTGATTGGCACAGCATGGCGGTCATTTTGATTTAAATGAAGCGGCGATTATTTTAAATCTCCACTTCATTTCCCTTTTTCGAGTAAACTGATCTACATGGCTCCCGTAGAACCTAATAAGTGAACCTAACCCTGAATCTGTTTCTTCCAGAAAGATGCCACTTCCAATAGCACAGTACCTTACAGCAAGCACTGGGGGAGTGGTTCTCTAGTAATTCAAGAGGAAGAATACTGCTTATTCAATCACCAATACAATCCCCTGCAACGTCAACACGGAAGGTCTCACATCCTGAGTATTTTGACCAAGTTCAAATGCTACTGAGTTGTGAGATCTGGCAAAATTGCAGCCTGTGTTCGGGATTTTAATTACTACTTATGACAAATATTTTATTGGAATATTTTTAAAATGTTAAAATAATGGATTACTACTGGAGGCACAGGCGGGCTTGTCAGATAATTGCAAGCGTTTTTAAAAGCTCATTGTGTGAAAGGAGGATTTCACTAAATCAGTGTTTCTCACAGTGGTCTGCGAAACTTTGAGACACATGCTAACTGGCCGTGCCCATTTGTTTATTTACCAGCGCTGCAACCATGGAACCTCATGGCTCCCATTAGCTCTAGTTCTCTGTTTGCAGACAAGGGGAGCTGTGGGAAGCAGTGAACTGGAGCCAATGGGAGCCACAAGGCTCCATGGCCGTGGCACCGGTAAGTAAACAAACCAGTGCAGCCAGTTAGCATGTTCCTCAAAGTGCTTTTGTGGACCATTCTGAGAAACACTGAGCTAAATCAATGACATAATCTTCGGCCAATGGTTTTCAACATTTTCTATATGGGACACTCCCTCCAATCTATCATTTTGAGAAGGACAGGATAGATTTGACGCTCTGACTTCTGTTCCCAGCCTCCCTAGAAGGTTGCTAGCCCTAAACTAAGAACTCTTGCTTTAGGTTAAATATACGTCTACATTTGCTCAAAAAATGAGGAGTAATGTTAATTCGAACCAAGGGGTTTGGTTCGAACTAACGCGTCCTGGCGTGCACTTCCTGGTTCAAATCAGCTGTTGAGCGGAGTAACATGCTAATGAAGCGCAGGGTATTTAAATCCCCGCTTCAATAGTAATTTCAGTTGGCTACATTTGCATCCCTAGCTCGAACTAGGGAGCAAGTGTAGACGTACCCATAGGGAAAGAGCTCAAAATATGGCTAAAAGAAGCATCCTGTAGGTAACAAGATTATAATATCCTTGCCAAATAAGCTTAAACCTGTCACTATAATTTAGATGTCAACCACACAAAGGGTCCAGTCCTGCAATAGGGGGTCTCAATGGATTTCCTCTTACAGGAGGTCCTGGCCCTTAGAAAGCACAACCATAAAAATGTGAAAGATACTGATGTTATTAAGACTCTTTCAGCTGCCAGCCTGCCATAGACAGAAAGCTATACAGAGGGCAGAATAGACCCCTAATATCTCTGAAGCGTGTGTGACACTCGAAAACTGCAATCCCTGCAGACTAAAAGATTGACTCAGTTGCGTTTCACAAATGCCATTCCATTTATTATTTACACAGTATCTCACATAGCAGGCCTTGCTGCTATTCTGCGCATAGGTGAGAATCCCTTAGCGTGTGCCAGGTTGCACGCAACTCAATCAGCAAGCAATTCATTGCTGATGAGCATGAGGAATGTTTAGGAGTGTTTAGTGCAAATGTGTGTGATGTATTGGCCTAAGTCCTGTTCTGAATGTCTGTCACATTATTAGCTTGTAATACAACCTGTTACTGCAACAACAACAAAAGAGGAAACAGGCTCTGCTGCTTGGCTTTTATTATTTTGTTACACAAATAATTTGTCCAAAATGTAAATTTAAGTAAGTATTACTTTCTATTAGAGCCAATTCCGCCTCTGAATAGTTGGCCAGTATTGGGAATTCTACATCCAAAAAGCTGAAGACAAATATGCACAATCTTAATTGTGGAGTCACAACTGTGAAACCATTAGGTGATATTCTGTACTGTATCTCATTGATCGGAATCACATAAAATGTTATAATTTCCTGTTTTTATCAGAGTCTTGCATGGAGGAAATGCATTTGCTCTTGCATTGTGACCATTTAATTAATGCCTGCTGGAAATGAATGCCCAATGGCTGCAGACAAAACTGTATCATACAGATGTGTAGCTAAGTAAACTAAATAGGATTTAGCTACAGACAGGTGATTGTTTGGTTTGATATTGCATCATATTTAAGAAACAAGAGGTTTAGGTTAAAGTTGAAAGAGCTGAACTCTGCTTTTCTTATCTCCTTATAATTCATTGCTGTGGCTCTGAGCAGCAGATTTCAAGGAAAAGAAGAAGGCTCTTGATACAGCCCAAATGGCTGCTGAGAGCTCTCCTTCATGTCAAAATCTAAACAACAGAAAAAAGTAGTTTACCTGTAAATACTTCGCAATCTCCCCAGACCTCTTCATAGTTGAAACCTAGATTACTACAGACCAATATGAGGTAAGTTTGTTTTCCATAAAATAAAACAGTTACATTAGACTATCTGGGAAGGGAAAGGCAAAACACCTTACCTAATGAACTGCCTCTGGGAATAATCTGTATCCATTTCCAGTGCTGCCAGTTGTTATATTTAGGGTAAAACCAGCGCATGCTTCACAGTCCGGAATGTGAACAGCTCTGACCCCCAGTGGGATGTCTTGTATCAGTCCCTGTATGAAGAAGCAGTGTGTCTCTGTCTGTGACATGGACAGGAGAGGGAGAGCACAGAACCCATCCCATCAGCTGCAACTGCTTATAACCTGTCTTGTCTGGCTGAACTGGTTGTCCCTGGCCTAGTTCAAACATTGCCTGGCACTTGTGGCTGTACTACCTTATTTTAGTGTACAGAGAAGCTGCATGCAGCTCAAACCTCCAATGATTCCCCAAGACATTTCTGCTCTGAGAAAGGGAATTAGCAAGAAAGCTGTCTTCCTGTGGTTCAGTGTTGTGCTGCCAATGTCTTACTCTAGGGCTCCCCAAACTATGTTCCTTCTTTTCCTCTGATAATCTATCTGAGCAACAGAGATGTAAGCGTGTGCTCAAAGAGGGATGGGGACTATGACCACAGAATACATTCATTTCTTTCCCATTACAGGAGAACGTTTCTTCATCACTAAGGAAAGAGGCGATAGAACCTGAAGAACAAATCTGAAGGCACAGGTTTAGAAATGTGCGCACAACTAGTCCTAAACATACATATATATAGTCACTATATCCATAGGGTGCTACAATGTTCTGCTTGCCGGGCTGACATGAGAGTGAAAGCATGAAAACTTTGTGAAGTCATCAGAGTGCAGCCACCCCCAAACAACTGACATAGCATAATCTTAGGCATCCTAAAGCAGAAATGTGCTCTGCAGGAGTATTTGATGAGTAAGACTGTGATGGACCGGGCCGGGTCTGGGCACTGCTGAGGGCATCCGCTATGGGTGAATTGCTCAAACTCAGGGCTCCTTACTGCCCCGGACTGGAGACCTATCCAAATAAGCCGCAAACGAGTCCCACAGAGTGCTTCAGCTGCCTGCCTGGCCAGCCAGAAGCCTCAGGAGCAAAACCCCTCTGACATCCCAGCTATATCCATGCCCCAAACAGCCCTGGGCCTGCCCACAGATGAGAGGTTTTAGAACCCAATCTCACCTTCCTCGAACGGGTTCTCCTGGTTCCAAGAAACCAGCCACAGGTCCTAATCAATTTACACTCTGGATCTTACTCACAAACCACGCTGAGCCAGTCCTTTAGAATCTAACATCTAAAGGTTTATTACTAAAAGACAGAAAAGCATGAGAATGAGGTTATTAAAGTATCGTACATTACATACATCAAAACTCCCAGTTCTCGATGCAGGCTCGCAGCGGAGATGTTATAACTGCTGTCTTTGGTGTACATCCTATGTCAGGATGGGTTCACAGTTCTTTCCGGCTCGTGATTCCCTCCAAAGCTGCCTCTGGGATCAGGAGCAAAACTGGATACCAATATGAAGCATGCCGCATGGCACTTTTATATCCCTTTCTGGTCTCTTCCAAGCAGGAGACAGTCACATGATCAGTGGACAGGTGTGTCTTTGGCCTTCACAGGTCCATTGTTCCCTGGAGCTTTGCTCATTAGCATGTCCATGGGTTGAGCATTCCTCGCCTATTGCTCAGCCACAAACAGAGAAGTTTCCAGTATTGACACAGAATGCATATTTATAACTCCACACACAGATATTATACAAGTATAGGGTTAGCATATACAGAACCAGTAGAAGGAAAGCTTTTCTTTGACACCTCAAATGGCCCCCTTTGTACCACCTTTTGGGGCAAACACCCCCCCATGGGCACAGCAGTGATCTGGCTGCTCCCCTTAAAACCCAGTAACATGACAAAGACCAACAGAAAAGTGAACTGCATCAGGTAATAGGAGGTCACCTCAATGCTCCTATCAAGTGAGGGATGGAAATTTAGCAAGAGTCTCCCAGAAGTCCCTCCAGCATATTGGTTTTGGAAAGTCTGCATCCATGGCATGCACAGGTACACTATACACCCAATTTCTTCCTTGTCCGCTTTTTGTCACCTATGTTAGTGGCATTGCAAGGAAACCTTGACATGCTTGTCACAGAGGCTACGTCTACACAGGCACCCTTTTCCGGAAAAGGGATGCAAATG
>CM057845.1:227121878-227143682 GCA_030068395.1 Apalone spinifera | reverse complement strand
ATTGTTCCTTCCTAAGTGAAGTACTTTGCATTTGTCCTTATTAGAATTCATCCTGTTTACCTCAGACCATTTGTTTAGTTTGTCCAGAGCATTTTGAATTTGACCCTATCCTCCAAAGCAGTTGCAACCCCGCCCAGCTTAGTATCATCTGCAAAGTTAATAATCATATTGTTTATGCCATCATCTAAATCATTGATGAAGATATTGAACAGAACCAGTCCCAAAAAAAATCCCCGCTTGTTATGCCCTTCCAGCATGATTTATGGACTCCCAATTTAACAAAATCGAAATAGCGTATCCCCACTACGGAGAAGCATCGAAATTAGTCAGAATTATTTTGAAATAGCACGTCCACATTGAATGGAGCCTGCCTCGGACTTACAGACCCTGGAAACACTCTGGGGAGGGCACCAGAAGGGCAGAGACTTCCTGTGACTCTTTGGTAAGGCAAGCTGTGATGCCTGCTTTCAGGGGCTCCTCTCTATGGCCACATCTCACATGCCACTCCCCCATTGCCTCCCCCCTTGTGGGACACAAAAGGACCCGATGTGCTCTGCTTACCCTTGCGGAAGCCACAGCATTCATACCATGGAGCTGGAGCTGCTGCAAAGCAGTGCCAGGCTCACAGGCCTCATGCAGTGCCGCATGGTGCAGTTCATCCAGACCACCCGCACCCACCTCCAACTGGACGAGGACTAGCCCAGACTTGCAGGCCCTGATCACCATGTCCTGGTGCTCCTGGTGCTGCACATGCCCCTCAATCCCCTGGACACCACAGAATGCTGCTTCTGGTGGCAGGAGACCAGTTTGGACTAGAGGGATCGCATTGTCCTCAGGGTTGGGACGACCAACAGTGGCTACAGAATTTCCGCATGTGGAAGGCCACCTTCCTTGAGCTCGGCGAGTGGCTCACTCCTGCCTTTAGGTGACAGGACACCCAACTGAGATCCACCATCCCCATACAGAACCACGTGGACATTGCCCTCTGGAAGCTCACCACATGGGACAGCTACTGCTCCATCGGCAACCAGTTCAGCTTAGGGAAATTCACAGTCGGGGCTGTGTTCCTGCAGATAGTCCAGTTCAGCTTAGGGAAATTCACAGTCGGGGCTGTGTTCCTGCAGATAGTGAAGGCCATCCACCAGGTTCTGCTACAGAGGGTCATCACTGTGGGGAATGTGGACAACACTGTGGATGGCTTTGCCACCATGGGCTTCCCCAACTGCGGGGGGGGGGGGCATAGATGGTACCCACATACATAAACAGGAAGGGGTAGTTCTCCATGGTACTTCAGACCCTCGTGGATCACAAGGGACACTTCACTGACATCAACACCAGGTGATTGGGAAAGGCGCACTATACCCTCATTTTCCGGAATTCCTGCCTGTTCCAAAAGATGCACACCAGCATTTTTTTCCCTGAATGCACCATCAAAGTCAGGGAGGTGGACATGCTCATCTGCATCCTGAGCAACACAGCCTACCTCTTGCTCCCCTAGCTCTTGAAGCCCTACATGGGCAGCCTGGACCTCACCAAGGAGCACTTCAAAGCCAGTCTGAGGCTATGTCTAGACTACATTGATCTATCAGAAAAAGGTACTCAAATTGCACTCTGCAATTTTTTTGGAAGAGACTTTTCTGAAACTTGGCCTGTCTACACTGGGCCAAATTTTTAAAAAGCCTCCTGTTTCGGAGGAGCCCTTCTTCCCCGTGGAAGGAGGAAGACAGGGCTTCTGAAAGAGTGTGTGTCTGCTCTTCCACAAAAAAAAAGTAGAAGAGCAGATGCATTCCCTGGATGTGGCGGAGTTTTTCCGGGATACCGCTGATATCCTGAAAAAGCTCCATAGTATAGACGTAGCCTGAGCAGGTGCCGCATGGTGGTGGGATGTGTGTTCAGCCATTTAAAGGGGAGGTTCAGGAGTCTCCTCAACTGTCTGGACCACAGCGAGTGCGACATCCCCTTCGTGGTGACGGTCTGCTGTGTGCTGCACTAGCAGTGTGAGAGCAATGGGGAAACTTTTCTGCCAGGGTGGGGTGGGGGGCAGAGACTGAACAGCCAGGGCATTCAAGCAGCTGGACACCAGCACCATCAGGAGAGCACATCAAGGGTGCTCATCAGAGAGACCTTGAGGGAGAGTTTCATCCAAGGCCAACTGTGAGACTTTCCCCTGTGCATCTCCATAAGGGACCCTTGCATTTCCTGTGTGTGCCTTTCCTCCCCCATCCCTCTCTTCCCCTGCCCTCCATTCCCACCTTCCCCCCTCCCCTGCAGAACAAATAATAAAGCCTTCTTTGCTGCTAAAACAGGACTGTCTATTGGGGGGATATACAACAGGGGACGGACTGGGGAAAGAATCTGGAATCGGGGAGGGGAAAGGAGGTGGGAGGGAGGCTCAGGGATGGGGGAGGGACTGGTGCCTGCCTCCAGTTGGTCGGGAGGCTTTGGCTGCCCAAGAGGTACCATTGACACTTGTTCTGGGGCTCCAGTGGCCCCTGGGGGGACTAGGAGGGTAAGTCCTGGGAGGGTACAAGGAGGTGGCTGGTGGCCTGCTCCATGGATAAGGCCATCACCGAGGTGAGGGAGGAGTATATGGCATCATGCTGGAGTGCCAGCTGGTCCCAGGCAGCCTTCTGCTGCTCCCGGTCAGTGGCCCACTCCTGGCGCTCCTCCTTAAGCCTCTGGATGAGGGACTGCAGGCAGCGCATCTACTCCCACATCAGGCCCTCTCGGGAGTGTTTCCTCCTGGGGATCCTGCAGAGATGGCATGGGAGCAGGGGGACATGCCAAGCTCGTAGCTGGGCCAGCTGTGAAGAAAAATTACAAAGGCAGTTTTCCCAGGAGACATTGTGTATGAAGATTAGCCCTAATCTCTGAGCCAGCACTGAAGGTCTCAGTTCAGACAATGGTGATGTGCTTCATGCAAGGCCATATGGTGCTTAGAAAGCCTAGAAAGCGAGCACATTCCAGCAGGTGCACAGACATCCCAGGAGAGCATCGCTACACCCACAGCCCAGGAACAAGCAGGAATGGGAAGGTACCAGCCAGGCCAAGAGCCTGAGGGTGGAAGGGAGAACGGAGCGGCTCAGCTTCCTTCTGTGTCCCACAGACATTGGGTCTGGCATTGGCAGTGTGCCACAGAGAGAGAACTTCTCTCCCTGCCCACTGATAACCACTGATAACTACTCTCTGAGAATTGTTATTCAAACAGTTATGCACCCACCCTTGAGCAAGCTGAACCATTCTATGCCAATATTTTAATCATGTCTATTATCCCATAATTAAAGTTTAATTATTATCCAGTGAGTGCATATTAAGTCTAATGAAAGAGTAACACAGTGAATTTATTGTTCACCATTAATCCACACAGCACAAAAAGTTTAGGCAAGTGCTGCTGAACCCTTATCAACTATGTCATAGTTGTGTTTATTTACTGGTATTTCAAGTTCTTCCTGCTAATCCCCATACTTCTTGCATTTGAATATAGACAACTAAGATACTGATTTGATTTTGTCATCCTCCCTCCTCCCCCGTTCTACCATGTTTCTTCTTTGTCCCTGCTATTACAGTCCATGCTCCCCGCCACCCACCACCCACAATTTTTGACCCATTTCCAGGGTCTCCATGCTTTCACTTACCTGTGGGCTTTGGTCACCTGCCCCCGTCAAACCCAGTTTAAAGCCCTCCTTGCTAGTTAGCCAATCAGTATCCAATTACTCTCTTCCCCTTCCTCAATAAGTAGACCCCATCTCTGCTTATTTTGAGACATGTGGCCAAATTCTAACCATTTTTGGGGGGTCATTCCCACAACTGGGCTGTGTCTGCAAAGAAAGAAAGTTCTCAACAAGTACAACTGTTCCAGTGATTGGCATGGTGAAAGCTAATTTTCAAAGTGCAGGTGAACAAAGCCTTGCTTCCTATTTCCTCCCCTTCTCCCTCTCCTCCCCCTGACTCTTTCCTTCCTCCTAATACTGTGGGTTCTCACCTGCTTACTTCCTCTGCTCTAGTAACCTGACCATTCCTTCCCACCACATACCTAATGGTCATCATCATCCCCATTCCTCCATTCTTGGCTTTCTTCTTAAGTTATCATTCTCATCATGGGACACTCCCCCTATCTTTGCCTTCCTTCAAATCTCATTTTTACGATGGTTCCTGGAACCTACTAGCTAATAAAGGCTAGGTAGCAAGAGAAAACTTTAAATCATGACACAGTGTTTTAATCCTTTGATTACAGCGTATTCTTTGTAACTCTTTTGTACAAAGTTTAGGTCTATATAATGATGGCTTTGAGGGTTAAGAAGAAACTGCTACCCTTAACATATTATTCTGCAATTATTATGGTATTTCTTGCACACTCTGCAGTACTTGAAACTGATCACTGCTGGGGATAGATTTGCCTTACTAAATTAGACCATCCTGGCCACTAACCTGTGTGGCATATGCCAAAAACTGGTTTGATTCCAGAATGTTTTATACCTTAATCAAAAGTGATATTTATTACTTGTTAAGGGCTGACATTGTAATAAATTGAGCATGTTCAAAACTCTGTTAATTACTTTTCTGCCTAATGGCTGCTCCATTCTGTATTTTATTGTCTGTGATTGCTGCCAAGTGGCCATTACAATTAAAAAGAGCTTGAAAATGTAACTAAAGGGGTTTTTTCACTGCTACCTGGAGCCCCCCTTCTCCTCTTGCACTGATTATCCACCATTGAAGCCTCCCCTACCTTCCATAAGTCTCACTTTTAGATGAATTGCATAGGCCCAGGGGATATTTTGCAGTTTAAAGATTTGCAATTGCTCTAAGGATGGGAGCATTGCTAGCCACTCAAGCAGCACTAAAAATTATTGCTTCTTGTTCTCTATGGCTCAGTGCTTCACTGTCTAAAAATAAATGATATGCTTCAATTTCAAATATTTCTCCAACTCTGACCTTTCTGCCAAATATCTCAGTTATTGCAAAGAATGATTGGGAGACAGACTAGGAGCTAGGGCAGGCTTCAGGCATCTAAAAGCTGGTAATCAGCACAATTAAAAGAGGAAAGTAGGATTCCATGCTTTTCTGTCAATGGCAGTTCATGATAAGAGCAAAGTTGGTCAGTTGATTGAGATCTTTGGAAAAGAGGTATAAAGCCTCTTCCAAAAAGCACCATTAAGTTGTTGTTTTAACTGGGCTAGATATTGTAAAAATATGGAGTAAAAAAGCTCGGCCCTACTGTTTATGGCTGACAAAAAACAAAAACAAATGAAGTATGTGATAAAAGAAAAGAAAGTGGGATTTCCACAGTGGGAGAGTGATACAGGTGAAGTCACGCACACAATTTGTTGGTGCTACTTAGTCTTTTTATTCTTGTTTATCCAGTTCTCTTTTTATTTAAAGGAACAGTAAGGATGGAAGGAAGATAATGAGTAAATAGGAGCAAAGAATTTGGAAGAAAGACGAAAAAGACTGTAGTAGGGTACCAGTCATTTAAGGTGGTGCGAGAGGCCAGTTTCCTGATGCCAGGTGTCCAGAATAACCCAAACCAGTCACTGGAAAAAAGGGAATAGTTAGTGCCTGGGAGAAAGAAGTTATAGGGAAAAAACCCAGGTGGTTATTCCTTTAAAAACCCAGGACTAGGAGCCTTGTAGAGAGTATGGGCAAGGTTCCCTTTCCTGCTAGGTGTTTGGGGTAATTATTAGATCTCCCTCAGAAGAATCAAGGAATGGTCATTTCCTGGACATGGGTGACTCAGAAATGAGGCTCTAACCTAGAGAAAGATGTTCCTAAGGTAGTTGGTGGGGTACACAGTCCCAGTGGGCTGAGGAACCCTGCTCAAAAGGAGAGAGTCTATAGGCTAGAGGGGCCAGGACTTAAAATGCCACAGTTCCTAGCAGGGCTGTGAAATCCTTAACTTAAAGAGGGGCAAAAGGGTGCTTTTAGGAGTCACATGGTGCTAAATAAAGTAGATTCCAGGAGAGGAGGAATATTACTTGAAAGATCTTAGACTTTCAGTAACTTATTTCCAGGGACACCAGTGGAAAACTGAGGCAAAATACCTGTGGGGAGCCACCCCAGGTCATGAAGCGGCATCCTAGCATGTCACCTGTTTACAGGGACATTCAAAGGGAGAGGAGGATGCAAATCAAGGTGAGTGGGATTGAGAGACTGGAAAAGGGAAGAAAGACTGCAGAAAATAGTAGACACAAATCAGTTGAGTCCAGATCATGAAAAGCAAATGGTTGATGTTGCTGAAGTCCAGGGGCTCTGAAGGGATGAGATGGGTAATGTGCCTTAGCTGGCCACTCTCTACCCCCTCCTGTTGCCATCAAGGGGTAGTCCCTGCTGCCCTCAGAGACTGACCCAACTGGGGAAGGCCTGCTCTGCTTCTTGCAGCCTACAAGGAGGCCTTTGGGCCAGCCATATCTTATGAACAAACTGCTGTTTTTGTTATCAAATCAAATTTCTGGAGGTAAGTGTGTGAGTCAGAAGCAATGCCATCCCATACAGAAGGCTAGCCAATAATTCCTTTCACATGCAGATACTATTCTGGGTATACCTTCTGTTGTGTGCTTTCCATCCCTTGTCCTGCATACAGCCCCCAATACCTGGCTAATGTGCAGGATTATTTATTTCATTTCCCTGTCTTTTCTTACAGACTTTAATGTCCCTCTTGGCTTTAGGGGGACAGGGTATTTGCTCTGCTGTCAAGTTAGAAACATCTGCTTATTGCTTGCCTTCAGTTTTCTTCAGCATATAGAATTCATATCCAAAGTATTCACAAGTAGTCCACTGAGCACCTGTGGGAAAGGGAACAGCCTCTGGCTGGCCAATGAAATCCTTCAAACCAATTAAAGAACAAAAAAAAATGGATGGAACGATACTTTTCATGAGGATTTTATCTACCCAAAGATTTTGGCTACCCAAATTTGACTCTCCATTGCCTTGTGCGATAGACTTAGTGTAATCAGTTGTCCTTGCTCAAACTGAGTTCTCATTTTGCACCTGTGCAAATGCTGGCACAAGATGCAAAGCAAGGGAGTATCAGAGAGCAGGACCTGTTAAATAGATGAGGAAGTAGAGAGATTTTCTCACTGACAGAAGAACCATGCAGGGGAAAAATAATTTCATCTCAGGACTGGGAGGCATGACCTGAGCAGTGTCTGTTGCTTGCAGTCAGGAATATTTTTAAACATCTTTCTTTTGCATCTTCTTCACTAGATGGCAGCAAAGTAACATATTACAAAACTAATACAGTATCAAGACACATAGTCTACTTAACCTGCCCTCTTTTTGAGTGCATGTGGGAAGACAATAGACAGTCAATACAAAAATATACCTCAAAAGAACATTATTAAGTTTCAAAGTGAAGCACTCAAAAACTAGGAAATGTCAGAAGTAAGATTGCCCGTGAATGTGGCTTGTGATCTTTTCACAGTGAAGCATGTTTCTGAGTCAGCTTCCGTCAGCATTAAAGCAAGATTGACTTATTTTTGTAGCTTGTATCCTAATTTTATGATCAAAACAACAGGAAAATGCCTGCTGTTCACATTTTTATTCAGTTAAAGATCTTTTTTGCATACCAATAACTTTTTACTCTTAATCTTATGAATGTGCTAAAAGTTGAGCTTTGTCCTTCTGCTAATACTGCCACTGTATGTGTCATGTTAACCAGTACTATATGACGACCACATGCTGAACTCCTTGGTGTCATCATGAATCATCACTTCATGCAGCAGCAGCTTGTGTGGAGGCAATGGTCTCTGCTAAACTTGAATGCAAAATTATGTAATATTATACTGAACAAAGGAAAAAAGCATCAAGGCTATGTCTACACTGCACAGTTATTTTGAAATAAGCTATTCTGGAATAGTTATTCTGGAATAGCTTATTTCAAAATAGCATGGGAAGCCTCAAAATTAGTCCAAGGCAGGCTTCCCTAATGTAGATGTGCTACCTTGATTTAGAACCCCAGGAGGAATAACTTAGAATGGTCCTAGTGAGGGGCTATTTCAAAAGAGCAGCAGTAAAGCGTCTACACATGCCTTATTTCAAAGTAGCTTACAGAAGTCGGAATAAGCCGTCCGTTATTTTGAAATTATTTCGAAATAACAGAATTGCTGTGTAGATGGTTGCATAGTTATTTCAGAATAATGGACATTATTCCGAAATAACTTTGCTGTGTAGACACACCCCTAAATAGCATGGGTTTAAAATATGGGAATTGTGACATTGTAATTCACTGAAGGAATGTGGAACTATCAAAAAAAGTAAAAGCCTGTGTGGTCTTCAGTGAAAAGTATGGTGAATAAGTATGTATGTAACTTATTCTTTAGCGATCAACTCCTTGGCACAGTGCACAGTAGAGCTGATTGGAACATTTAAACCAAATATTTTTCATCAGAAAATGCTGTTGACATTGGACTGTGTCAAGGAAATGTTGATGATGTTTTTGATGGAAAGGTTTCTGAGGTCCAAGGTGGATTCTCTATTAATTCCAGAGAAAACAAAGACTGAGATGAATAGAAAACCTGCCCTACAAAATTCCATTTTGCAAAATCTTTTGAAAGGTTGGGGTTTGTTTTGGTGTGTTTGATTGAAAACAAACTTTGAACTCTAAAAGTCTGTTTAATGGAATTGTTGGTCTCCGGCACACTCTTGTGTACAACCTG
Organism: Apalone spinifera; assembly: GCA_030068395.1. Taxonomy (NCBI): domain Eukaryota; kingdom Metazoa; phylum Chordata; order Testudines; family Trionychidae; genus Apalone; species Apalone spinifera. Next base: position 227,135,031 of record CM057845.1, on the reverse strand, counting down.
AGTAACTGGGTATGTGCTTCAGCTGGGCACAACAGAATTCTCTTCCCTCATCTTGGATATGCAGCAGCCTCTTTGCAGCTGTCATTGCAAACCTAAGGCTTCTGCAGCTCCTATGTGACACCCAAATCTATGTGCAGAAATGGCTAATGGATCCACAATGCCTCAAAGAGCCTGCATGCAGGCCCAGCCAAACACTGTGCAAGGCCCAACACAGTGTGGCTGAGCCAGATGAGTAGGGTCAGGAGCAGGGTAGCATGGGGCCCTGAGTTAGCAGCCAGGTGGGCAGGGCTGGGAGCTGGACAGCGCGGAGTCCTGAGTGAGCGGCTGGGTGGACAGGGCTGGGAGCTGGGCAGTACAGGGCCCTGAGTAAGTGGCCAGGTGGGCAGGGTCAGGATCAGGGCAATGCAGGGCCCTGAGTGAGCAGCTGGGTGGACAGGGATGGGAGCTGGGCAGCATGGGGCCCTGAATGTGTGGGGCCCAAGGCAACCGCCTCGCTCCCTATGGAGGAGCGTGTCCTCTGGGAAGGCTTCCTAAATCATGTCCCTTCTCCCTTTCCTCCATTTAGGGTAATTATTGTCTTTCTGCCATATCTATGGTCCTCTGCAACCACAAGATGGGTTTAGAGACCAGCTTTATACCTGTGTACAAGATTATTATTTTCTGAGTTTGCTCAATGTATCTGACTGGGCAAGCATAGAGCACTTAAGATTTTAAATGCAGGAGAAAACCTACACCCTAGTGTGGGGGAGCCTGCACTACCCTGCCTTGGCAATAAATAGTGATGTCAGCCTTTAACACAGTGCAGATCCCTAAAAAGCAAAGCCCGGACCTGTCTCAAGTCTGGTGCACATAAGCACCCAGGCATGGTTTGGGAGGGAGAAGCAGTGAGAGGAAGGAATGTTTTGAATAACAATGTAGATTAAGCATGGTACGCGAGACCACATCAAGAACATAGGACAAGCAACCTTGTACGGGTACTTCTGTTTCTGATAACCATTAATTACAGATGCAGTCATACAAATGTCAACTATTCACCTAGCAACAACATCCTGAGTAGGATGTACTCCAAATAGGGGCATTGGGCATTTTACATATCCTACATGATACGAAATCAATTGGTAAATATTATTAGAACAACCAAGTCTCACTTTGCTATAAAATAGGCTTAGTAAGAACAATCAATGGGAGGGAATGGGCAGGATTGACCCACAGATCCTGCTCGATGTAACTAGAAGTAACTTGAAGTAAATAGGCCCTTCACACTGGCGACCCAGTGTGTGGCATTAGATTGCATGGGAAGAAAAGGAACCACAACCTCCTGCCTGGCACCATAGGGAGCATACGCGTGAAGTGTAAGTGAATTAGGCTTTATTATTGTATTATTGTAGATCTTCTATTAATTGCTTTTGCATTGCTTTGTGTGTATCAATTGCTTTATAATGTATAGTATTTAAGGTTTAAATTGTGTAGTAATTGTTTTTAAGGCTTGTAAAACTTAAACAACCGTATTAACTGCTTAAAGCTTGCAATAAATAAGAAAGTGGTTAAATATCCCTGGAGTGTCCTGGTTTCCCTTGGGTCTAAAATAAATTGAACCACACGACACCTAGAAAAGAGGCTACCAGACCTACCACTCCAAAGGAGGCATCATCCAAGGGGACCTGTTCACCCCTCACTCCACACAAATACAAATTTAAATAACTTATGGAATTAATGAAAATCATTGGCATTTTCTCTGTTTGTAGAGTGCCTAGCGTAATGAGGGTCTCAGTCCATGACTGGGACTTATTAGGTGCTTCTGCAATATAAATAACAAATAATAGTCCCATCCCCATGTCGTTGTTTGTATGTTGCCTCCTGATAGGTTCTTGGCAACTTTAATTTGCAAGTAGATGAATCTTATGAGGAAGCTCTTTACATCCAGGCCACTGGGAACCTATCCCAGCAAGGAGTTACTGGCCCAGCTCAGAAGCTGGACAATCTTTGGACCTGGCTTTTTGATTTGGCTTTGGAAGTTAGGTAATTGGGTCTTAATCCTATGTTATGGACCAATCATTACTTCCTGCATTTTGAGGTTAGAGCTCACCTCTTCTGTTGGGAATGTGGGACCTATTTCAATGGTCCAACCTAGGCAATGGATGGAACCAGAAATGTTCCAGAGAGCTCTGAGGGAGAATCTTGTTCCATCAAGAGCTCACTCCTTTGATGGTTTGATAGGACATTATCATTCTCTTGTCTTCTGTCACTCATGAGGTGGCCCCCAGTTGCCATCTTCACCAGCTTCATTCTCACAGATTGTTCTGGTTAAGTGATGATCTCCAACAAGTGAAGTGAGAAGTAAAATGGCTGGAATGCTGGTGGCAGAACTCTTGAGACAATGCTGATCAGGTGTTGGAAAAATTATATTTGTAATTCTTTTATTTGCCTCCCGCACAGACACAATATAAATAATTCTTTTCACTTAGCAGAATCTTGGGCAGCAGATTTGTTTCTGGTGGTTGGTATGGTAAATCAAGACTGTCTTTGCTAAGTAGGAGGTCTGAGTTCCTGTCAATGTGTAGGAATTGCTTGTTGTTTTGTGAATAAGGTTGCTTTGTTTGGGGGTAGGTGATCAGCTTCCGTGGCAACAGATCAAGGTTTAAGGAAACAAGTCCCTCCTCTGCTAGAGGTCCGGCCAATGCTATTCCCTGATGTTATGGAGCTGTTGAGAGAATTTTGTTTTGCAGACTAAGCTTTGGAGTCTGGGATATGGAGAACCACCATTCCCCAGCAGCTGTTGGGCATGAGTTGGCTGTCTGGCAGGAAATCAGGCAGGGTGACCTGTTTTGTTTCTCTCAAAAGCTTGATGGAATCGACATTTCAACACGTTCCCATGGAATGTCTTTTTTTTTTAAATCAGCATTTTCCAGAAGAAGTTTGCTAACAAAATATATATATATATATTTGACTGGCTCTTCTTCAGAACTCTTTGGAGCCTTAAACTGGTGCAGACCACTGTGGTTCATTTGCTGAGCAGGGCATCTCAGGGGAAGTGTGTGACACCTGTGCTCAGAGAGAGAGTGATTCTGTACTGCAGTGATTAGGTGCAGTATCTGAGAGATGGAAGACCCAAGTTCAAGTCCCTTCTCTGAAGCAAGTTTAGGGGTCTCTCAAGAAAAGATCTATAGTTTTAAACCTATGACCTTCACTTCTGCTCCTGTTTTAATTTAGTTGTCCCCATTGGAATTAGTTGTCCCCACTGGATCCAGAGGCTACTTGTGTACGACTCAGGGAGAAGCTTTTACAAGTGGGTTGGCTTGTGCCTGCCCACCTCCCAAAATTTCAGTAAGGCCAGTGCTTAGAGATCTGTACTATCTGCTTGATGGTTGCTGGGTAGAGCTTAATGTGTGGTTATGACCTATAAAGCCTGAGGGATCACCTCTCTCCCGATGCTGTACTGCCATAGCAACATTGGAGGCATCGGAGCTGGATCATCTCATTATAGAAGCAAGGGGGCTCCTGGTATGACATTCTCTGTGAGGATCTGGAGACTCTGGAATTTGCTTCCCTCCTTGGTCTGAAATAGCCCAAATTAGGTGGTTTTCCAGGCATGCTGCAAAAGATATCTGTCTGAGAGGGCTTTTGGAGAGGACCGAGGATGGGCTTTTCATAATGATAGAGTTGGGAAGGAGTTTGGTACAGCCAGGCTGAGTTCCTATTGATGAAATGATCCACTTAATGCTGCTTGGATTTTATTATATTATTCATGTGTTAAGGTGCCTTGAGCGTGTAGATAAGCATTTTTAAATTATTTTAATCTAAATAAATATATTGTACTTCTCTACTATCTTTTCTTTCCTGTACGATGCTTCTACTGTGGGTGCTATATAAATAATTATTACTACTGGTAATAATCTCCAGGAGTTCTTCCTGTCATCTTCCTGAAGAATGGTTAATCCTCTCTGAGATCTTTATAGGACCAGCTTATGTAAGGAGGGACAGCTGGCATTAAATAATGATCTGAGGAGATCATAAAGTCCACTCATCAGCCTATCCCAAACAAGAGCAGTAGAAGAGAGAGACTACAGAGTATAATTACTGTAGCGGAGTATTGGATTTGGTATGGACTGTCATAGCAGTTTTGTATTTATAATGCCTATCCTTGCTGTTGCATTTGCACATTCACGAAAATAAAAGCTTCCATCTATGGCTGTCAGTTTAAACCTTCTCTTCTGAGATGTAATCGTTTAAACTTCTTTCTAAGCTCCTGTCTCATCATCTTTTTTTCCTTTATTGCTCCTTTAATTCCTCTTCTACATCTCATTCCAGCTCTTGCTTCAGTGGATCTATATTTTATCTTTGTCTTTTTCTGATCTAAGAAACGGACTTTTTTTCAACTGTGCTTTGGTTTATTTATTTATTTATTTTAAAGCTGTGCTTTAATCCAGTATTTGCCTGTCTCAAGCTTCATGTTGCTAAGCAACATTTCCCCTCCACCCTTTATGCAGCCTGGTTGCCATAGTACTGCCTGCTTGTGCTATCAAGTAGCAAAGAGCAGTCATTACTCACTAAAAACAGGACTGTACAGGAAAATAAACATTCTGAAGCATTTTCTTTTCTTCTGAGATCTCTTTGCTCTCTGATGGAATAATACCGCCACACTTTACAATTGCTGTAGTTTCCCATTATGTGTTGCCTTGTTTTCCTGCTATAGTTATTGGCTAAGCCTCTATCTTAAAAACAAAAATAAGAACAACAACAACAAATGTCATTACACTTGACATCTGCAGCATTGTTTATACCGACTATGGAGATTTGAAGATATATTTTCCATGGCCAGTTTTTTCATAGGTATGCCTACAGCCACATTGTCGCTCGTGTCTCATCATCTTTTTTTCCCTTTATTGCTCTTTTATTTCCTCTTCTACATCTCATTCCAACTCTTGCTTCAGTGGATCTATATTTTATCTTTGTCTTTTTCTGCTCTAAGAAAAAACTGAGCATCTGCAACTCCTATTGACTTATATGGGATAGAAGATGTTCGTGATCTTTCAAAATTAGATCTATTTAGCAATTTATTCAGAAACCTAAATGTGGATTTAAAGGACAAATTTAGGCTTTGAGCTGGAACATTTTGGCTATAGTACCTAAACCACAACACAAAGTCGTGGTCCTTGACCCTATAAAGCTATATTGGCTAACATTAGCTCTTTTTCTCTTATACATGCTCATAAATACACAAGAAAGGGATCTCTGAGAAAGAGAGAAATTAAAGGGACACATTCATAGGACTTTGAGAGGAGGAAGAAATGGATAGGTCAACCTCTCCCTGAAGGAACTTCACTCTCCTATGTCCTAAAAGTACTAAGCAAACTGATGTCACGAAACTTTGCACCTTGCCATTAAATTTGCCAAGAACCTTACAAGTCATTGACAAGTAAAAAATAAAAAACAGACTTTTTTTCCTGCGACAAAATAAGCCCTCCTTCCCTTTCGCTAGCCTATTAATTGCACAGACTTTCTTCTAGAGGTAATGTGGAGCTAGGAACATAGATTCAGAGGTCTCTCGTCAAACACGACAGAATGTCCAATAAAATATATTAACTTGATATGGCGCATTTTATATGTAAAAATTATCTTATTTAAAACACTAAATTACATGTTTTAAATAAACATGCAAGTTTTATGAGATGATCTGCCTGAAAAAAAATCAATGAAATGAGCCAATATCTTTTCTCCTTCCTTCCCCACCATGAAGTGATGGTGAAAGCTTGGAACTTCTTCCATGTTCCATTTTGGATGGAGCATTATGATATTTAATAACATGGGTGGTTAGGCTCCTCTGGCTCGGTCCTCATCTGCCTCTTCATTAGTCTAGTCCTGAGTGCATGCCTATTTTGGTGAGTTCAGCAGGGTTAGGCTGCATGCCAGTTATTAAGCATTAGATTTTATACCATTCAACTAGTTTGTACTTTTTGGCTTCTTTTGTCTTTGAAAAGGACTCTTTCTTCATATGTAAGAGGAGAGTCAATATAGCTATTCCACGTCTCAAATTCCCTGCTTATATTCTGTCTTTGACAATGTGTCTACCCAATTATCTGGCATGTTATTCAGTGCACAGTATTTTTTCTTTTTCTCATGCCAGTCTCATGAAGAGTAAATACAATTGTAGAGGGTCAAAGAGAAGCTATTAAAGAGCAATGTTTACCAGTTATATAATAGAAGACTTGCTATCTCAGATACTACTGCATGGTGATGTTGCAAACGCTGACTTTTTACTGGTGATGACTATATGTTCCATATTTTAAATAGCACTAAGGCCCTTTGAAGGAGTGAAGAGAGAAGGGCCTGGCATCACAGGGGTTAAACAAACCCTTTTGGCCCAGCTAGCCCTGCCCCACATTACCTGGAGGGAGGATAAAAGGAAGGAGCCTGGTTTAGTTAGTGGCTGATTAGCAAGGAGACAGGAGTGTGGTTCTGTTGTCGGCAGGCCATGTGCCAAAGCCACTTTGCCATCCACAGGAGTAAGTAAGCCTCCAACCCCACACCCTGGGACAAAGGGGGAAACCTGCTGGAACCCTAGCTAAAGGGAACATCTGGACTGTTGGAGCCTACCCCAAACTTAAGGACTATACTCCTAATGGGCTGGAGTTTCTAGGCAAGGGCACCAGCGGCAGGGTTCTGTACCCTTTTTCTGCTGGCTAATTCTGGGACTTAACCAATAGGCTGCCTTGCTGCCAGGGTGACCTGGCCACAGGCACATATTTGTAAAAGTGCTTAGTCATTGCTGTGCTTTACTGTGTGTTGCAATGCATAAGTGACTTAAGAGCTCACTTTCAAAAGAGATTTAGGCACTTACAAGATTAAATCCCATCTACTCTCAGTGGGATTTTCACAATTAGATGTATGTGCCTAAATGAGTTAATTATTGCAATACTGAATACAGCAATGCCTGAATACCTTCAGTATCTAGGCCTATGTCTATTTATCCTGTGTGATAGCCAGTTTTGTTTACTCTCTCCTTCCCAATGCCTTGGTCTGTGTAAGATGGCTCAACCATGTAAATTGAAAAGTTTGGGAAATTTCTCATCCTGTGGAGCTTCCTTACAAATAAAACTTTGAATTGACTGGTCCATTAACACTAGGGTCTGTTTCTCTAGGAGAGAAGAAAGTTTAAGAAAGAAATAATGGGGGTGGGGCTCAGCCTGGGGGAGAGGAAGAGAGGTACACTACAGATTTTTCAGGAAAAAGCGTTCTGAAAGGCTTTGTCTACACTGCAGGGTTTTTGCATAAGAAACTTTACAGAAGAGTTCTTCTGCAAAAACTCTTGCGCAAAAGTGCATCCACACCTCAAAAGCGATGTGCTTTTGTGCGAGAACATCCACACTGCATGGACACTCTTGCGCAAGAAAGTTCTGATTGCTATTCACAAAATAGCCATCAGAGCACTTGTGTTTTTTCTGATAGGCTTTTTTTGCGCAAGAAACCCCTGCTGCGTGTCCACGCATGCCTTTTTATGTAAGAACTCTTGCACAAAAAGGAGTTATACCTCATAGAAGGAGGCATACCTACACTGCAAAAAGCTCTCTGGTCTGTCTATTGACTGTGGATTTTCTTGCGCAAAAATGCACTTGAGGTGTGGACACTCCATGGGTTTTTGCACAAAAACAGATGTTTTTGTGCAGAAACCTTGTGGTGTAGACATAGCCAAAGTGGAGAATAAAGACAGTGGTAAATTGAATTTAGGCACTGAAAGAATTCAGTGTTTACTACAGTATCCATGTTGGTGTTCTCCAGCACTAATAAACCTTTGTCTCTCCTCACTGGATTGTTCTTTGTGCACATGATATACTTTAAAAGATTTAAAAACAGACATTGAGACAGACAGAAACATATCTCCCAGAATGTAGTCCTGTGCCAACCAAGAATCAGACAAATAAATTAGGATATGTTACAAAACACAAATGCGAGATGTCAAGATGCCAAAAAGACCTGAAGTGCTACATGAATTCTTCTTACTGTGTTTTCATTAATACAATATTTTAAGGTATTGCTTGCTTATCTGCTACTGCTGATCAGAGACTGACTAATTCTCCTCTACAGACTTTTGAGATGTCAGTTTTGGTTTTGTTTCCTATCAGAATGAAAACAACTATTCCACAAGTTTTTGTGAAATGAAATGTTGTTAAAATGTCTATTTTAAATAGAAAAGTCAGACTTTAAATGTATGCTTTCTCTCGCTCTCTCATAAACCAGAGAATCCACCCTGGCCCTCAGACCTGTTTCCATTGAAAATGTGGTTGAAACTGAGACATCTCTGAAAAATGTTAGGATTTTTATGAAATGGCATTTCCAAAGGAGAAAAAGGTTATGTTGAAAATGTTCTGATCTGTTCTAATATCTACTATCTAAAAGAGATAAGGTAGGTGAGACAATGTGTTTTGTTGGATCAATTTCAGCTATCATTCTTATAAATGATAAATACACAATGATAAATACACAAATACCTTTATTATAGAAAAAATATTCAAGAGGAAGACATGGGGCAAAATTCAACATATCCTACAGTATCTTAAGAGTCCATTTGAATATAGTATCTATATTTGAATACTTTATAAAAACCTGGAGAGAGAACATCATAGAAATGGAGGGCTGGAAGGAACTTCAAGATGTCATCTATGTTATAGCGTCTGCGCTTAGGCAGGACAAAATTTATCTAGATCACCCCTGACAAGTGTTTGTCTAATTTTCTAGTCTGTTCTTACAAATATCCAGTGGCTGGGGATTCCACAATTTCTCATGTGAGTCTATTCAAGTGCTTAACTATCCTTGTACTTAGAAATGTTTTTCCCAATATCTAACCTGAGTCTACCGTGCTGCAGATAAAGCCCATTATATTTTCTCTTACCTACAGTGGATATGGAGTACAATTGATGTCCTCTTTATAACCTCCTTTAACCTATTGAAAGACTTATCTGGTCGCCTTTCAATTTTCTTTTCTCAAGACTAAACCTGCCCAGTTTTTTAAAAGCTTTCCTCATAAGTCAGGTTTTCTCAACCTTTTAACAGTTTTGTTGCTTTCCTCTGGACTCTCCCCAATTTGTTCACAGTTTTCCTAAAGGGTGGTGCCAACATCAGCTGAAGCCTCACTAGTACCTACTAGAGCAGGACAGTTACAACCAGTATATTACATGTAACATTGCTGTTAATACACCCCAGATGGCTAATTGCCTTTTTAGCAACTGGTTGCTCCTATTCAGTTTTGTGATGCACTATAAAATTGCCACATCCTTTACAGCAGTACTGTCACCTACTCGGTTATTCCATATTTGTGCATTTGATTTTTCTTTCCTAAGTAAAGTACTTTGCACTTGTCTTTATTTAATTTCATCTTGTTGATTTCTGACTAATTCTCCAATTTATCAAGGTCATTTTGAATTCTAAACCTGTCCTCCAAAGTGCTTGCACTCCTTCTCAGCTTGGTATCCTATGCAGATTGTGTAAGCATACTCTCCACTCCATTATCCAAATCATCAATGAAAACTTTGAATCATACCAGACCCAAGACAGCTGCTGGCATGCTCTTTCCCCTTACCAAATATGACCTCCCACTTTACCCATGAATTGTGTTTGTTTGTTTGTTTTAATACAGTCCATGGACTCTTTGAATACAGTCTTTCAACTAGTTGTGTACCCACCTTCATCAAGAACACATTTCCACTTATGAAAGTCCTGTGGAGTTGGATCAAAGGCTTACCTTCTCTATCTGTATCTTGATTTTAGTTTGTCTCCTAGCTTTATGTAACACTTAGAAGAAAGAACTATTATTGAAGTAATAATTTTGTTGGGCTTTCTGTTCTTTCACACACAAATTGCTTATGGATAGCTACGAGCATCCAGGCGTCTTCTGCTCCTTCTACACTTTTCAGCTAATGAGGATATCCAAGTTGGAGTTTCATTTCCATATATATGATAAAATGTAATAGGCCAAGACTGCAGAGATCCAAGTGATGTTTCTTTGTTTTGTCTTCCTCATATCATTCTTTTTATCCTTGTTCTTAGTCTAATTCCCCTTCCTCTTGTATATTTGTACTTCACATTTTAGCCAGAGGCTGAAAGTGCTTCTCAAACAGTCCGCTGAAACCGCTATCCAGCCATTCTACAGAATTAGCATGAATGTTCTAGTCCTGTGGGACTCCTAGAATAGATAAAAGCCTGCAAGGGCATATACAAAGTGAAACTGCAAAAGATGAAAAGGAAGATTGTTGCTTATTGCTCAGACTGTAATTGCCTGGTATGTGAGAGAGTCCATTCTCTTCTCAACAAACCAGAGCCTCAGTCTAGTTCTCACTGAAGTCATTTGGGAGGCAGCATATAGCATATACTGGTATTGGAAAATGGAACTTGTTCTTCTATGTCACTCGGGTGCTTTTGAAAAAATGACTCTGCATAAATATGCAGACACATTTGCATCATGGAGACAGAGTTCATAAACATCATGACCCATCAGTCTAATACTCTCAGCTTCTTGCCAGGCATTGTATAGGTCTGATGAAGGCCTGAACCACAACCAAGCCACTTTGTACTGCTCCACTAATGCAAATCAACCTCAGACTGTGGACTGGGCCCACAGAATCCTGCCCTGTATTATGGGATTGTAAGGTGATATATTACCATCATAGTGTCTCCTTATACCATCTGCATCATGGTGGTGCAGGGAAAATAGCTGGGAGAGAGGTTGCAACCTGAGCATTCCTGCCCTCTTTTGTCTGCTGTAATGGCCTTTCAGAAATAGATTAGAAACTTTCCAGTACCCTACATCTATTAACTACAGAGAAGATAAAAACCATAAGACAAATTAGCACAGAACATGTTAAGAAATGTAAATGAAAAAAATATCCTAAATTGTGGCACCCTGCCCTTTAAAAGCATCTTTGCTCCCATATTAAACTGAGTGTGGGAGAGAGACATCCTAGGGCTTGTTGTCAAATGGTTATTTGAGAGTTGCAGACCACCCAAGGGCATGCTGGGAAAGAGGCTGTGTTCTCCCTTTTAACAGATCCTATTGGCTGTGTCTCTACAGCAGGCCCTGGAAGGAACGTGGTCAGCTACTGTTGAGTGCTGAGTGGCTTGGGGAAGGAGAAACCCCAAGCAGGGACATTTGTTTGTTATTGAGATATTTGAAAGCTTTGTTTGGAGAGTCTTCCATGTGAAGGAAGTGACTCTAGGCAGTGAAGTGGAGCTTGTAGAATAGCTGGGTTAAAAACCTGCTTCTCCCACTCCCCCCTCAAGGGCCCATCAAGTAGAGGGAGGGAGGAAGTCCATCTTCATCTTCTAACCAGGGGATAGAAATGGTGTCCCTGGCCTCTGTTTGTCTTCAGTTTGACAATGAATCGCTTGATCATTGTCTTCGGTCCACCCTCTCTGGAGCACCTGGTGCTGGCCACTGTCGGCAGACAGGCTACTGGGCTAGATGCACCTTTGGTCTGACCCAGTATGGCCGTTCTTATGTTCTTATTTTATGTTCTCTATTCTCCACTGTAGTTGAGGATAGATGCGGGGGAAGGGAGGGACTTCTTATAACCCAGTGAAAAGCCTGGACCTGGAGTAACCAAGTATCTGGCCAGATATGGTGCAGTTTGTTTCATTTTGTTCTTTGTTTTGTCATGAAATGGTACCCTGACATTCATGACCTTGGAAAAAGGGAATTCAATTACAACCTAAGTCGCTGCAGAATGGTCATGGAGTGTGATGTATTAGGCTGAAAACTCATTAGTGATTCCTACACCCTTGACTGGATGCCATCATGGCCAATGCCATTCATATAATCAACTTCTGTGCTCTTCATAACATTTGTGAGGGTAAAAAGAGTTTCCACCCTGGGGGTCTATGGACAGGTTTGGTTTACAAACTCTGTACAGGCTGCCAGATCCCATTTCCATGGATCCTAGTCCTGGGTCCCAGTAGGCAAGGAAAATCAGGTAGCCAATATGTGCATACCTCTTGGTTGCCTGAGCTGAGGGATACCGTCACATCCTGTAAAGCTTACAGAAATACCTGAGGAAACACTGGTACTTGTGGGGCTACACAGGTTTTTGATAATTGTTTCCCTGTAGCAGCAGGCCATTAGCCATTGGTGTGCGTAATATGATACGAAATCAAGACCAATATAATAAGCACATCTGTTATCTCCTTGGGGCTGGGTTTGTGCTGTGGAGAGTAGTGGCCACGTTGTTATATGGCAGAAGTTCTCAAACTGTGGTTTGCCATGGCTGGCTTAGAGTTCTTTTGGCTTAGAACTGAAACCTGAGCCCTACTGCACAGGGACAAAACCTGATGGCTTCAGTCCTGGCCAGCAGGACTCAGGTTATGGGCCCCAGCCTGGCACTGAAGCCCTGGAGCTTCAGCTTTGGCCTCTCTATCCAGAGTGGCGAGGCTTCAGCCACCCAGGATGGTAGGCCTGGGCTGGGCTCAAGGTTCAGTTCCCCAGTCCTGAGGTAATGAAGTAATTTTTGTTGTCCGAAGGGGGTTGTGGAGCAATGAAGTTTGAGAACTCCTGTCATATGGTCATTGTTTAATATTTTTGTCACAACTATTAATACTTCTTTGAGAAACCTCTCTTATTGGGAGCACTTAAAGTTTTCTAAAGAGCTTATAGTTTTGTTTGGGAGAGGAGAAGTATTGAAGCCATTGTGTTTGGTTTGGGGTTTTGTTTGTTGTTCATTTTTATCAGCAATTGTAAGTGCAACTAACATATGTTACAAACCAATAATCACTACAGTTTAAGGTGTAGGAACAGGGGGACTTTCTGTACAAAGCACTTGCATAGGCTGTTATTGCTTCCTCTTTCTTGTGCTTGGGTTTTGATTTTTGTCATGTTTAATAAAGCCATCAAGATTGACCCCTTGCCTGTGTCTTAGACACCTGCTAAACAAACATTGACAAAGTAGTGCATTTTGCAAAATGCACAACAGGTACACTGCACTATCCCTAGCCTTTCCATTTGTCCATCCAGCCTAACATTTTTCTGAACTTTGCAGGTGAGACTCACCTTCCTCTGCTGTCCTGACTCCTGCCCTTCTCACTGCCCTCAGCCCTTCTGAGACCTGCTCCCCTCCACCAGCCCTTCTCTCCTCCCTGTGCCCACTCCTTCAGTAGCCCCACTCTGATCATG
>CM057845.1:227102562-227116005 GCA_030068395.1 Apalone spinifera | reverse complement strand
CATCTCTCAAAGGCTCATCCTGTAATCAATCGTCCTTTCGGGGTGCTTGCTCCACTTTAAGGTCTTCAATCTGCCAATTATCCAATCTTCTTGTGAGTAGGGGGTATATATCGATGGTCATAGATGGCTCCTCTGCAGTCAGGTTGTCTCATCCTCTGGCCTTCGCCCACTCTTGCTCAACCCCCTTCTCTGGCCATCTGGTCCTAAGCAACATAACATTGCATCTTATCTCAACACATTCATACTCCTCTCTCACACATGAGCAATGTTACAAGGACTTTGGAGGTTATAGATCTGCAGTTATAAATCAAGCAATTAAGGCTTTGGACTTGCACATTAGCAGAATTCCTCTAATCTTATTAACACAGCCACAATACCCAGAACTGTTTTTCTACTTTAGGACATTTACTAAACTTCAGAACAAAGAAAATAGACCTTCAACTGAAAGGACTTAATTTGTAAAATATTAAATGTATGTTAAAACAGTACCTTACATTACTAAACCTAAGATAAGAAATATAAAAAGAATATAACTTTCAATCCTAACACTATTTTGAAATAAGCTTTATTCCTTGTGAAAATCAGGAGTTATTTCAAAATAGCCAGCCTGTTTCAATAATGTGGTTGGCTCTACTTGTTGTTTCAAAATAAGGGCAGTTATTTTGAAATAACTCTCTAATGTAGACCAGGGCATATAAGCCTCCGGACTCAAATAAGAATGAAAGAGGCAGATAAAAAGGAGGAGAATAGTGGGAGCAGGAGTTTAAGAAGGGAACTGATAGAGCAGAGTTGGTGGGGATTGGCAGCATCAGTAGATAAGGGAGGAAAATTAAAGCCCCTTAAAAAGAAAGAGGTCAGAGTTGGGAGACAAGAGAATGAACTTAAAAGTGGAGGAAGTCAATACAGTGGCCATCCTTTCTCCAGGGGCCTCTGGAGTTGGATACATTTATAGTTTAAAACATCTCTCACAGTTTTTACAGTAAAACTGAATCCAGTTAATTTTACTTTTTCAAAGGCGCTGAGTTTACTCAAAGGAACTAAAATAGGCCTGAGTGCCATCATTTGTTTTCATGCTGTGTGCTATACACTCACAGCATCACATGGCTTTCTCCACTCAGTTTGTAATAGAAATGCAGCATGACTACAATTTTATTTAAAACACCTTGGCACAATCCCATTTACACTTAAAAACCACACACTGTATTATTTTCCTAACATCATCTTTATGATTATTTAATATAGTGCTCAAGCCTGAAAGATCTTAATGCCAGAGAAGTGATTATGCTGAACATAAATGCAAACTCCCCAGGAGTGCACAGTGACTCACTTCCAACTTTTCCATAATCACTGTTTGACACTAAATCATTCTCATGTGAAACTAGACAGCAGTTCTTTTATTTTTGCTCTTCTTACTGTTCTTCTGGAGTAAGAAATGAAAAGGTCTGAATAGTATGGACAACAGGACAGATAACACCCCATATCAATTTTTTGTAATGTCTGACCCTAACAGTCGGGTAGAAGGTATTCCCTAAAGTAACAGCTATTGATTTACATTTGTGAAATTCAGAGGGTTGGTGACTGAGAGAATTCTTCCTCAGTTCTTTTTCCTCCCCATATGAAAAGATTAATTTGGGATCTAAGCTCTACATTAGAGGACACAATGCCATGCCATATCCAATAGATGGAGTATTGCGCAAAAAAAAAAGTTGAAAACATGTTTTGTGGCCAATTGTTACTGGTTTTCTACCTACTGCTAGGAGCCCAAAACAAGGAACCAGAAAAAGGTGGGAATAAAATGTAAATCACCACTCTGGTCCCAGTCTGTCTTCTCAGGTTATGTTGTGTCTTGAAGTGACTGAATATCAGACAGCTCTAGGCTAGTAGTTCTCAATCTTTTTGGCCCTGACTCCACCTGGCTCAATGCAAACCTTTCAGTGGACCACCAGTTGCTAATGGAAACTCGCTGTTAATTACATAATTACGCGTGAGTAATTTTGCTAGTGCTGCAGCTAGGGAGAACAGTTTAATTTAACCAGGAAGGAAATATTAATTTACATTATTAAACAGATTTAGTGCTTTAACTTTCTCATGTTAGTTTATCAAACTTCATTTAAAGTAAAGTAAATTATTAATGTCCAACACAAGATTCCCATGTTTTCTTTCTTTATGGCAGAGGTGAGGAACTTTTTTGGGATCAGGGACCACTGACCCACAGAAAAATCAGCTGGGGACCATGTAAGTGAGAAGAAAACCCTCAAAATCCCCATCCCTCATTGATGTGGTCCCCAGCTGAGACACTTCACTCCTCTGGCACTCCACCTCCTCCAGGGGTGGGACAGGGAGGACCTCAGAGTTTCCCATAAGCCAGATTTACTCTTCTGGGGTTCCAGGATTAGTGGACTTTGTGAATCCCATTAGGCTCTGGGGTTGGGACAAAAATGAGGGGTTCAGTGTGTGGGACTTGGCTGCCAGCAAGAGGTATGGGGGTGCAGGATCTGGGCAGGAGGTGGGTAGGTGCAAAGTCTAGTTGGGAAGCGAGATACAAGAAGGGGTGAAGGTGCGAGGTCTGGCTGGGAGGCAGGGTGCAAGAGCAGGCTGGGGATAGGGTGTCTAGCGAGGAGGGAGCAAGGGAGGGTGCAGAGTGTGGCCAGGAGGGAGGGTGCAGGAGCAAGCTGGGGGTGCAGGGTCTTGTTGGGGCGGTTAATTGAGGGTGATTGGGGTGCAGTCTGGACATGAGCAGTGATACTTAGCTGGCTTCACGGCCCCATCACTCCTAACCACTACCTCCTGCTGCTCCCACTGGCTGCAACTCTGGCCAATGGGAGCAGTGGGGAAAACCTCCAGGCAGTGCATCACTGTGCTGCCATTCCCCCAGAAGGACAGGGAGGAAAAGAAACAGCAGCAGTGCATGGAGCCGCTTGCTCTGCTTCTCTCTGAGCCGGTCTGGCAGGGAAGGTTGGGGCTTTCTACACACAGACACACACACAGACCACGCTCTCAGAGCCAGAAGCTGCAGGGGGAGGTGAGGGAGCTGAGCTCGAGCTGCAGGCCTCTTATAAGGCAGCCATAGACCACTAATGGTCTGTGGATGTTACTTTGAGAACCTCTGCACTAGGCTGAACACTTCCTGTTCTAATGAATACCTTCTACAGCAGAGGAATGTGGAACATGGTAACAAAATAGAAAACTAGACACAGGGTGCTTTCCTCCAAAGGAATAACTGTTAGAGGGTTTTGCTGTGTGGAGAGGAGAAATCTTGTACTGTGTGAATCATTTGTGCCAGATAGCCCCAGATTGGTGCTGAACAGCACTGCCCTGGAAGGGGTGGGGGAGTTCAGGGATGAATTCTACCCAAGAAAGCCTGACTTTTCTTCAAAGGTGCTGAGCACCCCAGATATAGCTAACTTTGTGTTTTGATGCCTACCTATGAAATAAATGTAAATGTCTAATTTTGAAGAAATTGGCTTTAACTTTTCAAGCCTTTTCAAGAAAGGTCAGAGGAGCCACCACTTTAGCTCTAGAAACCATTTTGTACTCATGAGGTTTTAATAGTACCAAAGGGAATCAACTTGAGCTGTGTAGCTTTGGTGTTGAGACAACGTGTTGCAGTGGATAGGAGCTGCGTGGAGAGCCAGGAAACATGGATTCTCCTCCTGGATCTGCTTTTGAACTGTTGTGTGGCTTTGGGCAAGCCATTTCACTTCCTTTTGCCTTTGTCTATCAAATCTGTCTACTTCAGAGCCAGGCATATCACGCATAATGGCTATAGACAAACCCTTGACAGACTTTCAAACAAGGTCTATAAAAAAGTTTGTTCTTCCAGTACAAATGGTGATCCAGTTCAGATTCAATCACAGTAGTTCATCCAGCTGTAACTTATAATACTGTTTATTAAATCAAGTTTATATTCTAATTTGAAAAGGGTAAATTATGGTTAGGACAAAGGAGCTTCCCATAAAAATTGCTCTATTTGGTATTCACAGATATTTTTCCCAAAAAGCATTTGTCGATAATATATAGTATAATTAATCTTGCTGAAATTTAATAAATGGGGGTTTTAAAGTAATTTCATCCACATTTTGAAGTTGCATTTTGCTGAAAGACAGAGCTGAAGCACTAAATTATTTTGTCCTGAATTACCAAATTAAACTGAGTTGGGTTGTAGCAAAACATCAAATGTCAGGTGTATATTTCTAGCTACAGGAGGCTAACAATAAAGGGTATAAGTGTCATTAGCATTGGAAATACAGATGAAACAATTGTAACATGCAATGCAATAAATCATACAACTTAGTTTTGGAATTGCAGATTTAGTTGAGCAGCAATTTGTTTATACAGTGACAGGTCAAATCCATGTCAATCTTCTATGGGATAACATAATTCATTTCTCACATGCTCTTTCTGGGCAATATATTCTCTGCTTTTTAAATATCAAACACATTTAGATCAACCTCAGGATTTTATATACAGAAGATCTAAAAAGAATACTATTAACACAGAATCCTTTATGGGTTATATGAAGGTAGGATTGAATATTCTTTAGAGAAGAAAGAATCAGATTATAACAAAATATATGCCTCACGGTCTGCACACCAGCTAAAGCTAGTCTAAATAATCTCTCCTTGTGTAGAAATAGAGAGGTAAGCAATATTTTATATTCTGTAGCACTTAATGCTCTTGCCCCAGACCGTCCCTTTCTTCCTGACCTTTTTGTAGGTGCCAATAAAAACAAATAAAACTCAGTTGTAAAGGTTAACTATTGCTCAATTTCCATATCTAGCTTATATTTCTTTTCTTTAGTCACCGTGGTCTTCAAGACAGGACCTGGATTTCTACTATTAAAATTAGTAGACATGTTTTTTCATGCCTTCCTTATGCATCATATCCTGTCTGGGCACAAGGCAAATTTCTTTTACTTTCCAAGCCACTATTTGGCATAAAATGAAACTTTAAAAGTGAACAGGCATCTCATACTCAAGCCCCTTTCCACTTACTAGTACTTTCTGCAGTCATTCACTAAATGGGTAGTGATTGATGTCTGCTGCTATTTATGACTGCTGCCATCAACAGGAATAAAGAATTATCCTGGCTGCTCGTACGTGGAAAGGATACCAGTCAGACAACTAAACTGATGGATAGCAAGTAAGGAGTCTGAACCAGTGATGTTATCACAGCAGTTTGATATAGAGGAGACCTTTATTAGTCATCTGGTCCATTTCCTGGCCCAGGCAGGATTGTTCTTCATAGTACATTATCTAGCCCAGGGCTGGGCAAGATATGTCTTGCAAGCCGGATGTGGCCTGCCAAGCCACTGGATCTGGGCAACAGACACCCTGCCAGGACCCTCAAGCACACAGCTGCTGCTGGTTTATGTACATGGCTGCTCTGTGTTCCTCTCTGCTCTGGAGGATGTGGGAGGCTTTGTGTGATCTCCCACCCCCAGGCCAATTCTCAGCTCCTACTGGCCAGAAACAACCGGCCAATAGGAATTGACCCCAGCCAATCTCTCAGCTCCTATTGGCTGGAAACAACCATCCAATAGGTGCTGAGAGAGTGGCCTGGAGGACAGAGGCAATGCAAGCCTCTCTCCCATCCTGGAGGTGAAAGCCACATGAGGGAACAGCTTGCATTTTCAAGCAATTTGGGGCTGTAGCAGACAGGGTGCCCAGCCTGCCTTGGAGGTGCTGCAGGGCTGCTGGCTAGGAGACACTTAGGTGAGTGCCTCCCAGCCAAACCCTGTCACTGGCACCCCGGCCCCTCCTGCACCCCAAATCCCTCCCCCAGGTCACCATTCAAACCCTTTGCACCCCCTGCCACATGATTATAGAGTGGTCAGTGGCCCTAATCCTGCAAATGGATCCATGTGAATCGAACCCTTAAGTTTACTGGGACTCTGTTGGACCCAAGGGCTGCCTGTCTGAAGGCATTTGCTGAGTTGGGGCCAGCATGAAGAAGTGTTTAGATTAGACAGATTTTAGCTAAAGGACTAGATTGAAAAACAGCATAGTGTAAGAAAGCAGGTTTACATCTATGCCAAAGTAGAAAGTCAGATGGGGACAGGGAAGAGGCTGGGAAAGATGGTAGTAGGATTATTAGTAAATGGACCCATTTTTCCTACACATAAGACCTGCCATATTGGATCAGACCATGGTCCATCTTGCTCAGTATCCTGTCCAAGATTTAGGGTTGCCCTAAACATGGGTTTGCATTCCTGATCATCTGGGCTAATAGCCATTTGATGGAACTCCCTTCCGTGAACTCACCTAATTTTTTAAACCTGTTAATGGGTTTGGCAATCACAAAAACCCCTGGCAATGAATTCTTTAAAGTTAGTTGTGCATTGTGTGAAAAAATACTTTCTCTCCATGTGCATAAAACCTGATGGCTATTAATTTCACTGGATGATCTGTGGGTTTTGTATTGTGTGTAAGGGTAGATAATACTTTATCTCCCACACCAATTATGATTTTATAGAATTCTATCATACCCCTACTTAGTCTTCTCTTTTCTAAGCTAGTCATCCCTATTCTTTTAGTTTCTCTTCATATGGAGGCTGTTCTATATCTGTGATGATCTTTGCTGCCCTTCTCAGAACCTTTTCCATTTACACTATCATTTTTTATATGGGACAACCACGTGTGGACACAGCATTTAAGGTGTGGGTGCATTATGGATTTATATAGTCGAATGGTATTTTCTTGTTTTCTATCCCTTTCATAATAGTTCCTCTAACATAATATTAGCTTTTTTTGACCATGGCTGGGCAATGAGTTGATTTCAGAGAAATATCCACAGAGACTCCAAGATCTCTGAGGTGCTAAAAAAGCTATTAAAACTCAACATTGTATATGTATAATTCAGATTATGTCTTCCAATGAATATTACTTAGCAGTTAATGTTGAATTTCATCTGCCATTTTGTTGTCCAGTCACCCAGCTTTGTGAGATCCCTTTGTAATTCTTCAGTCAGCTTTGAACTTAACTACCTTTAATAACTTTGTATCATATGCAAACTTCACCACTTTTCTGTTCTCCCATTTTTTTCCAGATTGTTAATAAATATGTTGAACAGAATAAGTCCCAGTACAGATTCTTGGGGAACCCTACTGTCACTAACACTTTGTTGGAGCGAAACTACTATCTCGTGCTCTTTATATACACCATCTGTATTATGAAGGAATCACGTTGCTATGGTGGAATCCAAATAGCCATGTCTGTTAAACATACATAAAAGCCAAGGCCTAGTCACACACATACTTGCCTAAAACCACTGTTTAGGCAAGATTCGGGTAGCTTCTAGGGTTGCCAGGTGTCTGGTTTTGAACCAGACAGTCCAGTATTTGAGCTTTCTGGTCGGGAAACAAATTGAGAAAATATAAATGTCTGGTATTTTCAAAATAAGATGTAATGTCAAGTTTGTCCGGTATTTTTGTTGAAACCATCTGGCAACCCTACTAGCTTCTGAAACACAGAAAATAGCAAGGGACATTAGAAAGCTGATAAACTACTTAAAAGGATACCAGTGAATTCCTAAACAATATGCAGGATTTCTCAACCTTTTTCATACCAGAGACTAGCTTCCTGCCTTCCTAATCTGTGTAAGGGAGATCTCAGGGGCCAGCACAAGTTCACGGACTAGTTGCTAATGTACTCAAAACTAAGTGTCAGCAGCCTACACAACTCTGTGGTTACATCCATCTGCTGCCCTGAATAGCCAGTACTATTTAGGAAGCAGTGCCAACTAGCATAATTAATTTTACCCTATTAAATTCTTCATAGTGGCTGAAATTAAAAATAGGGGTTGTTCATTTGAAGCTTGATTCTTTTTGGTCACACTACTTTACAAGAAGCACATCAAAGAACACGATCTCACTGAAAAATGCAAAGGACTTTTCATCAAGGTTGAAAGTTAGTTATGACAGGAGAGGAAGGATGACATTTGCAGAAACTCTTAAATGGCAGAAGCTGAGAATCCATTGATTTGCCCTTGACATCAACTCCCCCCATCACCAAAGTCTCCTATGTGATAAGTTGAAATGACACTTCACTATTCTCTGTCCTTTCTCTCTCTGCATTTTTCTTTAAATATTTACAGCCACTTTGCATTTTTAATAAGCCAAACACAGTGTTGCTGCAATGAGTTCTGAGTCAGAGTATAGCTTTCAGAATCAACTTTAAAAAAAATATATTTTCAGAGAAACTTTCCTCCAGAATGACTAGTGGTGTATTTGAGCTGTCATCTGTCACTTTTATCAGCTGTCATCTGATTCCTACCACTTGCAATTTGTCTCAAGTATTTCTCCCCACACAGGGATCTATTAACTGCCCAAGTCTCTTGCATTATCACATTCCCAGTTCATTGCTCTACACTCCTGATATATAAAACCAAAAGAAGGATTAGTTACCTTAGCAACTCTTCTTCTCTGAATGTACTGCCTCAGCAGCATCATGTTGTACATACAGCCAAACATATTATGTGACCGTGGAACTGTTTAAAGCTGTAGCTTAAAGGTAGGTGGCGTGCATCCCTTGGGTGGTGCAACATCTAAACAGAGGATGTAAATATCATGGCCGTCCAATTATTCCTCTTTGCTTTCAGAAGCTTTAGGACTTAAACTTAGAAGCAGTGGGAATATCACTATGGAAGCAGTGCATTTCGAAAGAGTCACTGAAGCAAGTAACCCCATCTTTCCTTCATGAGATTGCCTGCAGAGTCACAATGCAGAAAACAAGATAGCAGAGACTTCACTTTTTCCCTTGTGATGCCTTGGAACTACTTTAGCCGTACTTGGGCATCAGCACCATATGAAGAGTTTGAATCTCTGGCTGGTGGGTCTCAGTTCTTCAAATCCTTCCAGGGACATGAGGATGACTCCTGTGAGCCTGGGATCAGCCAGAGGTGATTGAACCTACCCATTTCTCCTTTGCATGGCTTTTAAAATCAGTTGTAAATGGTTAAAATTAGCTTAAAGTTGAGAGTAGGATTAGTAGAAGAAAGTAACCTTATTATTTGTATCCTCCCTTATCTGACAGGCTTTAGAGGCAAACAAGTCCGCAAATTCCTTTTCAGAGGAAGTTTCCTTGTAGGGTTGCAAACTTGGTAATATTTAGAAAACTGGATACACCAGCAGGAGTGCCAGAACCTCCTATTTCTCCCCCCCCCCTCCCCTACGCCCCCCCACACACATACACGCCAGGCTTCTGTCTGCTCCTCTTCATCCCTCCCACACCCTACTTGGGTTAGGAGGGACTTGCCTGCAGAGCTGGGGCTGGGAGCTGCAGCCACGTGATGAAGATCGGCGATGGAGAAGGTGATAACCTAACACCTCCCCGCCCACAGTAACCAGACTTTGGGTGTCTGGTCAGTAGGCCTGACCATACACTGTCAGGTCCCCTTTTCAAACAGACTTTCCATCCGAAAACTGTTCACCTGAGCTCCTTGGATTACTGAGCTATCAGAGTCTCCTATAAAAGATCATACAGTCTGGTGCTCCTGTCCTTCCTAGACTCGAAACAGAACTTTTCCAATAATATATGGTTGGGAATGCCCCTCCCCAAGATTAAAAAGCACATACAGGGCCATCCTTAGGAGTTATGGGGCAGGACCTCCACTCTTTGAAATGCTTCCAGTTCCACACACAGGGCCAGGTAGACAGGCAGAAATGCAGAGTCTCAATGCATGGATGAGAGTGATGGTTTAGGGAGGAGGGGTTTGGATTTATTTAGAACTGGGGAAACTTTTGGGAAAGGGGGAGCCTATACAGGGTGGGACCAGATTGTTGGCACTTCACATTTAAAAGGTTGTAGAACAGTTTTTAAACTAAGAGCTGGGGGGAAAGCTGACAGGTCCAGAGGAGCACATGCATCAGACTTTAATCTCTTGGGGAGGATCCTTTAATAGAGATTCTCTGTTCTAGTAAAGAGGAGAATATGGAAGAGGATCAAATACAGGTAAGAGCAGATAATCATTAAATGAGAAAAATTCCATTCAATCACATAATGTAATGGCAGCTAAAAAGTGGTAAGTTAACTGATTATGTTCAAATGCTAGAAGTCTAAATAATATGGGTGAACTAGAATGTCTCATATTTAATGAGGATATTGATATAATAGGAATCACAGAAATTGGGTGTAATGGGGATTATCAATGGGACACAGTAATAGCAGGATACCAGGTATATTGGTAGGACAGAACAGGCCATACTGATGTGGGAGTTGCACTATATGTGAAAAAAGCATAGAATCAAAAGATATAAAAATCTTAAATGAACCAAACCGTAACATAAAATCTCTAGGGATAGTAATTCCATTCTTTAATAATAAGAATGTAGCAGTAGGGGTATATTACTGACCACCTGACCAGGTCAGTAGTGATAGTGATTATGAAATGCTGAGGGAGATTAGAGAGAGGCTATAAAAATAAAGAAACTCAATAATAATGAGAGATTTAAGTATTCCCATACTGACTGGGTACATCTCACCTCAGGATGGTATGCAGAGATAACGTTTCTTGACACCTTAAATGACTGCTTCTTGGAGCTGCTGATTCTGGAACCCACAAAAG
Source organism: Apalone spinifera (assembly GCA_030068395.1). Taxonomy (NCBI): domain Eukaryota; kingdom Metazoa; phylum Chordata; order Testudines; family Trionychidae; genus Apalone; species Apalone spinifera. Next base: position 227,105,442 of record CM057845.1, on the reverse strand, counting down.
GAAAGACAACTCTTGATTTAATCATAAGTGGAGTGCAGAATCTGATCCAGAAGGTGAATATAGCTAGAATGATTGAAAATAGTGAATTAATTAAATGTAACCTTATTGTGGTGTGAAAAGCACCGCAGCAGTCCAACACTGTTGCATTTATTTTCAAAAGTGAACTACACAAAATGAAGAGGTTAGTTAAACAGAAATTAAAAGGTACAGTGTCGAAAGTGAAATCCCAGGAAGGTTCATGGAAACTTTTCAAAGACACTATAATAGAGGCTCAACTTAAATGTATGCCCAAACTAAAAAAAACTTAGTAAGAGATCCAAAAATATGCCACCCTGTAGCTTAACAACCAAGTAATAGAAGCAGTGAGAATACAAAGGCATTGTTTAAAAAGTGGAAGTTAAATCCTAGTGAGGAAAATAAAAACGAGCATAAACGCTGGCAAGAAGTGTAAAAACATAATTAGGAAGGCCAAAAAACAATCTGAAGAACAGCTAGCCAAAACCTCAAAAAGTAATAGCAATTTAAGTACATCACAAACATAAAGCCTGCTAAACAAACTCCCTCCCAGAGCCTTAGGCGGGGTGTGTGTGTGTGTGTGTGTGTGTGTGTGTGTGTGTGAGAGAGAGAGAGAGAGAGAGAGAGAGAGAGAGAGAGTTTGGATGGGGGAGGGGCTTGGGCTCTGGACATTCTGAAATTTCTGCAAACCTGCCACCCCCGCCCACTATCCTGCTGCTCCTGCCCACTGTCTAAAAGACTGAGGTACCATGACCAGGGAAACAAGAGGCCAGAGGTCAGGTGCACCAACCACTAGGCTACCTGGCCTGGCAAGCATCTTGTTGCAACATTCTTCTTGGCTACATGAATATGGACTGCTTGCAGGATCAGAGTCTATGTGGGTGGATATGTATAATTGCACGGAGCCCTGCTGTCCTTCAAAGGTCTCTACAGAAGTGTAAGCTTTATAGCTGTTACATACTTGTAAAGAAAATTAATTCATTTTGCAATTATATTTGGAAATTTGCTCAGAATTTTCTTTAGTGGAACAAGACTTGGTACAATTCATTATGCAAATGCAATGACATTACATTTGCATTTTGTTTCTTTTTTATAAAATGAAAGAAAGCTTAAAGGAATGTCCTGGAATGCTGTAGACAGTGCCGAACATTTTGTTTCAATGGTTTACTTTGGAAATTTGCATTGTACAGATGTAAATTTTACTTCTGTTGTGACTAGCACAAATACAACTGAAACAAGAAAAACTAGTTAAGCTACAACACCTCTGTGAAGACAGTAGAGGAGTGAGTGGTGGCCATGCTGCCTCTGACATGTGATTGCCTTGCTTTGAAAATGATGGTTATATTTTTGTAACTTCCTTTTCAGTAGTGTATATAAAAGGAAGGTTGCCAGGCTTCCAGTTTTTACTGGAATGCTCAGCTGAAAAGGGATTATGGCAGCGCCAGCCAGCACCATTATAAAAGTCCAGATGGCAGTGCAGTGGGGCCAAGACAGGCTCCTTACCAGCCCTGTCTCTTGGCAGCTCCCAGAAGCAGATATTATTGCAGACTCCTAGGCACAGGAATAGCAGAGAGGCTCCACATGCTGCCCCCACCCTAAGTACTGGCCAATGGGAGCTGCAGGGATGGCACCCCTGGACTAGGAGCTGGACATGGCTAGGAGCTGGCAACTGCTTCTAGAAGCCTCATGGAGCCAGGGTAGGCAGGAAGCCTTCCTTAGGCCTGCTGCTGTGCTGCTAACTGGGAGCCACCTGAAGTAAATGCTGGCTGACTTGGAGCCTGCATCCTTCACCCTCTCCCATCTCAACCCCATGCCCCAGCCTGGAGCCCCTACCTGCACCATGAACACCTCATTTCTGGCCCCATCCCAAAGGCTACACCCTTCCACCAGGGCCCTCACCCTCTCTAAATCCCAGCCCTCTGCCACAGCCCAGTGAAAGTGAGTATAGGCCAGACCTCCCTTGTCCGGCACCCTTGGGACCTGAGTGGTCCCGAACAATGGAATTTGCTAGACAAGGATGAGGTCAAGGCTTCCTACCAGGCAGTAGGCTCTGCTGCCTGGGGCTGCACTCCCTGCTTCCTGCCACTGCCTCTAGCCCAACACTATGCCCGAGCTGGCTGGGGCTGCGTCCGCCACCACGCCAGCTCTGGACCGGGGCCGGCTGGGCTGTCCACCCCTCAAACAGCTTCGGCCCAGGCTGTGCGCCAAGCTGACTCCAGGGCTGAGCTCCCTGCTGCCAGCCCCAGCCCGGACTGCTCTCCTGCACAATGCCAGCCCTGGCCGGGGCTGCATTTCCCATGGCCCTAGCCCTGGAAGGGGCTGTGCTCCTGGTCCCCGACCCCGCTACCTCCAGCTCTGACTGGGGCTGCTCTCCTTGCCCCCAGCCCTGGCCAAGGCTGTGATCTCCACTCCACTGGGGCTGGGCTCCCTACTGCCTGTCCAGCCTGGGCTCCCCACTGCCAGCCCAGCCTGGGCTGTGCTTTTGAACCTGGATTGCTCGGGCTCCCTGGTCCAACAATATTCATGGTCCTGTTAGACCATGAATGTTATCTGACCAGAGAATCCCAGATTTTGAGGTTCACCTGTAGAGAGGGAGCAACAGAGAGAGGAAGGATGGAGCGAGTGGAGGCAGTTCCTCAGAGAAAAGGTAGGGTATGGGTGGGGTCTTAGGGAAGGAACAGGGCAGGTTTGAACAAAAGTGTTTTGGTTTGGTGCAATTAGAAAGTTGGCAACTCTAGATGGGTACGTCTATGCTGCATGGCTATTTCGGGATATTGGAGGCATCATGAAATAGCTACTCTGCGTCTATACAAGCCGCCAGTTATTTCAAAATATTTTTCGAGCATGTCTTTTGCTCCCTGCCTC
>CM057845.1:227041875-227083653 GCA_030068395.1 Apalone spinifera | reverse complement strand
TTAATTATGCAAATGAAGTGTGGCAATATGCTAATCTGCACTTCATTTGCATAGATTTTGGGCAAGAAGGAAGCTGTATAGACGTAGCCTGGGGGATCGGGAGGCATATGGAGAGTTGCCTGAGAGAGTTGAACTGCCGTCACTGTGCCTGTAGAAGCTGCATCTCCTCCTCCTCAGCCTGCCCTAGCAGCTAGACTGCCATCGGTGAGTGTGCCTGCAAACAGAAGCAGCATGCCTCCTTCACTCGTTCTCTCAGGCAGCCCCATTTGCTGGGCTGCTTTTGAATAAAGGCCAGTGACCGCTCCCTTTCCCCTCCCTGGCAGCCCCATCTGTTGGGCTGCCAGTGCTTTTGAATAAAAGCAGTGGAAGCTCCTTGTTCCCTCCATCCCTCCCAGGCAACTCCATGTGCTGGGCTGCTTGGAATACAAGTGGAAACAGCTCCCTGCCCTCTTCCCCTCCCTCCACCCCGCCCCAAACCCCCCCTGCACTCCTCCCAGGTGCTGAGCTGCTTTGAATGAAAGCAGCACCTCCCTGTCCCCTCTGCTCCTTCCCTTTCCCTCCAGGTAACTCCTGCTGCCTGGCTGCTGTTCAGACTGTAAGGCAGGAAGCACCCATAAAACAAAGAGACCAATTCAGATCTGAGAAAGCATCAAGTTAGCGCAGTTTCTGAAGTTTGCTGTCCACTCTTGTTATTTCGACGTTTTGGTTTGGTGCCTAAATAAAAATAAATGAATAGAATATGCAGCAGGATTTCATTCCTCAATCTTTCCCCTGAGCGAAATCACACCAGATTTGATGAAGGGCAAAGCAAATTGAAAGACTTTAATGTAAACAGAACTGAAATATAATAAAATCCTGTTTCTTGTGTAACCTCTTTATTCCTCCCTGGGCTACTTGGGAGCAGGTCACACTCATAGGTGTGCCTGGGCGCCTGATGGTCTTGGCATAAAAGGAGATCCTGAGTACCCTGGTGGTGGTGTTTGGTTGGAGGAAAACCTATCCACCCCCTTACTGCAGTCCCTTGCTCATAAAGAATGTACAATGGCGGTGCCTCCACTTGGCTGGCCCTGTACGCACTGGTGTGCCTTGGAAGCCTCCAGGAATAAACTTATTCCAGCAATAAACTGGATCTAACTCCAGAACAACAATTACAAAACATAAATAATATATATCTAATAGATTGCATTAGAATGAACAACCTTTACTTAAACAGGATTTAACAAATTAACAGTGAATAACATCAGTTAACAAAGTACACAGAAATAAAAGGAACTTATCTAGCTGCCAATATTTATCCCACCCCAGTGTGCACACCCCTGGACTCAGAGTCCCAGATTCTTGCTTGCATGGGTGCGCTTGAAGAACTGCAGCTGTAATGGCGATTCTGTGTAGGTAGTATGTCTGTGGGACCAAGCTATGCAGCAGCTCTGGTTCACTGGGTTGGCCTCTCTGCCTCTGTTTGAACCCAGAGTTAGTCTGTATCTCTGAGGTCTGTCCCAGGCAGCATTTCCCAAAGATGCCCAGATACTCAGTCTCCTTCTGTGCGCTGGATGCAGAGCAGCTTCTAGACACAAGTACAGCCAAAGGGCCTCCCGTCTAGGGCAATCAGAAGCAGCCTGCTAGATCCCAGTTCCAAAGGCTTGCTGTCCTAGTCTGTAACTGCAACATAACAGCTCCTGAACTGGATCAAACTCCTCCACAGCAGCCTGGCCCCCTTTCTGCTCCAAAAACAGAGGGATGAGTCCACAGACTGCTGAGTCTTCTGCCACACACAGAGAGACTCAGATCTCCCACACGAGTCCCTTCCTTCCTGTTTTTCCCAAGGGCTCATGGGAATTGTAGTCGGTGAGGCTGGATTGCAGCACACAGGGTCTTCCCAGAAAATAAGCAGAGGCACCTTTAGTAAGGGGACTACACTTGGGTAATAGGGAGAAACATGCACAACAAGTGTTCAGAAGTGAGCCCATTAAATAACATTTAGCCAGTAGTTGAAAACCATTTAAAACATTTATCCCAACAGTCCAATCCAATCCCTGCCAGCTCAGGCCCCAGTGCCTTCAACTCTACTTTCCTGGCAAAGACAACGAGAGCAGACACCTTTTTAATAAGATATCAAATGCTACTGAAAATTTTGCAGTATTAATTTTTCTTTTTATTTGATTTAATATTAAACATTTAAAGTCATGCACCTTGTTAGTTATCTCTTGTTTTAGTTTTCTTTCTTTCTTTAGAGAGGGAGGGAAAGGGAGACTGACTGCCTTTTTATCACACGACATCATCAGCATGCACCTCCTTCACCCTGCTTTGAGCTGTTGGGAGCCCGATGTACTGGTGGAGGGTGGGGGCAGAGCAATAAGGTTTGTTATCCAGCACTTTCAATTAACTGGCAACCCCCATTCTCCATGAGTTCTGGATAACAAAGCTTTCGCTATAACTGGTGAGTGCCATGGTGACACACATCTGCACAAGCGCACATGAAGTCAATATCGGTGCACATGACAAAACTCACTCTGCTCACGGATGGAAATATTTAGAGGGAACTGACATACACCCCTGAGCAGCTAACCTGGGAGTAGCACTGCAGGCCCTGCCTGAGAAGTTCAGTGGCAGTTTGTAAGGAAACAGTGCCTACTAATAGCTATTACACAGAAATGAGATATGTCAATGTCAGGGGTGAGCAATAATTTTTTTGCCGGGAGTCACTTCAAACATTTTTTAAGTGGACCTGAGCCACACTAGAAGGGGCAGGGCCAAGATGCTTCTGGGCTTCCCCACCCTCAGACCATGATTGGTCTGGGGGTGGGGGAGCCCCTCCCCCCAAGTTTCCCCAGTTGGGGATAGGGGAGCATGGGAAGCCTTCTTCCACCCTGGAGCATGTGGTACTTCTAAGTGCCGCATGCTCTTTGTAGGGTGGGGGCAAAGCGGAGGAAACTTTGTGCACTCCCTCCGCCCCCAGACCCTGATTGGCTTGGGGGTGGGAGAGTGGCAGGGCTTCTGTGGGCTGGATCCACCGGCGTGGCGGGCTGAATTCGGCTTGTGGAGGCTCTTTTGCCCACCCCTGGCCAATATGTAGCTGCATACATTTTTTATATTTTTAAATCTACATCCCAAGAGTATGTGAAAACAATAGAATAGAGTTTTTTTTTTAATGAGTTGAATCAGTTTGCTAAATTGAGTCAATATTTTTCTTATTAAATGAAGGGGAACATTCAAAATATGGTTAATTTAGGTGTTTTGTTTTTTGGTTTGGAGCTGAGTAAATTCTTAGGAAAACATATTTTTTAGCTGTAATGGGTCATTTGAGGTCATTAGTTTGAAGATTCATGCTGGCTGCTATTGTTCACATTTGTAATGTGTGGACAGCTGCAGCCTCACAACTTTTAATTTTACCTTTTAAAAAAAAAAAAGAAAAGCAAACAGACCTATTAGAATTAACACTCCATTTAGTTAAATGAAGGTAATTCTTCATCTTTGGTGTAGGCAAATCCTGCTCCCTGTTAGAATTGTTAAAATGTTTATTAGTGTAAACGTGTAACCCTTGAAATTTTCAGTATTTAGGGGGAGGAGGAGCCAGTGCTCATGGGGAGGCTCATCGGTTAACCATATATTTGGGTTCACATTCCTATTCTCTGTGACCTTTGGAGCCATCATGTACAATCAACTTGATTTTTGCTTCCCAAGGTGTGGAGCTGGAATTGGGGAGCACATGCAGAGGGTACACATGCTCTGAAAACTAGGATGTTTTGTCTGTATTTTTCTTCTTGTATCTGATTTGAAAAGAGGAGAAAGACCACCTCTGCCTCAGGCTTTCACCACTAGTTGTGGAAATACCTGTCGATGTACAATTCTGATGTTCAGTAGGGGATTACCAATATGGATACTTCACACCTAATGCAGGGGTAGGCAATAAAATGGGGGTAGTTTGCCAGGTTTAGTCCCTTATGAGCCCCTACAGCTATATTTACCTGTGCCTCTGCAGGTACTGGCAATCACAGCTCCCGTTGGCCGTGGATCACCATTCCTGGCCAGTGGGAACTGTGGGAAGTGGCATGGACAAAGGGCAGTGGTTGTGAAGTACCTATCACTGAGGTCAGCACAGCAGTATAACATGATACATTGCAAAGATAAGAATGTGCCAGTGTCCCCTCGATAGGATCTTCCTCCTGTGTCCTGGGCTGGTTTTGAGGCTGGGAATGTGACTTTTTGATGTTTTTATTGCACAAGTTATGTGGGTTGTTAACAGCCAGAATAATATTTGGAAAATGGTACAAATTTTGCTGATAGTGATTATAAGAACATGAAACACAAGTTTAATGTGAAAAAGTCTGAAATGCAAATACAAAATGGTGTAGGGGGGGCAGCATACAACAATGGGTGGGAGGTGCACTCCTGTCCTCAGGTGAGCAGCGAATATCTTGCTTTGCTGCTGTATGTCTTTCTGGGATTCAGAGTTGGGGCTCAGAACTGCCAGGTTCATTGAACGGCTCAAATGTGCTGGGTTCCCATGTTTTAATGTTCCTGCTTCTCTGTACTGGGAAGGAGAATGGCTGCTGCAGTACAGCTGTGCAACTATAGCAGGGTACATCTCCTGGTATTCCCAGTAGCCTGTATTATCCAGGGCCTTCAGAACATGACTGGGTCCCAGTTGAGGGCACTGTATTGTCTGATTGTCTAACAGCAACATGTGTTCCAGCAGAACATTGTGTCTGTGCATTGCATCTGGAAATTACAGTTTTTTAATTCTCCTGTGTTTCTCTGTCTGTTCTCCGCTCTGGCACTCTGACTGCAGAAGATGAGGGTCCACAAGAGAGCTTAAAACTTTGCCTCTAGAGGCACTAGTTACCAAAACTTCCCAGAATCGCAGATTCCCTGGCTCTGAGGAATAAGCAAGCAAACAACAAGTTGCCACCATCAAAAGATTTTTTTAATCCCTAAAACTGGGGTGAACACTTGAACCCACCCCCCAGGAATACCCCGACTCCTACCCCAAAAGAGCTTTAAAAAAGAAAAGAGAAAAACAAGCTGCAGTCTCTGGTAGCTGATCCCGCAGGCAGATACAGACAGACCTTCCAGGACACAAGAATCAAATCATCACCTTAAAAAAAGTGATTCCCTTAACTTGCTGGCAAGAATATTGTGGGAGACTGTATCAAAAGCTTTCCCAATGACTGAGAGGAAGGTGACTAAGGGGCAGAGAACGATCTCTTTCAGAAAGATAAAAAAGGCAGAACCGCCATAGATGCTATGAGGTTACCTAGATGGTTCCACTCCCTCCCCCACTGTAAAACTAGAGGAGCAGAAGGTGTTGAGCTATGCTAAAGGGAGAAGGGGGAGAGGGATGCAGCTGTCCCAAGAATTTCTAGATTAAAATCAAGCAGTTTCTCAGTCTTATAGTCTATTTAATGTCCCCTGCAGACATGCAGAAATTGCAGAGAAAATAGTTTGGGTTCTGCACTGATTGTTTGAAACCTTTATTGCTCCCAATCCCTTTCCTCCCCTCTCCCCATTGAAATATGTAACCTGATGAAAAGCCATTAAGAGCTATATAGCGATGCTACTTCTAACTTAAATGTTCTTTTACTGTATGAATCCGTCTGATGGGTTGTATGTACTTCAGCAGGGAGCAGTCACCTGAATGTCCACACCTAGGAGTACCTCATGTAAACTGTGAATACGAATTAAACTTTTTTCCATGTTGTAATAGCTGTCTTAATAAACATTTGAATTTTACCCAATTAAATAGTATCATTATTGAATGTTCTGTGGGAAAGCAGGGAAGGGGAGGTAGAGGCTGTCTGCCTGTACCTTGTGAGTTTAAGCATGTGAAGTAGAGTTAGGAGTGGGAGGAGTGGATGCAGCATTTGTCAGAAAGGAGAAATGTGGGAGGCAGAAAGATGGATTTGAAAACAGATAACGGTCAGGGATTCAGCACATGATAGATGCTGATTGCTTGGGTGGTCCCCGACTGAGAATCAAAAAGATACTTCCCACATTACCCTTGCACACCAGAGCCGAGGCCAAAAATGAGAGGTTCTGTGTTAGGAAGGGGCTGCCAGGAAGCAGGTTTGGGATGTGAGGTCTGAGCAGGAGGAAGATGGGAGATCTGGGCAGGAGGGGGGGATGCAGGAGTGCAGTGTGGGTGCTGGGCGATGGAGGAGCGCTTACCTGGCAGAGCTCCCCAGGGACACACATGATTCCATGTCCCCTGCTGCTCCTATTTTCCATGATTATGGCCAATCAGAGTGGCAGGGGAAAAGCCTCCGGTCAGTATTTTGCTGTGGCAGCCGGGGGGAGGGGGAAGCAGCAGTGCCTGGAGCCATTTCTTCTCCCCACAAGGCAGAGCCCATGGGTTGGATCCGGCCCTGGCTTGCCTGAGTCTGGCCTGCAAGACTCGGGGCTCTGACTCCCATGGCAGAGAGCTGGTGCTCCAGCCTCGCAGAGGGGCCATAGGGCTGGAGCACCAGCATGGTCTCCCTAATGCTGGGGGAGAGAGCCACAAGCCTCGGGGGCTGGATCTAGGCAAGCCAAGGTGGCCGCTGGACCTTAGGTTCTCCACCCCTGCTTTATATGACACTGGGTGGCAATCTAGCTGTGACCCTTCTGAGGCTTTGAGATCCTCACAAAATGTTTCTTACTGTGGTGGTTGGTCACAAGAGTTGCCTGCACAATCACTTGTTCTCTGATAGCAAGAAGATTAAGGATCTCACCACTGCTCCAAGACTGCTTGAAGAATCTTGTAAAGCTGCTGGAGTAGTCACTATAATGCTGACCTATTTGAATCCAGGAGCAAATGGGCTGATTCTGGCCTCGTGCCAGTATTTAAACAGAAGAGGTGAGATCCAGTCAACTTGACCTTGGTGCGGTGGAGGCCGCACGGATAAACAAGCCAACCACAGACATCCACAGAAGCAGTGGATAGCAATTGGAGCATGGCCAAAATAGTGAGGAACAAACATTACATGCATGTGAACAATAAGTCTGCTTTAACTCAATTCACAATACATTTAGTCCAGCTTGAAGAAGACTCCAGAATTTGCACCAGGAAGAGATTTAGTGCACTGTAAAGGATTGTATTGGGTGAATGCAGGCATTTTCAATCAGCACTAACTCAGTTTAGCATGGACTAGTCTACACAGGTGGTCTAGTGCCCTAGTGACCAAGTGCTATATTGGAGTCAACCTGTGGAACTTCTTGCCAGAGGATGTTGTGAAGGCCAAGACTGTAACAGGGTTCAAAAAAGAATATATAAGTTCATGGATGATAGGTCCATCAATGGCTATTAGCTAGGATGGGCAAGAATGGTGTCCCTACCCTTTTTTTGCTGATTGCTTGTTCTGTTCATTCCCTTTGAAGCACCTGGCATTGGCCTCTGTTGGAAGACAGGATACTGGGCTGGATGGACCTTTAGTGTGACCCAGTATGGCTGTTCTTAAGTTCATTCTTTCTTACTGATTTACATTCAGTTCACATTTGAAAGGTTTTCTTCATAACCTTGTGGTCTAAAAGCAGGGGGGAGTTGGTTATTTTTAAGAGAGGTTTGCTTTTGCATTATTTGTACTAGTGTAGCATGCAAAAGCCTAACGGGGTACTTATACAAACATTGAGGAGTCCTATGTCACCTTAAAAAAACTCATGCATCTGATGAAGTGGATTCCAGCCCATGAAAGCTTATGCACAAATAAATGTGTTTATTTTTAAGGTGTCACAGGACTCCTCATTGTTTTTGCTGAAACAGACTAGCACGGCTGCCCTCTGAAACCATACAAACATTGGGATAATATGCCACCTAATGAGGGAACTTTCCTGCTTACCATTGGTGAATTAATTTGTTAAGCCCTGGCTCACTGACTTACTGTTTATATGATTGTCTTAAATACTTCTGTGTGATTCATTGTGAGTCATAAAACTGTTGCTGCATAATGTGCAGCAGCTGAATCTAGCGAAGGATTTTGTTTTGCATTTAACTACATGGTATCGCACTAAAGAAAACAGGACTGTATTTGGAAGGGTCTGCTCTGAAGTAGGTAAAGAAATATAAGTCATGTTCTCAGTTTTAATAACTCAAGGATTGATTTTCAGACTGTTTAATTATAAAGGGCATTTTCAGCTGTTGCTAGAAAACAAGAATTGTTTCCAAATCACAGCTCTTCTATAAATCTATTAATAGAACCTACATTCATTGTTTTAAAAGGTTTGTTATATGTTATCTGTCTTACATAAACTGATTTAGTAAGAAATCAGCTGGCCTGCAGAATTCTCTTACAATTAATTTTGTAGCAAACCAGTGTGTTGAACAGCTTCAAAGATAACAGAGTGTGCACAAATACAATGACTAAGTTTTAGGCAGCTGAATATGTGCTTTCATACTTAAAGGAACACTCCCAGTTTAAAAATCAAGAACAGATTCTCAGTTGAAGTAAATGGACACACATCTATATTTCAGAAATATTGGGCCAGATCCCAACCTGTTACAAATGGATAGTGGAACTATACACATTTACATCAATTAAGAACCTAATACCATATTTTAAAAATATAGGTGTTCTTATCAATATTATAATTTCTGAAACTTCAAAATACAAGTTTGTTTTTCACCTTGATGTCTCTTCACATTTTGCGTTCTTTCAGCATGCAGTATCTCTGACAGTAGAAATAGAATAGGCTGTTTCACATCAGGTTCTCCTGCATGAAAAATGTTGCCATGTTTGGATTATAAATACTGTAGAGGAAATGTTAACAAGAACATTTCAGCTTGAATTATAAAACCTTTCAGAACGATTTTTTTAAAATAAAACTAAGTTTTTGCTCAAGGAAGATGTGGCAGTGTCTTTTCAAATATATTGTCATTCCTCCATACCACTGTCTATCTTGGGAACCTATTTATATTTGTGGACTCCCTTCTGACACTTTTTTTTTTAAACTATTGCTGCTAGCAGTTCTGTTACTAGCAATGTTACTTAACCAATGTTAAGAACAGTTAGAGCAACTTCCATTGACCGGGAATAGTGAACTGTGGCCTCTAGGAGTTGTGAGACTCCATGCCTGTGTATGCTCAGGTAAATAAATCCTCTCGTGGCCCACCAGTAGCTAACCCTGACAAACTAATGTAGCCAGTGCTCCGGAAGTTTCTCACCTGTGCATAAGCAAGGCTTTGGTGGCAACTGTGTTGTGCATACCTATGGTAAGTAGGGATGTGAACGACTGACTACCTGGTAAGCATCACCCTTAACCATGATGTTTACCAGATAATGGTTCGTTGTTATCTGGGAACAGCCCTCTCCCCTTCCTCCTCGGGCTGCCACTTCCAGGTCCACACGGGGCTCCCAACTCCTAGCCCATGTGAGCTAGGAGCTGGCAGCTCAGTGTGCGGCTCAGAGCAGCTCCTGCCCTTGGTATGGTGGCCGCTGCAGCTCGGCTGTGCCCCCTCCCCATCACCTGTCCCCATTTAATCAGTTATCCAATTAAAGTTAACGTTTAACTGGTAAATAAAATAGGATTTTACATCCCTAGTGCTAAGTAAGTTTAGATAACGCTGAGTTTAAAATGCCAGGAGCTGCCTGAAGTCCTGTGTATGTCAAGACTCCTACCATTGCTTCCAAGAGTGAGCTGCTCCTTTAATAGCAGTAGTGGGGAAATTTTAAGAGGAAAGTCTCCTGCTGACACACAGTAATCATGGAACATTTAAAGGCCACTGTTGAATTATATTAAAGTGCATGGTCAGACAGACGTGCGATTGCCATAGTATATGCATGCAACATATATGCCTAAAAATAAATGACTCTGCCTTAGCGAATGTTATATCAGAGCTTTTGTACTTTAATAGAAATGTTACCAGAGAATAAGAGTGCAACACAATCCTATATTTATTTATAGCACAGAAAAACTGACCATCTTTTACAAAAGTTATATCTGTACTGCTGAAAACTTTATATTTAGCAGATGACCTTTCATATCTTTTTATTTTGTCCAAATCATTACTTAAAAACACGTGCCCAGTAATAACCACTAGGACTTTGTTTACTTTTATATGTGGGGAGGAGGGATCCTTATTGTCTTTGCCCTGTTCTTGACATTTGGATTTCCTCCAAATGTTCAATTAAATATGCAATATAATTTTGTAAAATATGAATGACAGTTATAATCCTGCATTTTCCCTTTTAAATGATGTGAAAAATGGGTGATCAGACTTCAAGATGGACATGTCTGTAGCCTACTTTGGATCTTAAGTCAAATATTTGTAAGTGGTATACAAAAGAAGTCAAGGAGATGGCTGGGGGGGAGGAATCGGATTTTAAAATAAAATATTTTTAATACTAAAGTGTGCATAACCATAACAGCCTAGGAAAAAATCCAATTTTAACTAAGATGTTTGTGTAACATTTTTGTTTTCTAAAATAGGGTAACTCTAAATACATTATTTTTTAATCTAATTTATAGTAGCACTCACAAATAGAAAAATATGGTATGGTCTTTCCTTCAAAGTCTAAAAAAATAAAGCAGACAGAAGAGAAGAGAAGAGAAGAGAAGAGAAGAGAAGAGAAGAGAAAGGGGGTCCAATGTCTGATAAAGCAGTCAGGTAGTGAATATAGAATTCTTAGACTTTCAGAAAGCCAGTGATGGGTGATCCCAGGCTTTTAGGCAAAAGTAAGCTGTCATGGGATGAGAGGAAGTTCCTATGGATCAGAACTGGTTAAACAATGGTAAACAAAATATAGGAATAAATGATCAGTTTTCAGATTGGAAAAGGTAAATATAGTGGTGTCCCCCAAGGGTCTGAACTGGGGTCAGTAGTCTTCAACATACTCATAAATGATCTAGAACAAAGAGTAAGTAGGTGGCAAAATTTGCAGATGATACAAAATTCTTCAAGATAGCTAAGTCCAAAGCAGGCATGTGAAGAGCTACAAAGGGATCTCACAAAAACTGGATGACTGGACAGCAAAATGACAGACAAAATTCAATGCTGATAAATGCAAAGTAATGTACATTAGAAAATGTAATTCCAACTACAAATATAAAATCATCGGGTCTAAATTAGTTGTTACCACTCGAAAAAGATCTTGGAGTCATTATGGATAATTCTGTGTAAAAAATCCACTCAATGCAGGCACAGTTTAAAAAAAAAAAAACTCGTAACAGTGTTGGGACTAATTAGGAAAGATATAGATAAGATGGAATATATATTGCTTCTGTATAAATCCATGGTATGCCCACATATTCAGTACTGCAGGCAATTGTGTTTTCCCCTTCTCAGAAAGATATATTGGAATTGGGAAAGGTGCAGAAGAGGGCAACAAAATGATTGGTTGTATGGAACAACTTCCATGTGAAGTGACTGACTTTTCAGCTTCGAAAAGAGATGACTAAGGGGATATGAGAGAGGTCTATACAATTATGACTTATGTGGAGAAAGTAAATAAGGAAGTGTTAGTTACTCATAACACAAACTAAGAGTCACTACATAAAATAACAGGCAGCAGGTTTAAAACAGACAAAAGGAAATATTTTTTTCATACAACACACAGTCAACCAGTGGAACTTTTTGCCTGAGGATGTTGTGAAGGACAAGTCTCTTAACAGGATTCAAGCAAGAATTAATTTAAGTTCATGGAAGTTAGGTCCAGAAATGGCTATTAACCAGGATGGGCAGGATGGTGTCCCTAGCCTCTTTTCCAGAAGCTGGGAATGGGCTATCACTTGATTGCCTGTTCTGTTCATTCCCTTTGAAGCAACTGATACTGGCCACTGTCAGAAAACATGGTACTGGGCTTATGTGGACCTTTGGTCTGACCCAGTATTGCCGTTCTTACATTCTTGACATTGGTAAGGTTGCAAAGTCAAGCACTCAAAAATTAGAGAATGCCAGAATCAACGTTTTATGAGCAATCTTAACATACCCTGCTTATGCATATGCATTATGATGCAGTATTTAATTTTTTGCAAAGTCAACATTAATTCTAAAACTTCCTAACTTTTGAGTGCTTGACTTTGCAACATTTTTTAAACATAGATTTATATTAGGGATGTTAGCATGTACCTGTTTACATGATTTACTGATAAGTCTGGGCTCATTGGTTAGTAGGGTTGCCAGATGGTTTCAACAAAAATATTGGACACATTTGACATTACATCACAATTTACATTACATCATATGTAGAAAATACCAGACATTTATATTTTCTCAATTTGTTTCCCGAACCGAAAGCTCAAATACTGGACTGTCCGGTGCAAAATCGGACACCTGGCAACCCTATATGGTTTGTCCTAACGGGGGCTAGCTCTCTCTCTCTCACTCACGGCCCCCCCCCCCCGTGTCTGTGGGGAGCTGGTTTTTAAGCTGGCACTGCTGCCCCTCACCCTGGCACTGCTGCCTCTGCTAGGGAGCAGCGTGAGGGCTGGAGGAGGGTAGGTAGGAGCTGGTACACGTGAGAATCCGGTTTTCAAGCTGGCTCTCTGTATGTATGTACTGGCTCCTGCAGAGCTGCCTCTCTCCCCCCTCCCCAGCTGCTGCCTTTCTATCAGAGGCAGTAAGGGGGTGGGGGCAGGCTTAAAAGCTGGCTCCCAGCAAGCACTGGTCTCCCTCCTGCATGTAAACATGTAACCACTGAAAAATACTGCAGTTACATGTTTACAAAAATAAATGTTTTTAACATCGCTGGTTTGTATGTTTGTGTTGTTTACTCAGTTTTTAAAAAGCAAACAAAAAATAAATTTAATCATGTGGTTTCATTGACACCTACCTGTCATCACCAGGGTTGGAGCCTTTTTGTGATTCTCTGACTTCTGCTACTGTAGCTAACAAGAACTGATAGCAGCAGCACTTTGTGGTGGGTTTCACAGCTGTTTGATGTAATAGGCAGTGCTATTATCTCCAGTAACCCCACAAACTTGTTGGAGTCAACTGGTTAAATTTTTGCAGAGGTGGGTTTCAAGCAGGTACCTGGATGTGGAGAAAGTATATGGCCTGTGAACCAGATTGTGAAGGATGTGCTAGTTACAAAGGATATTGTGGAAAAACACAAAACAAAACATGGAGAGATGCATGTGGGGAAACTGAGTAAGTAGGACTTCAGTGGTTTCATCATTGACAAATATAGGGACTGTTTCCAAAATGAGACCAGGGTGGACAGGTAGGAAAGGGAAAAAGAAATGCCATAAGACTGGGATAAGCTTGAATTTCATGCACTGGTGGAGGGGAAGCCAGCGTAGAGATACAAAGGGAAGAAAGGGAGGAGCTGTAGTGAGATTGGTGGGCAAAGAGCAGCAGGTGTGGGGGAAGGGTTGGGGCAAGTTGCATTTTATGGAGGCCAGACAAAAGGTGATTGCAGTAATTAAGGGGAGAGGGGAGGAGGCCTGAAGAAAGTTTTAAGTGAAGGGATAGAAAGAAATGAATTTTTGAAATGCTTCATTTCAGATATGCCACACAGTCAATAATAAAGAGGTTCAGGGTTACAACTCCTAAATGAATGAGAGCTTTGTTTTTGACTTGTCTATTCTTATGTTCAATCTTTTTATACAGTTTTAAATATATTTGGCAATGTATTTTTTTGAGAGAGGATATACACATAGTGCAGCACTACTGTAGATTTCTTACATTTTTACATGTTTAGCTTTGAATTGAAAGTTCACGTTCCCTTATTTTAAAATACTAGCCCTTTATTCTTTGTCCTCTGCTGCTGTTTTCTGTTGCAGTATAACATAATGGCACTTTAGGAGCATTTATGTTTCAGTGTGAGGAAGCTGGTACATGTATAGCACCTCTACTATTTACATGTTGAAAGTTCCAGCAATCAAAGTGTTAAAATTTTGACTTAAGACTATTGTCATCTTGTAACAGTATTCAGAAATGACATGCTTGAACCTCACTATAAATGGACAACACTTGAATGCTAATCAAACTGAACACTGTTTTGGTACCACTCACCCTGACTCTATGCCTACCATGTATATTAAAATGGTAATATGTTACTGGTTACATTTTTATTCTGTTCCACAACTATACACAAGTCTGAATCTTGTGAAAAATACCACATATATCACAATTAACTAGAGAGACTAAACAGCAATACTGTGCCATATAGAGATGTAACTATGTTTGGTCATAGATGCTTTTTGGCTGTATTTAGAAAACAACACTTGAGCTAAATTATTTGAAATACCAAGATTTATTCATGCACTATAACAAAACAGATGAAGCCTTGCTTCACTTGTACAATTCTGTTTATTTTCTATAATACATTTTTGCATTAACACAAGCTTTTTAAAATCATACATAGCAAATGTTGAATGGTGGAGGTGGTTTTGTTTCATATAGATGTGATTTTACCTCCCTGATAACACTGTTTTCCTGTGAGAGAAATTTCTTCATCAGTATGGATGCATTGTTTTTACACTTTAGAAGTGCTGTGTTGCCTTGTCAATCATCCTATTACAACCAGTTTAAGACCAGTAGGACTGACGAACTTCTGTGTGATTGGGTACCATATGCTGGGAGGGATTTGTTGGAAGGAAGGGCTGCAGTCTTTCAGCAACAGAGTTCAGGCTGTGTCTTTGCTTCATCATCTGAGAGAAAATCCTCAGATAAGGCATAAGGCTTTCAGTGTCCCAAAAAAATAGGTTGATAATTATTGTACATGAAAAATACTCCTCATAGTGATGCAATGGAAAAGATGTGGTCATTTGATTATATACGTTTCTGTTCACATTGTAAATGTGTTGAATAGACAGAGCTAAACAAGGTAAGAGGATCTTTGTCTTTTATTGAATGTTTAAAGAGTTTGCTGCAGTATGCTGCATACCATATGTGTTGCTTGGTGGAGTCAAGGAAACAAGATTTCTCCAGGCATATACGGTACTGTATAGTCCTTGGAGGTGAAATGTGAATTTGATGTGATCTTGCGTAAGTGAATTACATTTTAAAATGTAAATTGTTCTGCTGAGAAATAGAACAAATATTTGTATATTTCATTTTAAAATTACAGTTTAAAAAGGAAATAGGTGGGTATGTTTAAAAAAAAATACTGTTAGCCTAATTGGATTCTTAGCTGTGCTTTCATCTGATAGTGGTTGCTAGGTTTAATAAAGGCAACTGGTAAACATAAAAATCAATAAAGTTTACAATACATAGGTTTGAAGATTCAGATGGAATTGGAATATGTCTGTTCTAAGCAATTGCTGCCATTATAAGATCTGAACTAAAACCACGATTGTCTATTTGTAAGATTAGAAACAGCTTTACAGTGAGTCTGATACTTCATTCCACTGTGGCTTGTATAAAAGACTGTAGGTATTTTTCAATACACTGATTTCTTGTGTTCTTTAAGGCAAGCTTCTAAAGAGTTTTAGATATTGAAATTTAGTTGAATATTTTCCCTGCAATTTCCATGTCTTTGTTTTAGGTTTAATAGTAGAAGCTAAAACAGGAAAAGCAAGGTTAATAATGCTTACTGCAATTATCTGATCTTTATACATTTTTAATGAGAACACACATCCAGCAGAATAATTTAATGAGCAGGCGGCTATTAAAGCAGTGCTTTCACTATGCTGAACAATATCAACTTTCTTGCTGAGAACTAGCAGAAGAAAGCAATGGAGAAGATTTATGTTAAATGTTTTTGGCAATGAGAAGGAAAGGAGGCATTTGGGATAGAAGTCTATTCAATTTTAGGTGGAATAAGGAGTTTGTTCTGTGTGGTTAGACCATGAATGTAAGAGGTGATAGTAAATTTCACCAGAACATTGCAAGAAAGATATGCAAATATAGACTCTAATCCTGTGAGATGCAAAGCTTCTTCAACTTCCATTGCGTTCAGTGGGTGCAGATGGTTTCTCAGTACCTCTCAGGATGAAATCCATTGATAGCAACAGGAATTTAAACTGCCCTCAAAAAAATTTACAGTACTGCAGTATTTAATATGTATACAAGATGTAATATAATTTTAAAGGAACAAGCAACAAAATTATAATTACTTTAGGTAAAGATGTGAAAATTTCTCTTATTTTTTTCTCTAATGCCTGTTATATTAACTAGGCATTACTGCTCAAAGCACTTTTACCCAATGATGTGGAATAATTAAGACTGAGTTGATGAAAAGTAAATATGTATGTGTTTAAAGAAGAAACCACATTATAAATAAATTCTTGCTGCCTATACTGCTGTTATCAGAATAGATAAAATAATTGTCCTAGTAACAAGGTGAATTGTTTTTAAAAGGGCATCACTATATAGATGCTCATAGTCCTACCATTTTTAGCTTCAAGGAGAAGTACAGGACACTAGCTCAAAACTTATAATGTCATCTCCCAATGGTCTGCTTAAACTTTTTTTTCCTCTTTGGTGGAGGGTAGTTGGTTCATGTCTGAAAATACCTGATTCAGTGCTGGATAAAGCGGTTGGCACTAGCTTTGGATTGTCTTACGTTCTAAACTATAACTTTCAAAAGCCTAACTCATCTGAGTTAACATAACAATGTGTTTCTTTAAATAACGAATATATTAAATGTAAAAAGATGAAGAGTCATTAAGACTTCTGCTAATATCACATATTGGCATTATGTCAACAATATTTCTAATTACTGCCTACATTTTAAATGTAGTATTTCAGTATACATGCATAGATTACATATCGAGCCAGCCTAGAGGAAAGCTATCTTTGAAAAATTAAATAAATAGTTCCTGCTCTTCTAAACAACTAAATGTAATTTAAGCTTTGCGAATAAGATTTTTCTTCACATACAGAGTTTGCTTTTGAGTGTGTTTAAAAAACAAACAAACAAGTCTCCTCAAGGACACATTCTCTCTTAGGCCCTTCCCACACAAACATACTTGTTATACATTTAGGTGGGCTTTTATTTTTATGATATAGCGGGGAGAATAATCTTGAAATTATTTGTAATCAACATGTAAATACTTGATATTAAACTTTTGGGGGCTAGATTCTAATAACATTACTCATGTTTAGTATTACCTTTCTCCAGAAATAGCCCCATGGATTTCAATGAGACTTCTCATGGAGTAACTTATTACTTGGTATGGTAAGAATGGCAAAATCTGGCCATTAGAAGTGAAGAAGTAGTCACTTGTATACTATGGCCGTGGTGAAACCAAGTTTACATTACTTAAAAAAATGACTAAAATTGTACCAGAATAGATATCAACGAGCTTATGCAGTGTTTGTTTTGATTTAAAATTAAAGTATTACTTTGTAGGGAACTTAGGAAACATACAGTATAAACATGCTTCTTTTTCATAGTATCTCATAATAAAATAATGCTGTATGCACTGTTAGATACACAGTCCTGGTTAGCCAAACATCTCCAAATTAATGTTCTGGTATGTACCTCCTGAGTACTTCAGGAATAATCTGATCTGAGTTCCAGGTCATTTGTGAAAAGCTCCACTTCTGACCACCATTTCTTTACAATGCTCACAGTCTTGAGCAGGGCTCTTAAAGGTAAAGTGAACTCCTTATGAATAAATACAAAAATATTTTTAATTTTTGAAATCCATTATCTAAATATATTTGTAAACTCCCAATAATATATATTGGAAGTCATTTGCTCTTACTTTCAGGATCTCTGTTTAGGGCTCTTCATTTATCCTGCAGAGAAGAAAAAGCCCTGTGTTTTGAGAGAGTTTCCTTGTGACTTGAGAACAGAATTATTTGCAAAATTTATTGTAGAATCCATTCCTTGCCACGGGATTTGGCTGTACAGTCTTAAGTTTTCATTTAAAAATGTAATTTCTAATCCTTATGGTAGTGAAAATAACCTTCCAAACGTGAACCAATGTAGTGTTGACTTTGCAAACTGTGTAAAACAATAGCCTTGGAGAAATAAAGTGCTGCCAGTCACCTTAAAGGGAGGTACCAACCCTGAAACCTAATTTTTAAAATCCTCTCATTTAATTATTTAACCGCTGATCATTTTAGTGGAAGCATTAATTTAATACTCCTCCCTCCCCCGGAATAACAAAACTTGTAATGACAAAAAGTGCTGGTGTGGACAGCTCTTTGTTGGTGGGAGCCATGTTCCTGGTAATGAAGCTACCGCCCCCATTACAGCTGGTTTTATTTTGTAACTTATAGGAGACTCTTCTGGTGATGAAGAGTGGCTGTACACCACACTTTACAGTAGTACAGCTGCAGAACTAGAACTATTTGTATTTGCTCAGGCTGTCATGATCTCCAACTCTTTCCTTGATCCATACAATGCAGTTCCATGTTTGTGCTGTGAATGCACAATTGCATGGCGTACTTAAAAAATTGACATAGTGTAAAATATTTTTTTTTAAATCCTCAAATTAGATTAAATCTAAAATAACCGACACAAGGAAAAATGAGAAGTCTTGTGGCACCTTATAGACTGACAGATTTATTGGAGCATAAGCTTTCATGGACAAAGACCCACTTCGTCAGATGCATGACAGGACTTCTCGTTTTTGCAGATTCAGGCTAACACGGCTACCCCATAGATACTCAACACAAGGAATAACATGCTCATATTATTTTTTCCCTATTCAATTCAATAAAATGCTGTATTTCATTTTTAATTAAAACTTTGGTAAAATTTCAGTATGCTGCAAAAATCAGGTGTGCTTTCTGCACATTTGAATCCAGTTTGTCGCAGATTACACAGGGCCTGGTATGTTTGTGATATCCTGAACTATTAGAGAAGAAAAACAGCTGAGCTCCAGTCCTAGCAGGTAAAAGAAAAATAATCAGATATTTTTGTTTTAAAAATTATCCATATTTATTCTTCTTATTTTGACGCACAAAGCTAGCAATTAACTTCACATATAAATAACTTCTACTTTCCACTAATCTGTAACAAGAAAGTACAGTTGAATGACTCTGCAAAATTCAAATTAGGTAGTACTTACAGAAGAACACTTTTGTCTTTACTTACTTACATCCTAGAACAATAAATGAAGCATCCAAAAAAGTAATATCCTTCAGTAAGGAAGTAAGAAATGAAGGAATGATTTTCCCACAGTTTGAATGAATAATATGTAATTAAGTCAGGGTATGCATATAAGATGTGTGTTTTGTCAAGTACGAAAGAAGATAGAAAAGTTTTCACAGTATAGTTCCTACACAGAAGGCAGAGTAGAATATAGATAAAAGCCCAGCAAATCTTTGGATATCTGTTTTATATTCGCAGTTATCTGCGGATATCCGTGGATTATTTTTTGTGGATGCGGATACCAATTTTGTATCCGTGCAGGTTTCTAGATATATCTGTGTAGAAGAAATATGCTGAAAGAGAAGAGGGGTGTTCCGTGTTACATTGCTCATAAATGGAGACAAGATAGATGTAGAAGTTTATATATTTAAAAAACTCCTATGCTGTAGTCAGTATTTCTGTTACAGGAACTGTATCAAGAAAAAATAATAAAGTGTTTTATTTAAAAAGTTTTATGGGATGTGGCTAGGATTCTCTTCATCTTTGGATTCAGTTGAGAATGGCAATTACAGAACTGGATAGCAAATGCATTTTTATTTATTGTGGATTCTGATAACAACTATTAATGGACACATAGAAGATCATCCTCAGTATCCAGGCCCAGCAAAGAATGGGTTTTATTTTCCCTAAGTTTCTTCCTAGCTGTGCAAAATATTTCTCTTTGGGATTCTGAAGGTTGAGATCCTTCAAGCACTTGCTTCATGAGTTGTATATACCAAGGGACCCACTGTCTTTTTTTTCACAAGTGTCTTTAATTTTCTGAGTCTCTGTCACTTTGTCTCTGTTTTGTACTTGTAGACAGTTTTCTGGACTTTTCAGGTTGTCAGCTGTTGAGACCTTAAGTGATGGCTTTCTGGTGGCTTTCACTTTATCAAGTGCTCACAATTTGCTTTACAGAGTAGAGTTCATTTTATTTGTTTTCTGGTTTACGTTTTCCAGTAGGTCTCTACTAGAGCCAGTCTCCTGATGCTGAAGTGGGGATGATGTGGAAGATCTGGAGGTAGTTGCTCTGTGAAGAGTCGGGGGGATACACAAGCTTAATTTGTAGTGCTTTGTAATTGTCAGACAACTTGAATTGTTTACAGCATTATTATTAGCTGTTTATAACAAATATATAAATATTTAACACAAAGTGCCACAGTTTGTAAACAGACAGCTGAAACTCTGCTTTGCTGGATTCTCTGACAGTCAGGCCTTGCTCGTTTTGTAACTTGAGTGTACACAGGTGTCTGTTAATGATTTAGGACTTAAGCGTTAGTTTGCATTTTATTTATGTAAAAGGTTGAAAGAATTATCCTGGGATTTCTTTGACGGCAGCACTCATCGCTAGCTAGCACAGTGCCCAGTAAGTGCTGTGAGAATGGTGGTCCTACTGCTACTATCCTAATCCTTGTCCCATGAATGAGGTTGGAGACATCGCCCAGTCACAACCTCCATTCTGTGTCCTCAAAATTGCGTGTCTGTGGTTTAGGCTAGGGTGACATCCACTGTGCATTTCCTCCAGTAAAATAGAAAACAAATGCTTTCTTGATTAGCAGAATATAGAACTGCAATACCAACTAGTGTGGTAATAACCACAACGCTATTGGACAGATTCAAGAGCTCTTTATGTGGAAGGGCAGGGAATGTGCTTGCAAAGGAATAAAGAGATGGCTTTGTGTGGACTGGCTGTGCTGCAGTACTCTTCTAGTGGGTGCACTGAGCACATATGGCTGGAGTTTTGTTCTAGCGGCGATGTGTGCTACTGTCCTGGACTACATGCCTCTTCAAATTACAAAGTATTTCAATTCACAGTGAATTTTTCAAGTTATTTTTGTGCCTATTGCGATTTGACACTTTCTGAAGCACTTTGAACCCAGACTGTTCTATTGCCTCAACTTCTTTATAAAATACATTCATTACCATAGTAGCTCAGTTCTGTGTGGGCAGTGTGAAGCCCCTGAAAGTGCTGTCTGTGCTATATCAGGGTAACCAGCAGGGACATCAACATGTAGTCCACTACACAACTAACCCATAAGCCATGGCTTATTGGTTAATCTTATCAACTACATGCACGCCCCCGCCTTGCTGCCTCTGGCTTTAAGCAAGCTCCCCACAAGCACCGGATCTGCCTACTCTCCCCAGTCCCCGACTTCTGCCTCTGGTAAGCAGCAGCGCTGAGGGTGAGGCGGGCAGGCTGGAGCCGATATGCACGGTGAGCCAGCTTATGGCTCTTTTTTGTGCCGGCTCCACGGACCTGCCTGTCCCCTGCACGGGAGGCAGGAGCCAGTTCTGAGGAGAGTCAGCTTAAAAGCTGGCTCCTCCCAGCACTAGCTCTGTGGTGCTACCTCTCTTCCCCCCCCCCCCCCCCCCCCCCCCCCCCCCCCCCCCCGCCTCTCCCTCCAGCACTGCCGTCTCTGATAGAGGCAGCACGGGGAGCGAGAGCGGGGGAGGCTGCCGCGAAGCAGCCTCTGAGTAGCCCCTCTCTGCAGGTGGTTGGTGCTTCCCACAGACAAGGGCTGCTGCCGGACCTGCCTCTGACAGGCCCAGGCATGCCGCGGACAGAGGTTGCTCTGTGGGAGGCGGAGCAGCCTCTGTCTGCAGGGAGCTCAGACCCCCACAGACAGGGGCTCTTGCCGTCCTGCACTGCTGCCTGTGTATCAGAGGCAGCTGGTCTGTGTGGTGAGCTGTCTTTAAAATTCGCTCCCTTTGCAGACTGGCTCCTGCCTGTCGCCCCGCACTGCTGCCTCTGATTGAGAGATAGCAGCATGGGAAGGCAGAGGGCTCCCTAGGAATGGGGGTGACTGCGCGCTAGCTGTTGGCCCCGCCCCCACGGATTATTGAATAGTCGTGTAACTGCTAAAATTTCGTGCAGTTACACGACTACTCAATTACATGTTGTCTAACATCCCTAGAAGCCAGCATTTGAAACCAAAACCTAATTTAATTTACTCTGACCGTGCGGTGAGGACACACAACTTTCAAAGGCTTTTGCTCCTGGCACAGAACTGAGCATCCATGGTAGCAGCAACTCTTTGAAGTGGCAACATCACCATCAAATCAAGCATGCAGCATAATATTGGGGTTAATAAGTTCTAAAGTGGCCAGGAAGAACTGCATACATCTTAAAGGGCATGTCAGCACTACAATGTTTTACTCAGGTCCTGGCTCATCTTCATGGAGACGTGACCAAAACTTCAGATGTCTATACTACCAGCCTCTCACTATCCTTACAGTACCCCAAGGCCATGCAGATGCTGTGGTTACATGGGGTTGGGATTTGGGGAGGGGGATATTCTAGGGGAAATTGTTTTATAATGGAGTTGGAGGAAAACTTGTTAGGCTTCTGTGTGGAAACTGATTTTAGCCCGCTAAAAAAATTAGGTTATTCATGTCCCATCTGTTCCATCTGGGGCCTCAGCATGAATCCAGTACTGTTGGATGAGCCACTCCTGCTTGTGACTGAACTGTTTGAGGCAGAGTAGATCTTCCACAGGACATTGGCTGACATTTCAGCAGTGGTTTTTGACTCTCAGGAGCCAGCAGTGAGTCTCAGGGGTAGTATATTCATGATGGGCAACACACAGCTATGGCTGCCTTTGCTGTGAATTCCCCATATGCAGACTGGTCTAGATTTAGTTATACCTGCCACTGTATAGGGAGCTGGACTTCTCTGGGTCTCTTCTTGCCTTCCATTTCTATGGTTCTGTACAGTGCAAAAGTAGGTGGCTGTTGCTGTCTGGAAGCTGGCTGCTTCTGACTACTACATGTCTATCACAAATCATTTGGGTGTTGGCAAACCCATTCCCTTTACTGAAGTGGTGGAGGTTTGTGAGATGATGAATATGATAGTCTGTCCATAGCCAATGTGGGCCTGAAATAATATCTGGCTTTAAAAGAAACTACACTGGGGCTATTGATGAAACTCACATGTCCATAGTTTGGCCTGCTACAAGGAGCAGATGAATACATAAGCTGTAAAGAACACTTGTCCATTGTTCTGCAGGCCTTGTCAACCACAGATAGGTACATAAACACCACTATAGGATGTACTGGCAGAATGTATGATGTCATGGTACTGAGAAGCAGGGCTACTGACAGAATTGCCAGGCCTCTGGGTAAGTGGAGGAGGGACACAAGGCCCTTGCAAAGGGCGGGATGTTGGATGGAAGAGCTGGGGTTGGGGGTTAGCCTTCCTCAGCTAGCCCTTCAGTGCTGCCTAGCCTGTGCCAACTGGGGCTCCAGTGGTGGTTAAAAGGGCCCGGGGATCCTTTTAAATTGCCGGGCCCCAGGAAAGCAGTCCCTTTTGCCTCCCTTGTTGGTGGCCCTGTTGTGAAGGTGGGATATTTACAAGTGGGCAAGCAGGGATCCTATTACCTCTACGTAACATAGTTATTGGTGTGTCTGTGCCCAGTGTTGTTTTAGAGGTCCCCATGTACCCTCTCCTGCTGAGGCTCATGAAACTACCCAGATTTCCTGCTTGACAGGAAAGTTAATTACACACTGAGCGGCTCTGGAGAGCACATGCGATAGGGCCATTTTGACTTCAGCTAATCTGTCATCTTGCTTGGATTCATTGTGGCCAGTGCTAGATGGTATGGGATGTCTTGCACAATGTCAGTGAGGCTAATTGTGAGAGTTTTCATATGGAAGGGGCTCAAAATACTGCTGGTTTTTAGCCCTAATACAGGCAACCAGAAAGTGCATCTGTCATCACTGGGATTGGGTCCAGGAAAGTAAGGGATGCCTTGTGCACTCACATCCTTAGACAGCCGGTCCCTGAGTTGCGAATGGTTGATTTACGACCACTCGCTTTTACGACCAAACCTCCCATTAAGCGGTCGTGAAAGGCAGTCCCCAAGTTACGAACATGACCCATGCTTACGAACAGCGCGGTCGCAATGTAACTCAATGAGGTCCGACTTATGAACATTTCGAGTTACGGCCAAGTGTTTGGTCCGTAGTTCATTCGTAACTTGGGGACTGGCTATATTATCTGGTGCTGTGGCTATGGAAATGTGATCCTGTCTTGGGGGGACTGCAATAATGTTGTCCCCGTGGCTGCTGCACCACTGGTGCGCATGTGCCCCACTTGCCTTCAGCCAATCTGTCATCTTGCTTGGATTCATTGTGGCCAGTGCTGGATGGTATGGGGTGTCTTGCACAATGTCGGTGAGGCTAATTGTGAGAATTTTCATATGGAGGGGGCTCAAAATACTGCTGGTTTTCAGCCCTAATACAGGCAACCAGAAAGTGCATCTGTCATCACTGGGATTGGAGATTTTTTTT
The DNA here is from genome assembly GCA_030068395.1 of Apalone spinifera. NCBI lineage: Eukaryota > Metazoa > Chordata > Testudines > Trionychidae > Apalone > Apalone spinifera. The sequence continues at coordinate 227,059,423 of CM057845.1, read as the reverse complement.
TTTTTTTTGTAGCAGTGTCTATTCAGCCTAAACCTGCATCCTACAACCTCTTGTGCTGCACACTGAGGCTGTCCAGAGCTGCGTTGGTGAACTGCCCTCTATTCCTTCTCAATCATGGTGATCGGTAACACTCACCATGGATTTGTATAGAAGAAATCATGCCAAAGCAATCTGATAGGTTTCTTTGATAGGGTAACAAGTCTTGTGGATAAGGGGGAAGCAGTGGACATGGTATACCTAGACTTTAGTAAATCATTTGATATGGTTCTGCATGACCTTATCAATAAATTGGGCAAATACAACGTAGATGGGGCTAGTAGAAGGTGAATGCATAACTGGCTGGATAACCATTCTCAGAGAGTAGTTATTAACGGTTCCCAATCATGCTGAAAGGAAATAACAAATGGGATTCTGCAGGAGTCTGTTTTGGGACCAGTTCTGTTCAATATCTTCATCAACCATTTAGATATTGACAAAGAGAGTATGCTTATTACGTTTGCGTACTGGGCACCACATTTCCAGAAAGATGTGGAGAAATTGGAAAAGGTCTGTATAGGCCACAGTCTCCCTAGGCAATTGATTCCAGTGTTTAACCACCCTGACAGTTAGGAAGTTTTTCCTAATGTCCAACATAAACTTCCCTTGCTGCCGCTGAAGCCCATTGCTTCTTGTCCTATCAGAGGTAAGGAGGACAATTTTTCTCACTCCTCCTTGCACCACCTTGTTAGATACTTGAAAACCAATATCATGTCCCCTCTGTCTTCTCTTTTCTAAACTAAAAACACCAAATTCTTTCAATCTTCCCTCATAGCTCATATTTTCTAGGCCTTTAATCATTTTTGTTGCTCTTCTCTAGACCTTTTCCAGTTTCTCCACATCTTTCTTGAAATGTGGTGTCCAGAACTGGACATAATACTCCAACTGAGACCTAATCAGCGCAGAGTAGAGCAGAAGAATTACTTCTTGTGTCTTGCTCACAACATTCCTGTTAATGCATCCCAGAACCATGTTTGCACTTTTTTTGCAACAGTGTCACACTATTGACTCATATTTAGCTTGTGGTCCACTATGATCCCTAGATCCCTTTCTGCAGTACTCCTTCCTAGACAGTCACTTCCCATTCTGTATGTGCGAAACTGATTGTTCCTTCTTAAGTGGAGTACTTTGCATTTATCCTTATTAAACTTCATCCTATTTACCTCAGACCATTTTTCCAATTCATCCAGATTATTTTGAATTATGACCCTATCCTCCAAAACACTTGCAACCCCTCCCAGCTTGTTATCCTCTGTAAACTTAATAATCATACTCTCTATGCCATCATCTAATCATTGATGAAGATATTGATCAGAACCGGTTCCAAAACAGACCCCTGTGGAACCCCACTTGTTATGCTCTTCCAGCATGACTGTGAACCATTAATAACTATTCTCATCTGGCTATAGCAACAGCTTCTCTCACTTTAAACTGGTGAAAAATGGTTGAAGAGGGAGGGTAAATGGAGCGGCTTCTGTCCTTTGTAACTTTGCAGGCCCTCAGTTGGGTAACTCTTTCACCTGAACCGGTGACCACAGAATCCTAACAGCTGACTTTGTTGCTAGGTGAGCTCCCCTGACACACCAATTCTCTTCGTTGAGAGCCTGTCTTTTGTCTAGACCGATTACCTTTCAGTGGTGAGGCACTTAAGTAAGTAAACCTATTTTGTTATTCCTTTGCCATTCACTTTTCCAATTTTGGACCAACATGGTAACGGGACAATAAAGAAGATAAAGAACCACACATCCAAAAGAGAGGCTGCAATCTGGTAAATAGATCTACAGAGTTCATAAACACAGACATAATTCACCAACTCTACATACAAATTCCACAAATTGTCAAAGAGATAGTATCTGTTCCCAATGTTAACAGGTTCTGGATCCTGAAATAAGACCACTATTTCTGTCTTTGTCTGGGATATCATCTGTAGTGATGGAGGGAAGAAGAGCATGGAGCAGTGTTACTGTAATAGCTCACCAAGAAAGTGGTGAACCATGGTTATACCAGCTTTATTATGTGGCAGTGAAATGTGCACAGTGAGAAGACTTAGAGTGGAGGATTGACATATTTAGTTTTTGTGGTCATCACCAGCTATTCCATATTAACTGGCAGGACAAGATCCGAAATGACCAATTTGGGCATCATACGTTTAGAAAGATATGAATAATTTGGAGCGACTCCAGAGGAGATCAACAAAAATTATAAGAGGTTTAGAAAACATGACATGAAAGAACTGGCCATTGTACATTTAGAAAATAGATGGTTGAATTGAGACATAGTTCTTCAAATAAGGTTATTATAAAGATCAGTTACCAATGTTTTCCATATCTACAATGGTAGGGCAAGAAATAGTCAGTTTAGTTTACAGCAAAGAAGATATATGTTGGCTATTATGAAAAAAATCTAACTTTAAGGATGGTTAAGCACTGGAACATGCTATAAAGGGAGGTTGTGGAATCCCTATTCTTGGAAGTATTTAAGAACAGTTTAGACAAACGCCTGTCAGATACAGTCTAGGTTTGCTCAAGCCTGTCTAAGCCCCGTGGAATGAACTAGATGACCTCTTGAGGCCCCTGGCAGACCTATATTTTTAAGATACTGTATTTGTGGCTGAACCCAGTAATTGTCTCCATTGGTGCTGTGTTTGTTTTGGCAGCTCTTCTGGTACATACATATTATTAGGATGGAAGCAAATTACAAAGCATGTTTACCAAGGAGTTGGCCATTGATCAGTTGGTTGCTAAAAACTTCAGTGATGTGATTTCCACTGAAGGAGATAGAACATTAAACTAGGAGTCTGATCTTTGTCCATCTGGTATTTGCCTTGAAAATCATGATGATGACTAGGAAAATGGACTGGTATAGATCCCATTTTGGGATTTGATCCAACACCAGCTCATCCAGTCCATATCCATGTGAATAGGCAAGTTGAAGACAGAATTCCCCTTTTCCTCCTGGAGGACTCTGGCCTTCAGCTGCTGTATACAGTACTTAATGGGCAAATTGCATGTGTGCTCTGTATGGTCTTGCAAAGAGGCAGGGTGAGGGACTGGGGAATCTATTGATTAGGTTTTTTCTAAGTAAAACTTAGTCCAGTGCCCCTTTCAGAAAATGATCAGTTTGTTGTAAATGGGCCAAATTGCTGGATCCAAGTGCTTCTGAACAGTAGGGTCTGGGTTGAGTCTAGTCCCTATTTCTCTCTCTGGGTGTCTCAACCCCAAGATTCAGACCTCTTGTGTGAGCCTTCCTCAGGACTTAAAAATCTGCAATCCAGCCTCCTCAGACTCCCCTCCCCTCCCCTCCCAATCCCCTATTGCTTACACATGGGCCTTCAGGGTTCCCTCTAGCTCTGGGTGCTCCAGCTTCTAGTCTGACACCTTTGGGAACAACACGAGGTGAGCAGGAAAACACAGAAAGAGTCAGTGGCCCTAGATCAGGAACAGGCAATAATTTTTGATGGGGGGGGGGGCACTCCAAGATTTTGGAAAGTGGTCAAGAGCCCCACTCCTCCATGATATTAATGGAGAAGACACAGGGACTGGGATGGAGGTTGAGAGCAGAAGGGAGTTTGGGGTAAGGTATTGGGGTACAGGCGGGTGTGCGGTGTCTGGGGGGAGTTATGACCTGGGGCATGGGATTGGGGTGCAGAAGGGAGTACAGGGGTTTGGGTTGTGACCTAAGGCAGGGGGTGGTTATGACCTGGGGCAGAAGACTGGGGTGCAGTAGGAGGTGCAGGGGTTTGAGTTGTGACATATGGCAGGGGATTGAGGTGCAGGATCTGGGAGGGGACAGGGGGCAGAAGGCTTGGGTTATGTGGGATGGGAGGCATAGGGTTGGGAGGAGGAAGGAGCTGCGGTGCCAGAGGAAGGCTCTGACTGGGAGACTTACCTAGGTGACTCCCAGCCAGCAGCCCGGCACGTTTCTCAGGCATGCTCCCTGCCTGTCCCACCCCCACACACGCCATGTGCTCCTGTGAATAAGAGCTGGAGGGGAGGGGAGAGTAATGCTTTGTGCATTGCCTGTTCTTCAAACAGGCAGCTCCCATTGGCCAGTGGGATTGTGCTTGGGGCGGGGACAGTGCATGAAGCCTCCTTCTCTGACCCCTTCAGCTGTGAAACACAAGCAGCCAGCAGCCGCTTTTCTGAGTGGTATGCAGGAGTGTGTGGGGCAAGCAGGGCATTTGTCTGAGGCTCCCTGCTGCATCCGTGGACTGGATCCAGTGACTTGGAGGGCCGGATCCAGCCTGCTGCCCCTATTTTGCCCAGGCCTGTCCAAAACTGTTGGCTTGATGGGATCATCCATCAGTGAAGTGTCAAGCACCTTTCCATAGTAGGGGATCCTACTGGAATATACCATAGTAACCTTGCCTTAGCTAAGACTAGACATGAGTTCAGCACATTACACAAAATGAATGTCATAAACTTGTTTCCATACAAAATGGAATTCAGTGACACCATTTAGCATACAAATATATTGGACCAGATTCTTCATTACTCCATTTTTGCACTCAGCATAAAATTGGAGTAGGAAGTAGGTCCATGTTGCAACATAGAGAAAGCGAAGAATGTTCTACATTGTGCCATCTTGTAATGACTCCCTATGGGACATTATTTCTAAGTAAGAATAGCCAGAGAGCATTCTAGCTATGTTTCATCCCTTCCTAGAAAACCCACTATACTGAGAGCTGATCTGGGGAGGTAGCATAGAGCCATTGCAGCAGTTTCATGCTTACCCAGGGAAAAGGTTTTTACTGGGGACATCTTTGGGTGGTTTTCACTTCTGCTATAGTCCTCCTATATTAGGCTGGTGGTATGAAAGGGTCAGAGCATATTCCAGAATCTGGCTGATTAGGAACACTTCTCTAAAAGATTTGTACATTCCTGAAAAATATAAAGTATGTTGTTAATATAGCACAGGGGTGGGGAACCTCGGGCTTGGGGACTTGATGCGGCCCCCGGCTTGCCTGGATCCAGCCCCTGAGGCTCAGGGCTTCCCCCCAGTAATGAGGAGATTTCCCCCTCCCCCCCCCCTGCTACCCTACCACAGGGCTGGAGCGCACAAAATCTACTAGCCTGCATACCCCCAGGCTCTGGTATGTGAGGGGAATGTGCGGAGTGTCTTTCTGTTCTCAGGGGCCATATCAGGGTATTTTTGGGGTGGGGGTTTTTTCCACTTGTGTGTGGCCCCTGACTGATTTTTCTGTGGGTCAGTGGCCTCCAACCCAAAAAATGTTCCCCATCCCTGATATAGCAGAATGATCAGCTTCTGTAATTTGAGTCATGCATGGACCCTCCTAAATAATGCTGTCATGGGAGTTAAATTTTATAATACCTGTTGTTCAGTGCAGTCTGCCAAAAGCAAAGCATTGGTGTCCAAGAGAGGCCCAGGGATAAGTCATGTCTGACAAGGATGATTAACCATTGCCCACAACTCTTCTGTCCAGTTGGAAGCCAATTTTACAGTTGAAGTCTCTGCATAAGAATGGAAAAGCTGGGTTACTTTTAACTTAAAAAAATGGTGAGGTGATAATGTGAAGTGAAGAGGAATGATACAAAATCAGAAAAGGAGTGAAAGGTATAGTGGTGCAAACTGTAAATATCAAAAAATATTTGAAGAAGACAGAAAAAACAATTTTCTCCTGTTGCACTGAATGATAGTTAAAATGGAATAAGTATGAGTCCATTTCAGCAACAATATTTGTGAAGACATCAGTGTTACAAAATATCCTTGTGACTTTGTCAGTTGTGCAGACTCTTGAGATGTATTCTGAAGCTTCGTTACACATAGTCCTTCAGCAAAGAAATACAATGAAGTGCTTGAAAATTTTTCTGTGTGCTTATATTTGAATTATGCCAGTGCATCTTCATAAGCCTAATTATTTCACAGTTGGTGGTATACTTTCTTTCCTCTTTCCCTGATGGACCTAGGGCAATTCAGTGTTGTTATACAGTAAAGCCAGCTTTAAAGTAAACCCATAGATTTTCTTAATAAGCTCATTGCTCTATTCTAAATAGAATGGGGCATAGTAAAAAACTGACACCTTAGTTAGGATAGCAAAAGGGTCAACATAACAGATTAGTAATCTTGGCAAGAAAGAGTTGGCTCATTTAAGGAAAGTGATATTTGTAGCTCACTTAGATAAATACACATCTGAATTGTCCATCTCAGGGACTATATATGAATGAAATTAAAGGTTTCACTTTTAAAATTTCATGTTTTAGTAATAATTTATATAATAGTGAACATCTTGCATAACAGACATTAGACTAATTTATAGTGGCTTTGTAGGGTAGGTACTGTAATAATTACTATTTTGCAGGTGAGAAAACTGATAGAAAGTTTAAGGTTGATTAAGGCACCCAGCCACTTACTCATGCCAATGTGTTGCCTCTCTTTCAAGTAGGTTACCATTTTCTTTCTCTTGGAACAACTCACTGTGATTTCAGGCATAATCTCAAAGCTGATCAAATGCTAACAAAATTAGATGCATGAAGAAATAGATTTTGGTTTTAATTTGTGGAAGAAAATATGTGACTGCTTCCTATTTAATTTGTTTTTCTAAAAACATTACAGTGGCAGTAGAGCAGTATTCCATTCTTGTTTTCCATAAAAAAACTGGTGAGACTTTATGAAAGGTGTTTGTGGTTTTGTTTTCAAATGGTTCAGTTGAATCTTTTATGTCTCACTTTTTTTAAGCAAGGTCAGTCATTGCAATGTAAGTTGTTTTTGCCTTTTCCTTTTCTTTCATAGTTCTTCAGCACATTAGTTGTCCCACATTTGAAGTCATTATTTTTATAATTGCATAATAACGCAAATGGTAATCAGTTATAATGCTACCTAATCCAGTTTTTAATTGTTCAGTCTAGGGATGTCAATGTGACGATGACTATACGATTAATCGATAAGCCTAGGCTTATTGGATAATCTTGTTGACTACATGCATTTCCTCCCCCACCCTTGCTGCCTTTGTATCCGCTTAACAGCCAGCAGCAGAAGGGGAGGCTGCAGCTGAGCAGCCTCTGTCTCCAGCGAGGCTTCTTCATGACAGCAGCCCCTGTCTGCGGGGAACTCGAACCCTCCATGGACAGGGGCTACTGCTACCCTGTGCTGCTGCCTCTGTATCAGAGGCAGCAGCGGAGGGTGGCAGGCAGCCAGTTCATGAGGGATGCTGGTTTTTAGATTGCTCCCCTCGTGGACTGGCTCCTCCTGCCACCCCGCATGGGATGGAAGTGGGCTCCCCGGAAGTGGGGCTGGGAGTTAACTGGCTGCCAGCCCCTGGGAACTATCGAATAATCATGTAATCGCTAAGATTTCATGCGGTTACATGACTATTTAATTAACCGATATCTAACATTCCTAGTTCAGTCATACAAAAATGTGTATATTAACCTATGTTACATTATCTGTTTTGCAAATGTCAGAATGCATGGACTATATCCTGTAGAGAGGTTAGAGGTTGGTTCTTGAGGAAGACACAAAACAACATTTAATTTGTTAGAATACCCCAGGTTCATAGAATGTAAGTCCAGAAAGGACCATCATTATCATCTAGTCTGACCTTCTGTATATATCAGGCCACAGAATCTCACCCACACCGTCATCTCTGACTGTTATCAAAGTCCTCCTCACATCATGATGTAAAAACTTCAAGTTACAGAGACTCCATCATTTACACAGACCCACAGTATTCCTCATTTAGTTTTCTGATCTCCGTGTTCTAACACAATGCTAAGGTGTTTGAGTAGTTTAACTCAAAGCATAATACATCAGAACATGTAACTAACAATTGTGCCAACCCCCATGATTATTTGTTTTTATAATATACCTGTTACCTACGTTTTGTCTGTTTTTGTGTTTTGGACCAGGAGTCAGCACCACCATGCTGTATGATGAACACTTAACAAAATTACCATACTTGGGGGTAGGAGATTTATATCATTCTGTCATTTGATTTATTTTTTTTTAATTACTACGGACCTCAACATTTTTACCATGGACACATTGCTGACCCCTGTTTTGGACTGTAAATTTGTGAGATAGGAACGCTTTTAATATGTTAGCAGAGAGCCTTGTGCAGTGGGATCTATCGCAGGGTGAGCTGATGTTTTAAAGTGCCTTGAGGGTCAGCTGCACATAGTTCTAGGCTCAGTCCACCAACCCTGAAGAAGGGAAAGGTCCTGGGCTCATAGGGTATAAAGATGAAATTCTGAACCATGCCTGCTAGGATATAAAGAACAGAGTTCCTAATAACCCTAAAACTGCCTTTCCTACTCCATTGTCTCTCCACACATTGAGACCCTGCAATTCTGCCCACCTTCTTGATCATGCATGTGGAACTGGAAGCATTTCAGTGACTGCACAATAGAGGTTCTGTTCTTCATGTTAATTTCTTACCTAGTTCAGGTTGAACCTTCTAAATCCAAGACTGATTGGTCAGACAACATCCGTGGTCTGGCAGCGTTATGGATGTTGCTGGACCAGAGAGCTCCAGTGCCTGGGAGTGCGAGTCAGTCAGGAGTCCAGCGGCAGGGATGCCCGCCATCGGGACTGGTAAGCTCTGTCCCGGGGACCCCCATTTGGGTACAGCATAGCGGGGCAGCCACAGAGCCCTCATCTGGCATGGGGCAGGTGCAGAGCCCTATCCATGGGAAATGCCAGCTGGCTGCAGCAGCCCCAGAGGGTCCCAGCCAGCTGGCAGAAAAAGGCCAGAGCCAAGCCAAAGCCCTGTAAGTAGCAAGGCTGGAGCAGAGCCAGCCAGAGGGAGGGGAAATGTCCTGGGAGGCTGGTGGCAGGGGACCTCCCTTGACCTGGCAAATTCCCTCATTCGCGATGGGTCATGTCCGGAGGGTGCTGGATCAGGGAAGTCCAACCTGTAGTAGCTTAAATTTGGCCTGAGATATCTCTCTCCTACCTGTTCCTATGTCATGTATCATGACCACTGGCTCCTCCGCAGCACTGCATGCAAATCTATTGAGATGTCTTGTGAGATCTTCATTCTTTGCAACTAGCAGGCAATTTACCATGCAATTTACCATACTTTTAAGCCAGCTCCCTCCAGCACGGGCTCCTGCTTCCCTCGCTGGCGGCCTCTGATATAGAGACAGTGGGCGGGCGGGGAGGGAGTGGACTACTCAACTACTCACTTACAGCCGTATTGCACACATCCGTACCAATCTACCTCCCTCAAAACCACCTGCTACTGCATCAGATAGTCACAACTACTAATGGAGAAAATCTTCTGTTGGGTTATTTTGGATCAGGGATATTTATATAGAACATCCCTACTGTTTCACAACTGGCGGTGTTTGTGTTAATATATAACTGATAGTACACCATCAGTGATTCAGAGTAAAAGTATCTACTTCATTTTCCTGTAACAGTCAAGCTTGTGAACTCTTACTTGAAACAGGGTATGCAGAATTAGAGGCAGAAACAAAATTCCTCCCTAAAGATCAAATCTCAGTGGTAATACTTTCAAAAAGTATTCAGGAAGGACCTTGCAACACCAATTATCCAAATATTTAGACAATTATTAGTCTGGAGAGGCACTTGTAGGATAGGAATGTCCATGTTAGCTAGAGACTCTTGTGTCTCAGTCTCTAGGACTATCCTGGGACTTCTGAGAGAGATTGTATCCTTTGCACGCTGCCTGTTTTTATCATGTTACCTCTAGCTCTACTTCAGCAAATTACTCTTAACTGTGGATTGAAGGGAATGTTACATTTAAGGGTAATGAACCTTTTCCTAAGCAAGCCCCTAGAGCTCACTGAACATAGAGATTCCCACACACTACTATCTTAAGCTTTTGTCTTTTTTTTTGGTGGCTGTAATATCTTCAAGATAGTGTTATTAGTTGTGTTGATTGTCAAGGTTGCCTAATGCTTTCTATTACAAGACCATGTTTTGAATCCTTTACAGCTTTGATAAACTTTCAACTATTTAGTCTAAAACTTTACATTCATTTTTCATTAACTAACTTTTCATTAAAAGTTCCAGTAAAAATGGTTTCTAGCACCTTCAAAAATTTGGCTAGAGGGACGCCCTGGGGTCAGATGCATGCCCTTTGTTGTCCACTGAGAATCCACCTACATTTTGGCAGGGGTGATTAGCTTCTGAAAATCACAGATTGCTGAGGTTAGTGTGAAACAGCTACATTCCCCAAAGATGCTGTCTGTAGTGAGTATGCTGCTGCCCAGGGCTGCAAGTTCTGAGTCACTCTCCTTGCAATTGCTGTTTCCTGATGTTAGGGGTTGTTGTGGAACCCACAGTAAAACTGTGAATGGGCATAGTCTCTCCTCTGCTCTCTCCTCCCCCTGCTGTTGCCCCGGCAACGCGGAAGAGAAGCATGTTATCTTCTCCTCCGCATTCAGGGTATAGGAGGTGCTCAGGGAATGGGGGAGAGAGATATGTGAGAAAAAGGGTCTTTAACAACAATAATGCCCACTCATCTCCAGATCCTCAGTTCTTGAGATCCAGTGTTCCTTTGTGGTCTAAATTAAGGCCTGAATGCTAATTAATCATTTATTCTGACCTTCTGTTTATCAAAGGCCATTAAATTTCTAATAAATGTCTCTGAAAGCCATTGTCATAGTTTGTATCTCATACCCCTCTGATGACTAGTACTCTTAGAGAGTATCTACTATTGTACCAGCTTAGCTGTTAATTCAAGTTGCAGACATCCTGTGCTGTGGGTCTATAGCAGGCCAGGACAAAATACTGCCCGCGGGCCGGATCTGGCCTACGGAAGTAGCAGGGAACCCAGGCAGGCTTCCCTGCTTGCCCCGCAGTCCTGCACACTGCTCAGAAACGTGGCTGCCAGGCCCTGTTTCTGTTTCAAAACTGTGGGGAGGGGGGAAAGTTTCAGGAGCTGCCCCTGCGCCCAGCACAATCCCATTGGCCAGTTTCTGCCCTGAAACTGGCTAATGGGAGCTGCCTATTTGAATAATAGGCAGCCAAGAAAAACCACACCCCCTCTCCTCAGCTCAGTTATTCATACAAGCACATGGCTGGGCAGTCAGGCTGGCTGGCTGGGAAACATTTTAAGCTCTGCAAGCCTTAGCTGTACAGGCAGGCTGGTTTGGCTGCTGGCTGGTAAGTCTCCTGGCCAGAGCCTGCCTCTGGCACCTGAGTTTCTCCCTTCCCCAACTTCCTCTCCCTTCCCTCCGCCTCCTCCCCTATTCAACATACCAAACATCTCCTCCATTAATATCATGAAAGATTTTGGATAGTGGTTGAGGGCTGCATTCTTCCATGATATTAATGGAGAAGATGTGGGGTCTGCGATGAAAGTTGGGTGCAGAAGGGAGCTTGGGGTAAGGGATTAGGGTCCGGGGGAGGGGGGCAAAGGAGTCTGGGAGGGAGTTTGGGTGCAGGAGGCAGTTGTGACCTAGGGCACAGGACTGGGATGTGACTTAGGGTAGGAGGGGATTGTGATCTTGGGGCAGGAGATTGGGGTGTCAGATCTGGGAGGAGGTATGGGTGCAAGAGGGAGGCAGAAGCTTTTCCTCTCTTCCCTACAGTTGTGAAACAGAAATGGGACCCGGCAGCTGCATTTCTGAGTGGCATGCAGGGCTCAGACGCAGCCGCGTTTCTGAGTGTGGGACTCCCTGCTTCCTCCGTAGGCCGGATCCATTGGCTTGGCGGGCTGAATCTGGCCCGCAGGCCATATTGTGCCCAGGCCTGCTGTAGAGGCTCATGCACTAAGCTCCGGAGGTCCCAAATTTGATTCTGCCTGTTGGTGTTGCACTTGAATCTTGTGTAGTCCATTTACATCGGTACAAAGTGAGTGTAAATGCTATCCTAGCTCCACTTTGTTCAGTTGTAAATGACTACCAATGTGCAAGGTAGCTGTGAATCAAGCCCTACTGTTGCCATTTGGTATGGAACAGTTTATGTGTGATGTTAATACTGAGGCTGGGTAGGATAGAACTGACTAACGCTTTTTTATTTCTTAGTGCTCTAAGTAAAACTGGGGAATGGTTTAAATTTTGAAACCATTCTTTCCATTGATGACCAAGCTGGGATTATGGGATTCTTCTGTCCTGGGGACCATTACTTGTGAAGATCAGTTTAGAGGATCAGAACCTCAATTCATAACCAGGCCAACAGAAGTAGTCATGATCGTACCCTCATTGCTACCAAAGCACAAGCACAGCATATCTATGAAGCCGCAGCTATTTTATTACTCGGGGCTGTCACTGTGATGCAGCAAAGCTGTTGGACCAAAGGAGTTCATATTTTGACCTGTACATTTCAGCTAAGAGCTCTCTACCAGGGCCTGCTAATCCACAAGTGGAAGGCCTGAGGTGTTGAATACCTGCAACTCGTTGAGTTTAAACAACAAGGAGTCTGGTGGCACTTTAACGACTAACAGATTTATTAGGGTATTTTTTATTTTTTAAAGTGCCTCCAGACTCCTTGTTGGTTTTGCTGAAGTAGACTTAGGCTATGTCTATACTACGGAGTTTTTTTCTGGGATACCGGAGATCCAGGGAACATGTCAGATCTTCCAAAAAATTTTCCGGAAGTGCAGATGTGCTCTTTCGGAAGCCATGTATTCCTCATTTTATGAGGAATAAGGGCTCTTCCGAAAGAAGAGATTTTTCCCACATTTGGCCCCTTATAGATAGGCCAAATGTCGGAAAAGTCTCTTCTGTAAAAAGAACTGGAAAAAAGGTACGCAAATTGCGGTTCGCAATTTGTGCACCTTTAAAAAAAAAAAAAAACCAACCCCAAAAACCCAACAGTGTAGACATAGCCTAACGCGGCTATCTCTCTGCAAAAACAGTGAGGAGTACTGTGGCACCTTAGAGACTAACAGGGCATAAGCTTTCCTGGATAAAACCCACTTCAGCTGATGAATTAGAGTGGAGTTTACAGAAGTCATGGGAATAAGTGGGTTTTACCCATGAAAGCTCATGCCCCAATAAATCTGTTAGTCTCTAAGGCTACATCTGCACTGCAAGGTTTTTGCACAAAAATGGCCGTAAAACAGCAGGACAGAGGGCTTTTGCCGGTGTAGGCATAACTCCCTTTTGCGCTACAGTTATTGCACAAAAAGGCAAGTGTGGATGCTATGGGGAAAAAGCACAGGTGCTCTGATCAGAGCTTTCTTGCGCAAGAGCGTCCATACAGTGTGGACTCTCTCTTGCACAAAAGCACATCACTTTTGCAGTGTGCTTTGAGGTGTGGATGTGTTCTGGCTCAAGAAGTTTTTGCGCAAAAACTTGTGCAAAAGGCTTCTTGTGCAAGAAGCCTGCAGTGTAGACGTAGTCTAAGGTGCCACAGGATTCCTCATTGTCATTGAGTTTAGGTGCTCAGCACTTCTCCTAGTTAGAACTTTGGGGGGGGGTTACAAATTAAACATCTCTTTTTTTTGCCTTATTTAAAAGTGAAAGGAAATCCCTGAATTAAATACATTACTGAAAAGCAATAATATGATATGTTCCCAGGTAAGGGTGGGAGGGTCTTGATGTTTAAAACATAGCACTGGGGAGTCGGGATATCTGGGATCTAGTCCATGCTCTGCCACAGACTTCATGTGTGATCTTGGGCAAGGCATTTATCTCCTCTGTGCCTTGGGTTTTCCATCAGCCCAATGGGGTTCCAGAGCTCTAGTTCAAATAGGGTTGCCAGTCCTTCAGGATTGGCCAGAAGTCTCCAAGAATAAAAGATTAATCTTTAATTAAAGACTGCCATGTGATGAAATCTCCAGGAATACAGCCAACCTAATTTGGCAAGCCTAACTTTAAAGGCATGGCAAAAGGTTGAATTATTTAATATCTACATGTTAATTTCCATTAGGCATAGATTTATTTCATTAGTATGTGGTAACCTATGTTCATAGGTAGGCATATATTGATTATATGTTTATATCTTCAATCCCACTGAACATGAAACGGACCCAAAATGAACCTTGAAATAGCATGGATTCCTTATCTTTATCATGTGATGTTTTCTACAACTTCACTTCCAATTTTTCGTATTTTGAATGTAAATATGAGAGTATTATTGTTTAACATTTATGTTATGTTAAGTAAGTGCGTGTGTGTGTGTGTTTGATGCGTCACAAGTAGAGAATAAAGAACTTCAACAGAAGATGCAGGCAGTAAAGTAATTTTTCTCACAAAGTTGGGAAGAAACAAAGACTCTCTTAAACAGAATTACAATATCCTAGCCTCATGAGGTTCTCTATTGGTGATGGTTGTGCTATTTTGGTTCGCTTCTTTCCTGTGCCTGGCTACTAAATGTACCCTGTGGGTGTTACAGCATGGAATGGCTGGGGAATAAAGCACAGGACTGCCCCACCTATATACCCTCTCCCATCCTCAACAAAATAATAATGGTTCCTGGACCGGGAGCTCTTCTGGGGACTTCAGAGACCACTTTTCATCTGATGGGAAGATCCTTTCATAGGAGCTTGAGGAAGAAATTTGTGGTTGCTGCACACTGGTTAATCCCCCAATCTGTCTTTTTTATCCCATGCCATATATCCATTGTTTCTTCCCCTCATTCACTTCTGCCTCTCGGCTAACCCCCATGGATTTTCCTACTTCTCCCTCAGTCTTCTCTCTCTCTTCTCCCTTTCTGTCAAAATTTTCTCTTTTCTCCCTATATGCTTACTTACCTTCTACCTTTTTTCCCTCTTCTTCCTTCATTTCCTTTACATCTCCTTCCTCCACAGTCTCTCTGGTCACTTCCTATCCAATTCTTGCCTCACAAAGCTGTCTCACTTTCTACCCCACCTTCAAATAACCCAGGCCTGGTCTACACTACAGTTAGGTCAACGTAAGGCAGCTTACATTGATCTAATTTTGTCATTGTGTATACTACAGCCTTGTCCCACTGATGTAAATTGACTGTTTCTAGTCCAGCACTATCGGGACCTGACTGGTGCCGAACCTTGGTAGGTCAATATGATAGCAAGTTGGTCTTTTTATTTTTATTTCACCGAGGCAAATAAATGGAACAGCATGTATAATGTTTCTTAATATTGTATGACTGTATTGATACACCCTATATAAGCTTATGCCTAGCCAAGGCTTATCAGCTCTCTTCATAACAATGTTAATGTTATTACACAATTTTACTGTATTGGCATAAGAAAGTAGATAAACCATAAAAAACATGTTTATGCTTAGCAGCATTACCAGTACTTTCCACTGCTTGCTGGTGTCTTAGAAGACATTTAGGGTAAATTAGAACTAAATAACAGTACAGAACGCCGAGAGCCAGGACAGGTGGCTGTAAACAAACTTTATGGGAGACATGGTCACTCCGACAACAAATGGACAACTGAATAACTAAAATCTTGCCAGACCAGAGAGTGCAGGACTAGAGTGGTTCAATAGGTGTATTATACTGATATCAAAATCCTACCACCACAAGAGGCGTAGGGCTTATGTCAGTGTAATCAGGGCAAAGCAGTTTTTGTGTAGATACTGTTATATGCATCAGCTGTTAGCTCTTTTGTCAATTTCACAGCTCCAGTGGACAAGAATATGATGCAGCTAGAGCCCAGTGGCCTCTGCTGCCCTGCAGAGATTGGGAGCTGGGGGGGAAGAAATCAGGGCAGATTAACTCCATTCCCCTCAGAGAATAAGGAGGAGGGAAGCCGCAGGCAGCTTCCACCGAGCTCCTGGAGGAAATGGGAAGGTGACAAGCCCTGGGCAGCTGCCCCTTCACTCCCAGCAATGAACAGATAAGTGGGATCTTGGGGCAGTCTGCTGGGAGCCTGTGGGACAGCCAGGCTCTCAGCAGAGAGCTGCTAGCTTTCAGCTTACCACGCTACCCCTCTGAGATCAGCGGAAGTGCTCCTGGTGAAGACATGCACCACCAACCCAAGAAAAGAATTGTAGACATACGCCACTGCAATAATTACTGCTGTGGTATAAATCAAATTAATATAGGTCAACTTAAGTTTTTAGTGTAGGCATACCCCCAGCCTAGACTACCTCTCCCAAACTACTTAAACTCTTCTCTTCCTCAGGTCGTTAACTGTCTATACACTAATGCTAGGAGCCTAGGTTACAAACAAGTAGCTTTGGAATTGCATGTTTATGAACATGAATTTAATCTAGTTGGTATTACTGGAACCTGGTGGGATGATTCCCATGATTTGAATATTAAAATTCATGTTTATTGTAACCCACATACCTAGTGTGGTTCACTATCCCGTGCGGTGGCACCTAGAGCACAGCAACAGATAAGAACAAGAGACTTCTACCCTTTGAGCTAAAAGCCAGCTGGCTCTCAGCCCATGCAGTAGAGGTCTCTTGGTCTTATCTGTCGCTGTGATCTAGGTGCCACTGCATGGAACAATGCACCACACGAGATGTGTGGGTTACACTTATAACTTACTAAGAAAGGACTGAGTGGGCAAAAGAGGGGAGAGAATGGTGCATTATGTCAAATGGTATTACCTGTTTTTGAGTCTCTGATAACTCAGAAGAAAATGATCCTGAATGTTTCAACATCCTAACAGATGAAGTGCAAGGTGGGGCATTAGTTGATGTGTGCTACGGACCATCCTATCTCACTGGTGGAGTAGGATGACCAGCTTATTTATAACGTATACGGAAAAAGCTGTGTGATCTTGGACAGTGTGACAGTGTCAATAGTGGAGGTCATATGCTGACAGGACAAAAACATCCATGGTATTTCTTTGCTATTTCCTACATCAAAAAGTGTTCCATCTAAAACAGGGAAATTTTTATTAGACTTCTCAAAATTATAGAACTGCAAGGAACCTTGAGAGCTCATCTTGTCCAGTTCCCTGCACTCATAGCAGGACTAAGTGTTACCTATCTAGGTGTTTGGAGATTTTTAAGAGCAGATTGGACAATGTTGGAGATTCCACAACCTCCCTAGGCAATTTATTCCAGTGCTGAACTACACCAAGACAAAGCTTTTCCTAAAGTCCAACCTAAACCTCCCTTGCTGCGATTTAAGCCTATTGCTTCTTGTCCTGCCCTCAGAAATTAAGGAGAATAATTTTCTCCCTCTTTCTTGTAACAACCTTTTAGGTACTTGAAAACTATTGCCATATCGCCTTTCAATCTTCTCCAGACTAAATAATTCCAGTTTTTTCAATCATCCCTCATAGGTCATGTTTTCTAGACTGCTAATCATTTTGGTTGCAATTCCCTAGACTTTTTCCAATTTGTCCGCTTCTTTCCTGAAATGTGGTGCCCAGAACTGGACAAAATATTCCACTTGAGACCTAATCAACACAGAATAGAGCAGAAGAATTACTACTTAGTTCTTGCTTACAACACTGCAGCTAATATATGCCAGAATGATGTTTGCCTTTTTTTTTTTTTTGCTACAGTGTCATAGTTTGACACATTTAGTTTGTGATCCATTATGATCCCTTTCTGCAGAACTCCTTCCTAGACAATCATTTCTATTTTGTATGCGTGTAATTGATCTTTCTTTTCTCAGTGGAGTACTTTTGCATTTGGCCTTATTACGTTTCATGCTATTTTCTTCAAACCATTTCTCCAGTTTATAC
>CM057845.1:227017049-227029309 GCA_030068395.1 Apalone spinifera | reverse complement strand
TAGTTGTTCTTCAAACTCCTTTCTGGCTTTTCTTATTTTTTTACACTTAATTTGACAGAGTTTATGCTCCTTTCTAGTATTCTCACCAGGATTTAACTTCTACTTTTTAAACAATGCCTTTTTATCTCTCATTTCTTTTACTTGGTTGTTAAGCCACAGTGGCATTTTTTTTGTTTTCTTACTGTGTTTTTTAATTGGGGTATACATTTCAGTTGAGCCTATATTGTGGTGTCTTTGAAAAGTTTCCATGAATTTGCATGTATTTTACTTTTGTCACTGTACCTTTTAATTTCTGTTTAACTAACCCTTCTCATTTTTGTGTAGTTCCCCTTTCTGAAATTAAATGTTACAGTGTTTGGCTGCTGAAGTGTTTTTCTCACCGCAGAGATGTTAAATTTTATTACATTATGGTCACTATTTCCAGTTAAATTTACCTCTTGAACCAGATCCTGTGCTCCACTTAGAACTAAATTGCCTCTCCCCTTGTGGGTTCCAGAATCAGCTGCTCCAAGAAGCAGTCATTTTAGGTATCCAGAAATGTTATCTCTGCATCCTGTCCTGAGGTGATGTATACCCAGTCAATACGGGGATAGTTGAAATCTCCCAATATTATTGAGCTTTTTATTTGAATAACCTCTCTAATCTCCCTTAAAATTTCATAGTCACTATCACTATCCTGGTCAGGTCGATAATATATCCCTACTGATCTATTCTTATTATTAGAGCATGGAATTACTATACATGGGAGATTCTGTGGAACATTTTTACTTCATTTGGTTCTACATTTTCTTTCAGATATAGTGCCACTCCCCCTACCAGCACAACTTGTTCTGTCCTTCTGGTATATTTTGTGCCCTGGTCTGACTCTGTCCCATTGATTGTCCTCATTCCACCAAGTTTCTGTGATGCCTATTATATCAATATCCTCCTTTAATACAAGGCACTCTAGTTCAGCCATCTTATTGTTTAGACTTCTAGCATTTGTGTATAAGCACTTTAAAAATGTGTCACTATTTATCTGTCTACCATTGCCTGATGTTAGACTCTTTTTCATTTGATTGTTTCTCATCTGATCTTACCCATACTTTATCATCTTCCATCCTGTCCTCTTTATTAGAACATAGAGAATCTCTACTAATAGACTTAGAGATGTCTCTGTCCAATCCATGTGCTCCTCCGCACCTGTCAGCTTTCCCCCAGCCTTTAGTTTAAAAACTGCATTATGATCTTTTTAATGTGAAGTGCCAGCAATCTGGTTCCATTTTGGTTTTGGTGGAGCCCATCTTTCCTATATAGGCCCCCCTTTTCCCAAAAGTTTCCCCAGTTCCTAATAAATGTAAACCCCTCCTGTCTGCACCATCACCTCATCCGCGCATTGAGGCTCTAAAGGTTCTGCCTGTATACATGGCCCTGCATGTAGAACAGGAAACATTTCCAAGTACACTACCGTAGAGGTCTTGAATTTCAAACTCTTTCCTGGCAAACTCTTTCCTCTTTCAAACTCTTTCCTAAATTTGTCCTCCAGAACCTCTCTCCTATCTTTCCCTATGTCGTTGGTATATACATGTACCATGACCACTGGCTCTTCCCCAGCACTTCACATAAGTCTATCTAGATGTCTCAAGAGATCTGCAACCTTTGCACTAGGCAAGCAAGTCACTATATGATTCTCCCGATCATCACAAACCCAGGGGTATGTCTAGACAGTAAAGTTTTTTCAGAATAATGGCCATTATTCAGAAATATCTATGTGAGCGTCTACATAGCAATTCCGTAATTTTGAAATAACTGACGGCTTATTCTGACTTCTGTGAACCTCATTCTACGAAGAATAACACCTGTTTCAAAATAGCTACTTGAAAATAAGGCATGCTCTACTTCTGATATTTCAAAATAGTCCCTCACCAGGGCCATTGTAAGTTATTCCTCCTGGGGCTCTAAATCGAAATAGCGCATCTACATTAGGGAAGCCTGGTTTGGACTAATTTTGAGGCTTCCCTGCATTGTAGATGTGCTATTTCGATATAAGCTATTTTGGAATAACTATTCTGGAATAGCTTATTCCGAAATAACTGTGCAATGTAGATGTAGCGTAGTGACATCTAATGATCAAAATCATTGGACTGGGCTGGTTTAAAACTTAGGCCATTCTGCCTTTAATGATAAAGCAACTTGTGATAAATTAAATGAGTTTAATTTAGATCCACAGAAGCAAGAAAATTGAGTTATGGATTTTACTTCAATTTTAACTCACCAGCTTATACCTGTTGTAGGTATTGTGAGATCTAAGATGAGTCCATAGCATTACTAGTCATATGGACTGCTGTATATGAAGTAAATTAAAATAGAATGGAAGCTTACAAGTACACTTTTTGAGAATTAACATCTCCTAACTTGTTTCATATCTTAAGAATGCAGTGTGAGAAGGCAGTTGGGCTACTTACTGTTTTCTGTTTTTTGTTTTTTAGTTGGCTGAGTTTTTGCCATCTGTATTCATTAACTGCTGTGTGCATTTACACCACTCAAAGGCAAGGTGGATGCAAGGCTCTGGTTGCAGTGAGAGTGAAAATGATTGAGGGATGGGGAATTGATTTTGTAGAGGACACCAAAGCAAGTCCCTGGACTTGTCATGAGAGGGAGGCCTGGCTAGGTTCTATGTGACCAGCTAAATTGGCTCTGTTGAGCTGCTATGTAGCTTTGTATTTCCCCCATCTGAAGTCAGTTATCATGGTCATTGACTTACTGCAGTGCTCAAGAGTAACTGTGCCCCCACTCCAATTCTGTGTTTGCCTCTGAAGCAAGACACCTGGTTTGAAGTTGATTAATTTCATTACAAACCTTTCTGTAGAAAACAGCCTTTATTTGTCTTCTGGGGAGGGATTTGCCCTGGCAGTTCTGCCGAGATAGATGTGAGGTTACCTAGGTCTTAAATCTAGGTCCACAGGTCTCTCAGGGTGCGTCTACATTGCACCGTAGATCGAAATAGGATTTGCAATTTGAGAATCCTAATTCTACCAGAAGCACCTCCCGCAGAAGTCTTGATTGGAAGATTGTCTGAACTCACCGACTGGCCTGGCATCAATATTTAAGTCAGGAAGAGGAACAGAAAGTGAAACTCTAGCTCTGGTTCTGTTTTTTTGGCACATGATTCTTGCTCTGACCACTAGGCTGCCAAGACTGCGTGAGGATATAGAGATTTCATCCCACATCTTCTATCAACTCAGATTCCTTCTCTCTAGGCTTGGATGAAACATGACATTGGAAGTCCTGGCTCACAGAGCTGACTCTCAGCTGGGTGTTTTAGTGCCAAGGAACAGAATGTGCTTTCCAAATTGAACTGAGACTCTGCAGAGAGTAACTGTACATGCAAATAAACTGCCGCTTAACTGTCTGACTGTATCCTTGACTGGTGAACGGAGCCAGTAGAGGCTTGAACTTTTTTTCTGAGCCTTGGGGAGCACTATAGCATTCAGGAAGAGTGAAGTGGGTCTCAGCAGTGCTTGTGGTTTAGCTGGCCCAGTGGAAGGAGGTGGATGGTAATGCTGACAAGTAAAAGATAAGCTGCCTCTGTTGCTGAAGGAGACTGGGTTAAAAAATGGTTTCTAGGCACTCTCTTATGGCATGGCTGCTTTGTTCTGGCAAGACCCCCTAAGCCCGTGGAGACCAATCTTATTACATAGAAGGGCCACATAAACCTTAGCACAGCCTTGTGAGTGCCACATAGATTCTACATATTTTAGTCACTTGTACTGATTTCAGTTCAGCTTGATTCATATTTAGGTAGATTGTTTCTATGTACAGGACTGTCTGTTGGCTCACTTGTGTAAACTGAAACGATGCAAACGTGAATACACAATACTAATGAATTGTTTGTTTTTGTGTTTAAGCAAGCCTTATGAAATGCTCGGGTGGGCCTTAGGTTGACTTTCTCTGCCCCTAAGGCAAATGCAGCTTTTTTCATTCTGAGTTTGAGTCACCCAAACTCCCAAGTGACTCCCATCGCTGAGTACCCCTCCATCTCCAGCCTGTGCCTAGTCAGCTGCCTTATTTTATTTTATTTTATTTTTTATTTTATTTTATTGTGTGCAGAGTCCTCCATTTCTTTATTTTCCAATCTCGCCCACCTAATAGACTGTCTCCAAGGAAGAATATCTTCTTATCCACGGAAGTGTCACCAACAAATATCTGGGCTTGTCTGCATGTAGGTTTATGCTGATTTAGCTAAAGGTGTAATTTAAAATGTACTCAAACTGTGGTGTGGATGCTCTTCAACCATTATAAACCCAGTTTACTTTAACTTATCTTAAATTGATTAGGAACAGGTGTTAACTAAACCAAGATAAACTACCCTTAAACTGATGTGAGTGTCTGCACAGGGTTTTGCACTGGTTTAAGTAAATTTTTAAAAACTGGTTCAAACTAAATGTATGCAATTTCAGCATGTACAGAAAGCATCTGTCTCTTTTGTGAACAATTTCCATCTGTAGAGTCCTGCGTGAATACAACATTTGTACAGTACCTGCATAAATGAACCCTGGCTATCTGCATTGACATTCATGAATGCAGATTCCTGCGGAGATCTGCAAATTTGCAGGGCTCTCTATCCATCTGGCTGGCTGCTGCACCACCGAGAGCATGGGAGGCCACCCTGATTGCTGCTGCCAGTAGGCAGATCCCTTTCTTGCTGCCAGAAACTACCGTGAATCTTGCTGAGCAAGTGCTCTGGCATGTCGTCCCTTGCTGCTCCCTCAACTAAATCAGGGCCAGGAGGATGTGGCCAAGAAGTGGCAGGGGCTGAAGGGGAAGGGGGGAGCAGGGCATACATGGCAACAGCAGTGCAGGTGAGGAAACCAGTACCAGCCACGTGCTGCCTTCCTGCATCAGTCTGCTATACCAGGCTGTTTCCAGGATCCCCAGCATCCTCTGCCTCCCAGTAGGTCCCTGAATTCCAGCACCTCCTGCACCCCTTCTTCCCCCTTAGGTATCTTCAGAAGTGCCAGCACTGCAGGAACCCTGTACTTGCAGGAGCTTCAACAGACACCCTCCCAGCTTCCTCTCATACTCCCCAACCAGGCAAGATTGTCAGATAACCTCAAGCACCTGCCTGCCCCAGCCACAGTCAGCAAGGATTGTGCAGCTCCATGTCTGACACCTGCTACTGCTGGGGACACGGACTGTTGCCATATGCCTCCGTATATGGTTCTATGAAAATTATTTGCAGATATGCAAAGTACCTCATTACATTTGCATAACATGTCATACGGAGGAGCACAGAATGTGGCAGCTCTGCATCAGGCTATGTGCACTGGGGGTCCCCTGCATGCCTAGCTGCTTAGCATTCCTTAGCATTTGCTGCTGCACCAGCCAGGGCTTTCAGCTTCACTACAACAAATATGTGGGAACAGTGTAGGCAAAAATCAATCAGGTACTCTGACTCATTTCACCACTAGTTTTTTTGAACACCCGATCAATTGCCTACTGCTCACTCCTCCCCCTCACTCTCTGCCTCCTCGGGTCACTTACTGTGTCTACAGGCTCGCTCTCTTCATTTCCTCCCTCCCACCTTACTTTTCCAATAGGCACACTCTCCCTCTTTTTTTCTTGGCCTGTGGGGCTGTGTGTCTCCCTGGTGGGCTGTCAAGCAGCAGCCCTTCTATTTTAACTGCTGCTAACAAAGCTATGTCTTCTGGGGTTGAGTCATCGGGGAGAAAAAAGCTATCCTGTTGTAAGCGCTTACTGGAGACAAGGCCCATATGACATTTTATGCAAATGTAATGAGGTATTTTGCATATCTGCAAAATATCTGCAAATAATTTTCATAGAACCATAAACTGAAGCAGTTGGGGGAGGGGGAGGAGAGCGAGAGAGGGCATGCTGGCTCCCCTGTCCCCTATTAATGCAGAGCTGAAGCGTGGGTTGATTCTGGGACCCAGCATGAGCTGGAACTGAAATGTCGGCCAGCCCATAAAAAATGTACTTGCAGAGCAGTGGGCAGGAGGGAGGGGTGTAACCTGTAGCCAATAGCGTTAACCGATAAGCACCCACTTATCAGTAATCGTTTAATCGACTACACTGTTACATTCCCTAGTATATAGCTCATGCAGTAGATAAATAAGTGTGGTGAGGGGAATATATATATATAAAAATATATATAATTTTTTTTTTGAGGGAAGGGGAACAAATTCCAGCCAAATGAAATTTCTCCAAACGACTGGTGTTAATGAGCAACTGGTTAACCTGTTACCTGATAAGCATCACCCTTAATGGTGCAGAGTGGGGCCAGAAAAGTGAAAGATTTGTTCTGGGTCCAGCGGCTCTGCCCTGCCAATCCACACACAGACTTTGCAGGCAAAGTAGAAGAGCTTAAATAAAGGGAGAAGCTATCTCATTGGTAGACAGGCAGGGGAGGTAAACTGGCCTGCACGCTGAGCTCCTGGGATTGAGCTCATGCTGCCTAAAGCCTGAGTTCTGACCAAGATTAAGAAGGAATTTGTGAGTCTCTGAAGGGCAGAGACTGTAACTTTGTGTGTAATTCGTTACTTTGGGAGCTGATAGGAAATGATCCACGGTGGCAGTTGCACCAGCACCCAAGACTTAGTTGCAGCATTGGACCTATAGCAGAGCTAAGGGGAATAGTGGACCCAGATTCCCCTACTAACTCCTGAAGAGGCCTTAACAGTGATGCAGGGAATGAAGCTGCCGGGCGGGGTGAATATCTTGAAGATAGAAGAATCAGAGCAATGAGATATGGACCCAAAACGGAAGGAGTCTCCTGCTTAATTCTAAAAGTCTCTCTGTGAACTCTTTCTATATGCCCTGAAAGGTAGAGACTTGAGTATGTGACCTGCCTGGAGAGCAGAGTCACTGGAAAGGACAAACCGCTGTAGGGTGGAGTGCTAGTAAAGAAGTGGGGAACATCTGGAAGGAAGACAACTGGCCACACATCTATCTACTTAGCAGCTGTGGTGGTGACTGTCTGCCTTCAATACTATCCATCGACATAACTGGGGGTGTATAATTGTGATGCCTTTCTTCTTAATTCCAGAAGAAGATGGACAATAAGTATGTTAATTGCCAATATGATTCATGTGAGAGAAGATGTGGATTACGGAATTAGCCCTTGAGAAGCTGCCATATTACAACCTCAGTGTTGATTAGGTATAGAGCAATACGGCAAAAGCAGTTTCAGTTTTGTAATTTTTTAAATTTTTCTGTTCAACATTAATAATATGAACAGTTAATTGTGATTCTCCTTCAGCTTATGTAGTAGTATGTGATCTGGGCAAGTTATTTAAAAACAACCCTCTCTGTTACAATTTCCCCATCCATAAAATGAGGGAAACAACTTCCTTTCTTCACAGGGATGCTGTGGTGATAAATTTATTTAGTCTGTGTAAAGTGCTGAGATATATAGTGATGCAGGCCATATAAGAAAGTAGACAGAAATATAGACCACCTTCTGAAACCATGATCTACATCAGTATCTCAGCAAAAGTCAGGGGAAGAAGAGAAATTTCCAACCAAAAGTCTTGCCATTAATATGGATTACCAACTTTAACTGCACTTCAGTGAAGATTTTTTAACTGGAAATTAGCTGATAACATGATCTAAACCAGTGTTTCTGAAAGTGTTCCACTAGATCACTTTGAGAAACGCTTTAACTGGCCGCCCCAGTTTGTTAATTTATTGGCGCTGCAACCATGCAGCCTCGCGGCTCCCATTGGTTCCATTTTGCTCTTTGCAGCCAAGGGGAGCCGCAGGAAGTAGTGGCTTGGCCCGTGCCTCTTCTTGTGGCTCTCCTTGGCTACAAAAAGCGAAATGGAGCCAACGGGAGCCACGAGGCTCTGTGGCTGCGGCGCCGGTAAATTAACAAACCGGGGTGGCCAGTTAATGTGTTTCTCAAAGTGATCTCGCAGAACACTTTCAGATACTCTGGTCTACATGCTCTGTCAAATCAAGAATTTTGCAAAATATTCCAATATTCCAAAATTATGTTCAGCGAATATGAGTTAAACATTTGGAATGCCTTCATATTTGTCTACATATATTCAGTGAAGAATTGTGTACACATCTTATGTATCAAATGCATTCAAATATTTACACAGTTGGTGTTTAATACAAAAACATTAAAATATGAGATAATCCATTTTTATAAAGGAAATGAGAACAATTCACTAACTATAGTATATTGTAACTAAAATTAGAAATTTCATTAAGAGTTATATACTGGATGCCTCAAAAATGCAGGGTACCCTGCAAATTCATCTTCTGTGCAGCCTTGCCTGCCCACTTTACGATATTAGTTAAATAATACTTAAATATTTACAAATATACAAGAACTTGATTAGCATGTGCACCAAATTGGTGTATTTGTGTGTACATCCCTTAATATGTGCACATATGTAGGTATGATTTTTGTAAGCATATTAAAGTTTGTGTGTATATGAGACTTTTGGTCTCTGTGTTTCACATGTGCTCTTGAAATTCTGGCCAACAGTGGAGTCCACTGTAAATCCATGGTTTTATAAATAAGTGGAAATATTATTGACTTCAGTGAGAGCAAGATTAGTCAGAAGGATTAGGCACTGGTTTGTATTTCACGGAAACACACAAATTCTTTTTTTAACTGAATTATATGTTTATGATCAGTTTTTTTAAAAAAATTAGAGTTACTTGAACTTAATATGGTACAGCTGTTGGTGAGAATTAATTTTTAGGCTTAACAATTTTAGTTATATCCCCTCAGCTCTGATTTTTTTTCAGTTTGTTTGCTTTAGTTTCATTGTCTTACCTTAATTTTTCCCCCACCTCTGAAACCAGGAAATTAATTTTATTGATTGGCTGGTACTTATCTTAAATTATTTTCCTACAGAAATTTTCATCAGAAAATGTTCTATAGAGTTATTCTAGTTCTGTTTGCTTTTCCTAACTAAAACAAGAATACACTTAACACCGTTCCTGTGATCTTTCCAATCCTCTCTCACAAAAAAAATCCTCACAAAACTGTAAACTCATGCGTATTATTTAGTTTGGGGTTATGTCTTACATAGTATCATGTTGTCTGGTGTTTAGACAACAGTCGCATCCAGTTTTCTTTTGCATTATACATCCGGTGCCTGTGATTCTACCAAGAAAATATTGTTGCATTATAACACGTAACCTGACAGTCCATATTAATTACTTCAGAATGAAGTTATATCCATGTTTGAGTACAGGCCAGAAATTCCCCTAAGGTTCTAACTTAATTTGTAGAAACCTAATATGACCAGTTTTTTTGTAGGAAATCTTAAGGTTGGACTTTTGTCAAAGCTGTTGTGAAGTGCATTTTTTATGGTTTCCTCCCCTATCTCCAAATTCTGACTTTTGGTATTTGGAAAGTGTGCGCTAGTCACTAGTGGGTGAATTTGTTGGAAAAGATTGAGCAAACGTTAGAGATGGCTGGAGTTGTGCAAAACTGAAAAAGTTATTCTAGTTTGAAAAGAGACCATATACATATTCTTACTCAGCAGATCTCCTCTTCTCTGGCAAATCCACAGATAATTCGGTATGGGAGAATGAGCTCTTTCTAATCAGATTTTTACATTACCAACATGTTTTGGCCACCATTCCAAAGAACATGCTTCCAAATGATGCTTATTTGGTGACACTAATTTTTTTTAAAAGTATTAATTAAATATGTGACTGAACTCTTTGAGGGAGAATTGTATGTCTACTCTTTATTTACCCACATTCTGCCATATATTTCTCGAACGATTACCTAGCACATGTTCATTTTAAGAACACTTTCACGGCAGGTTTAACAAAACACAAAGAAGGTACTAATGTGAGTTTTCTAAAGATAGTCACATTATTCGACCCAAGATTTAAGAATCTGAAAATGTCTTCCATAATCTAAGAGGGGTGACGTGTGGAACATGCTTTCAAAAGTCTTACAGAACAACAGTTCGATGCAGAAACTACAGAACCTGATCCATTCAAAAAGGAAAATCAAGATTCTGCTGGTGGCATATGGCTCAGATCATGAAAAAAATATGCATTGATCCACACTGTTTTGGATTGTTATTGAGCAGAACCCATCATCAGCATGGAACATGTTTTCTGGAATAATGGTTGACGAATGAAGGGACATATGAATCTTTAGCACATCTGCCACAAAACTATCTTACAAGGCCTAGCTACTACAATGCCATGTGAATGCCTGTTCTCTCCTTTGAGTGTCACTGTAAACAAGAAGTTGGTGGCATTATCTCTTGAAAACTTGTTAGAGTATTTTGGATGAACAAGAAGTAGGACTGATTGGACTCTAAAGTTTTTAATTTTTATTTTTGAATTCATTTTTTAGATAATTCTTTATTTGTAAGTTCAATTTCATGATAAAAAGATTACACAATAGTACTTTCATTAGGTGAATTTTTTTGTTAAATTGCAAATATTTATAATAAAAATAAATAAAATGTGAGCATGGCCAGTTTGTATTCTGTTATAATTTAAATAAATATACTTGAAAATATAGAACACATCCAAAAATATTTAAATGTTATCCTGTTATTTAATACAGTAAAATTCCAATAGTCCGGCATCCAATAGTCCGGCACTCCTGATAGTCCGGCATCAAAATGGCAAGAGCCTAGTGAGTGAGCTTCATCAAAAAATGAGTCACAAGGTAAAAGCAGCAGCAGCTGAACTGAGCAAAAAGGGTAAAAAAGGCTTAAAAAAAACTAACACATTACAGTATGCTGCATACAGTATGTACAATAAAAAGGGTTAAGAACACTTTATATACAGTATATAATGTATACAGTATATATATAACCTGCTTATAGTACCTCCTGATAGTCCGGCATATTTGATAATCCAGCACCACCTAAATCCCATGAGTTCCGGATTATCGGAAGTCTACTGTAGTATGATTACTCCAAATACTTATTTATCACGTGGCAGCCCTAATTTGTATGTGGTTTTTTAAAAATGGTTTCTACTGTATTAAAAAAGGAACAATTTTAAAAAGGAGGATACTGATATAATAGGCCTCACAGAAACCTGGTGGAGCGAGGACAATCAATGGGACATAATCCTTCTGGGGTACAAAATATATCGGAAGGACAGAAAAGATCATGCAGGTGGGGGAGTGGCACTATATGTGAAAGAAAATTTAGAATCAAATGAAGTAAAAATCTTAAATGAATCAACATGTTTGATAGAATCTCTATGGATAGTAATTCCCTGCTCTAATAAGAATATAATAGTAGGGATCTATTATCGACCACCTGACCAGGACAGTAATAGTGACTATGAAAAGCTAAGGGAGATTAGAGAGGCTATCAAAATAAAGAACTCAATAATAGTGGGGGATTTCAACTATTCCCATATTGACCGGGTACATGTCACCTCAGGATGAGATGTAGAGACAAAATTTCTTGATACATTAAATGACTGCTTCTTAGAGCAGCTGGTACAGGAACCCACAAGGAAAGAGGCAGTTATCTATGTAGTCCTGAGTGGTGCACAGGATGGTCCAAAAGGAAACTATAACAGGACCACTTGGTATATATTATACCATAATATAATAACATTTAACATTTCTGTGGTAGGAAGAACACCTGAGCAGCCCAACACTGTGGCAATTAATTTAAAAAAGGGGAACTATGCAAAAATGAGGAGGTTAGTTAAACGGAAATTAAAAGTGACTAAAGTAAAATCCCTGCAAGCTGCATGGACACTTTTCAAAGACACCATAATAGAGGCCCAACTTAAATGTACACCCAAAATAAAAAACACAGTAGAAGATCTAAAAAATAGCCACTGTGGCTTAACAACCATGTAAAAGAAGCAGTGAGAGATAAAAAGGCATCTTTTAAAAAGTGGAAGTCAAATCCTACTGAGGTAAATAGAAAGGAGCATAAACACTGCAACATTAAGTGTAAAAATGTAATAAGAAAAGCCAAAAAGGAGTTTGAAGAACAGCTAGCCAAAAACTCAAAAGGTAATAATAAAAAAGTTTTTTAAGTACATCAGAAGCAGGAAGCCTGCTAAACAACCAGTGGGGCCCCTGGACGATCGAGATACAAAAGGAGCACTTAAAGCCGATGAAGTCATTGCGGAGAAACTAAATGAATTCTTTGCTTCAGTCTTCATGGACGAGGATGTTAAGGAGATTCCCAAACCTGACCTGAGCTTTGTAGGTGACAAATCTGAGGACTTGTCATAGATTGAAGTGTCATTAGAAGAGGTTTTGGAATTAATTGATAAACTTAACAGTA
>CM057845.1:226995640-227016949 GCA_030068395.1 Apalone spinifera | reverse complement strand
TCAACTTATTCATAAATGATCTGGAGAAAGGGGTAAATAGTGAGGTGGCAAAGTCTGCAGATGATATTAAACTGCTCAAGGTAGTTAAGACCAAAGCAGACTGAAGAACTTCAAAAAGATCTCACCAAACTAAGTGATTGGGCAACAAAATGGCAAATTAAATTTAATGTGGATAAATGTAAAGTAATGCACATTGGAAAAAATAACCCCAACTATACATATAATATGATGGGGGCTAATTTAGCAACAACTAATCAGGAAAGAGATCTTGGAGTCATCGTGGATAGTTCTCTGAAGACGTCAATGCAGTTTGCAGTGGCAGTCAAAAAAGCAAACAGGATGTTAGGAATCATTAAAAAAGGGATAGAGAATAAGATGGAGAATATCTTATTGTCCTTATATAAGTCCATGGTACGCCCACATCTTGAATACTGCGTAAAATCATGAGTAGTGTGGAGAAAGTGAATAAGGAAAGGTTATTTACTTGTTCCCATAGTATAAAAACTAGGGGCCACCAAATGAAACTAATGGGCAGCAGGTTTAAAACAAATAAAAGGAAGTTCTTTTTCACATAGCACATAGTCAATCTGTGGAACTCCTTGCCTGAGGAGGTTCTGAAGGCTAGGACTATAACAGGGTTTAAAGAGGACTAGATAACCTCCATGAATTTAAGTCCATTAATGGCTATTAGCCAGTATGGGAAAGAAATGGTGTCCCTAGCTTCTGTTTGTCAGAGGGTGGAGATGGATGGCAGGAGAGAGATCGCTTGATCATTACCTGTTCAGTTCACTCCCTCTGGGACTCCTGGCATTGGCCACTGTTGGCAGACAGGGTACTGGGCTGGATGGACCTTTGACCCAGTATGACCGTTCTTATGTTATTCTTTTCTGTTGCTCTTTTATATGGATAACTATGTTTTAACCTTACATTTTACATTAGTTTATACAATTAATTTTAAATGTCAATGTTGGGCTAAATTTGAACACCATTTCCCTTTAAAGTATTTTTACCATTGAAATAATTTTCTTTCTAAATGCACTTCCATCTGTTTAGTCAGTGTGAAATATGATCTCTTTTATAGAGGATTTTAAAGAGATTTCAACTGTTACCTAAAACACATTAAAACAACTTGTTGTTTTTCAATATGTTCCTTTAGTAATTAACACGCATTAAAGAACAATCATATTGTTTGATGTACTTGGCAATATTCATTCAGGAGGATGGTATCAGAACTGGAATACAACTGTGGGGATTTTGTAGGACCAGGACCCAGCGAGAGCACCCAATCGGCTAAGCATGTTGGCATAGTTCTTTTCTATCCTAAACCTAACTTTGGGTAATGGAATAAGTCCCTCGCTGTTATGAATCCTAAAAAAAATAAATAAATACTGCTATTAAAAAAAGTGGCATTTTGCCAAATTTCTGTAAAGCACCAACAATTCTTTAAGCAGATTTTTTTCTTCATCAGATATTTAAGGATGCCAGCTGTTGTAGTGTATACAATTTGTTTAATCAGCAAAGGAATATTAATAGATCTTTGGAATGAGACTATTCTTTCTAATTAGTTATTAACCTTTAAATCCTGGATTCTCTGGAGGATCAAATGTGATCCATGTCATATGTGCCACTGAGTCATTTGATTTAGTTTAAAGCAGCCGAACATCTTACTGATAATGGGCATTAAAAACAGCCATCTAAAGATAGCCAATAGATTTTTCCTGTGAAATGAAATTTTATCAAGTGCTAATTAAATTGTATATAAAGTTCAGGAAATTAATATCTGTATATGTAGCCATGTAATATATAGCACAGGCACTAAATTAGCAATAAGAATGGTGGCTGTATAAGATAAATGTATAGAAACCAAGATTGTTTTAAATTGGTGTGGGGAACCTTTTTCGGGTTGGCGGCCACTTACCCACAGAAAAATCAGTCAGGGCCTGCAAACAAGTGAGAAACAAAAGCAAACAAAAACCTTCACTGACGTGACTCCCAACTGAGAAGCAGGAAGATACTTCCCACATTCCCCTCGCACACTAGAACCTGCGTGGGGGGGCGCACGCAGATAGATTTTTGTGTGCTCCAGTCCACAGTGGGGCGACAGAGGACTGGAGCACCAGCATGGGTTTGATGCTGGGGGAAGAGCCTTAAGTCTTGGGCCAGACCCAGACAAGCTGGGGGCCACATCTGGCCCCTGGGCCTTATTATTCCCACCCTTCTTTTAAATATATAGAAACCATAGCTTGTTTTAAGTTCAGTTTGATCACGTTTTAATCAATGCACCTTTCAGAATTTGCTGGTCTCTGTGAGCTTGAGATAATTTCTTCTGAGATGGAGTGTAAAGGGAGAAGTCAAAAAGAAGGGCATGGCATTGCTGAAGTAACGTAGCTCAGTTTTGAGGGCAGCGAGTTCTTGGCTGTGTTTGGTTGTTGGCAGTGTTTTTGTGATGGTGTGCTCGGACATGTGGTACGTCTTTTTTTTTTTTCCCTTCCTTTCCCCCCTCAACTTTTTTTCCTTCCTTCCCCCCTGAACTTTTTTTTCCCCCTCTTCCCAACAACTTTGAGCCTGGAGTACCGGCACCTTTTTTCTTACAAAAAAAAGCACTGGTTGTTGGTATTGGAGGTCTGCATTGCTATGAATACCACAAGGACCCTGAGTAAAATGAAACATTTTAGAAAGTGTGCTGATTTTTGCCTAAGTTGTTTTTTTCAAGAGATGCATGTAAGAACAATGGTGCATTTAAATAAATAGGAATATTTTTGTAAGAAAAAAGTAGGTATCTGTTATAACTGGATGTGGCCACTCTGTGGGCAGAATTTTATAGTTTACTAGGCATTCTGTGCATGCAAAACATCAAATTTCTGAAAACACTAGGGAAAAGCCAGCAAAACCAAATTACTTTTTTCTTGTAAAATAATTACAAAATTAGTGCATGTAGAGAATATAGTAGATTTGAATTTGTCTTGGACTTTAATAGGGTGTTTGGATTGCATCATAGGGAATCTTTTTTGAAATGTAATTCAAATTGATCAACATGGATGGTAGCACTTTCATGCAGAATAAAAGCTGCTTGGATGACGGTAAAAAAGGTAAATGGCAGTGCCTCAAACTAGAAGTTATAGCTGTATAATGAAGAACCACAGAGGTCATTGTTAGAACTTGTTTAACATCCTCATGATTTTGCATTCCTTATGTGAATAGTGTACAACAATAAAAGAGTAATATCAAAACGAACAAGCATAACTTATCAGTACAAATTCTATAACATTAGCAAACTCTGAATGTAAGTCCATTTGCTGAAAAATGGACAGATGCTGTGGTGATTAGAAAATATGCTTCACAAAAATGCTGTTTAGCAAGCTTCCCACACACTATGAATGTGGGTATGTCTAGTTGCAAAAGTTTCTTATTAAATTCCTGTCAAAGAGCTCTGTAATATAAAAGTATATCACCTTTTCAGTGGAAGAGCTGTCTGTGAGCATGGCTATCAATTATCCACTTCTGAACATTAGTCCTGGTTTAATCAGTATCATTTCTGTATAAAGAGATGCATATATTTAAATATTTCTGTGTGCTCTATACACTGAGGTATGTCTGTGTAATTCAGAAGTGACTTGATAGTCTGTGGTCTACCTGACATAATACAAGAAATAAACTACTTTCAGCTGAAACTGCAATTTCAAAACACTGTAAGACGAAATTTATTCTAATGGTGAATCTAGGAATTATTTTCTGTATATTTTTGAGTAAGTCACTTATCCTCTTGGTGCCTCTGCTTTGCTATGTGTGAAATAGAGATCATATTTATTTACCTTTCTTCCTTCCAAAAGAGGTTGGGAGGTTTAATTGGTAAATATTTACATAGTGGTTTGAAAATATAGTGGTTAAGTGTTCCTGTAGCTCATTGGGAGAAGAGAGCTATACCTGAAGCTACCAAAGGCTCCTACAGCTATATATAGGGATTTTGATGTTCAGTTGTTGATCTAGATGATGAAATTTGGGCACCCCAAAATAGAGACACCCAGCATTAAAAGCCTCTTTTCAAGACTTGGGGCTAAGTGCATAGCATTGTGCATTGTTGCCTAGCAGCAGCACACTGTCAGGAGAAACAGCACTAAGCTGAAGTGGGTTTTTTTTAGGATAGTGTTTATTCCTCTTGGAAACAGGTCTTCATTTCTAACTATGCAAAAA
Source organism: Apalone spinifera (assembly GCA_030068395.1). Taxonomy (NCBI): domain Eukaryota; kingdom Metazoa; phylum Chordata; order Testudines; family Trionychidae; genus Apalone; species Apalone spinifera. The sequence continues at coordinate 227,012,758 of CM057845.1, read as the reverse complement.
TGTGACACATTAGAGATTCTTATAAAAACGGTGGTATACACAATATAATACTGTTTCTATGTTTATGCTAAAAATCCTTTCTAAATTTTGAGAGGAAAAACATGTTCCTTTTGCATCGATTTCCCACATATGTAAAAATTATCATTTGAAAAATATAAAATAATGGGGACCCTAGACACCTGTATATTCACATCCTACAAACTGTTGCAAAGGTACTTGTACAAAATATGCCTCGTGAATATCACTTGAAAATTAATAACATGCTGGTCAATAATATTGTAAAATGTGTGTGTGGTAATGCTGTTTGTGGTGATAAGGATGTCCTCTAATATTAGGAGTTAAAGTCTGTATTTGAATAAAGTAGAAAACAGGTCAGCTCAGGTCTTGAATAAAAATGAAGCAAGTTGAACAGTGATAACGGAAATGCAATTTACTTATGAGGTAAACAAAACCATCAGAGCTCACTGGGTGAATGGGAAATCAACATGTCTGGATCACAAAGGAAGGACATCTGTTAGTGGTATTAGGAATAGCCACAGAGATATTTACATTGTAGAACTGCAGCAAAAAGCCTCACATTGGAACACTCCAGGGGAAACCTTGATCAAGATGGAGGCTCTCCCCAGCCAGTTGACAGTAGTCTGAACTTCAAGGGATCAATTGGGCCTTTGAAACAAAGGCAGACGTTCAGGAATAAGGGCACACAGAAAAACACTAACATATCCTTCACCTGAGAAGACTGGTGCTGTGGACTCTGTCAGAATCCTGGCTTAGAGCTAGCTAGCTAGTCTTTGCTGGAAAAGGAAGATTTTTGTGAGGAAATCACCTTGAACAAAGACTGCAGTTTGTTAAATTAGGTCTCAGCTATTAGAAAATATATTTTTACTTCTTCTTAATTTGTAAACCTTTCTATTTTTATTCCTTATACTTGGCATCACTTAATTCTTGTTTAATAACTTTTACTGTAAACCAGCTCAGTGCTGTGATTGAAATGTTTGTCAAATGCCAGTTAAATTAATGAGCTACAATGTATTGACTAGTATGTCCTTTCCTCATTTGTCTTAGCAGTTTATTCTCTACTCAATGGTATTTGAACAAAGGCTTTCCCTGACAAAATTCCTATACAGTATTTTGTAAGTGCTTTACCAAGCAGAGATGGGCTTAACGCTCTGCTATAGCCCTAGTCAACTCTTAACTCCTGGTCTTACTCCAGTATGCCAGCAGGCACCCTGTTGTTATATGCAAATTGGTTTGAAGTTGAACTGCATAAAAACCAAAGTAATTGATCCCTTTGCAGCTGTGATTTACAGCCTGGTTACCTTCACCCTACCATGCATCCTTCTGAAACATCACTTAGATTTGATACTGATCCCATAGAAGTTGATAGTAAAGCTCTCCTGGATGTCAGTGGGGTGGATTAGGGGTCTAATGGTCCCAGATTCTCAATACCTTCCTAAGTCCAGCCTTTCTTCCCAGAGGGCCACATCCTTACCCTTTCAGGCTTACCTACTTTATGTTTGTTCCGGTGTCTGGGTCACTGGGGATGCAGGAGGCTTTCTATCCAGCTCATATTTTGTTCATAAAAATCTTAAAATTTACCAACTAAATACAGTGGGAGTTCCGAGTTGTGATATCACAAAATAACTACATTTAACACCGGGTTTCCATGGGGAGAATTTCACAGGGAAAACTCATTGACACTCAGATTCAAAAGAGAACGTATACAAATACTGATGCATGTTATTTCTCAAGTATGCGTCTAAATGTGTTTTTGCGAACAACAGGTTTAATTTGTCTTGTTTTGTCTCTTACTTTTTAAAAAGTGTTTATGAGAAGAATCCGAAAAATGATCTTGCGCTGCATTCTGTTCCATTTCTGAAAAGTTTATGACATCTTACTTTTCCGGAGTTTGAGAGGAGAGGTTTTTTGTATCAAAATTCCATTCTATGAATTTTCATCAAGACTATCTGAAATAACTATATGATTTTCAACTGCTGAATAATTTATCAGGAGGAGTGATTTCCCTCCCCGCTCCATTTCTGAGGTGCAGGGACTTGTGAGAGGTGGAAGCTGTGGTTTACTCTTGAGAATATAAAGAAAAATTTAGTGGAGCATAACAGCTCATTTTAGTAATTACAGAAGTGTTTCAAATTGCAGCCTTCTGCTGAGCACAGAGAGTCACTAATCTTGTATTACAATGAAGTAAGAATGCAACTTGCAATAAATTTGGATATTTTAGGAGGACTACAGAATATAAATAGTCAGTTGGGTTCAACAAGACTAGAATTGATTGAACAATCATATCAGCAAAACTTTACCAGTTGTACTTTAGAGTGGAGTGAGGAACCAGATGCGGCCCCTAGCTTGCCAGCTTCAGCCCCCAAGGCTCTGACTTTAATGGATTCTTTTTGCAACTTTATTTGTTGGCCAAATATAAATAGGCATATTAAGGTATATATCTCTGTACATAGATGCTGTCATACTTATAATAGAGAGAGATACTTCTTATAGTTAGGATTGGTGTCCAGGAAACTTGAACAGATAGTGAAAAGGCCCAAGCACAATTTATACCCATAAAATTTTCACATGAATTTTCCATCTGCAAGTCAAAATCAGACTATATGTACATGTGCTTGTCTAATTGTGGACATAATATTCTTACCTTTCATGTACAAATCCTTTTTTTTATTATTTTTTGCAATTTAATTTCACTACGTATGGTTGGTTCTTAAACCCTCCGTATCTTTTTATAAACCATAGTATGGCAAGGAGGTAGGGCATTTTGAAAGTCTCGTGCTTAAAATTAGGGCAAAATTGTGTCTCTGGACCACTTTGGCATTTCAAGGGTTGTCTGCAATGGGCATTTTAAAAAACATAGCAACACCAATGACTTAAACATCTATATAGCTATATTGGTGCAAATATCCCAAATGTATGCATATAAGCCCTTAACAAAATCTGTTTTTAAGTATTGTAGATTTGTACGGCAGCATTGTGATCAGGTGTATTATTTCTTAACTTATCTATTTCCATACCATCTGGCCACTTCTCAGCGGCTAAGCTTATGATTGTTTATAGTTCCATTTCAGATCCTTTATCAAGCAGAACTTGCAAACAAGAAGAACTTGGCTCTACTAGTTGTGGGAATAGATCTTTTCTGACTTCCTCCCTAATTTTTATGGTTATGAAATCATTTATTCTTCTAGGAATTCACGTCTGACACCTTGTCAGGCCTGAGATGTCATAAATCAAACTACACTTTAATGCAAATTAAGGATCTGCACAAGCCCAGATTCAATAGTTGTACCTATATTAAGCCTTGTCAGCTTGGAAATTAGGAGACATTTAGAATAGCTGAATAGCCTTCCTAAAATGCCTGTTAATTGTGATACTTGTTACTGCTCCTTCCTCCCATGGAAGCTAGCAACTTTTTTACTTCAGTAGGACTTGAGCATCTTCATTATATGTGACAGCTAACTTTTTATTTTATCTTCAAACTCAGAAAATCCCATTTATTAGGACACTGATTTGAATTTTTTCTTGATAGTAGGAGAGACCAGTAAAGTTAAGAATAATAGCATTGTTATCTCTCCTATTAATGAATACATGATCAAAAAATTAAGATTTTGTGCATAAGTTCTTCAGTTATTTACTTTCCCAAAGATATTCATATGCTTCGGTAGAGGCAATATAAGTTCCGATATGCAGTAACAGATATGTTCCCTCCAAGACCTCTGTATTTGTTACAAGGTTTTTTACAGTGTTGATGAAAAATTGTAGACATTGGATTTCCTTCATCTCAGGATTATCCTCTCAGATACTGTGAGATATATTTGAAAACCCTTTCAGAATACATCAGTGTTAGCTTTTTTTTTACTGGCACTCCTATCGGGCAGATCTGAAGTGTTGGAGAAATATTTTCACTATTTGATAATGCCGTAGTAACCATCCCAGATCAGAGCATTGCAAAGAATATCAGGTATGCTGGTAAATGGTTTTACTGCATAATTTGTCGGTCACTGGGTCACTATATATAATCTGTCTGGGGTCCAGCATGGCTTACGTTGCATTCTGTTTTGCTAAAAGGCAAAGGATATGTGAAATCTATTCCTGATGGTTCTCAATTTAATTTATTTATAACACATTTAATTAATACTGGGGAATTTAGTAACTGAAATTATTTAATTTTGCTCTGAAGATTCATCCATTCATCATTAATCCTAATATTCCTACTCCCCATCCCCATATATCAGTTTTAAACACATCTAGAAAAGAAAACCCTGCTAAGCATGGATCTCCATTTATTTATTTCTTCCTTTTTATTATGCATTGACATACAACATCAGGAAAAGTGATAAATTGTGGCTTAGAATGTGGCAGACAGCTGTGCACAGTAATGGAGCTTCTACCTAAGTGCTTAGCACAGTTACCAATTTTCCCAGTTTCTCCACTCTATGCAAAGTTGGCATTTAAAACTAATTAGAAATTCTTTATCCGCTGAAATATTAAGATCTGTTACTCATGTTAATATCTGGAAGATAGATGAACACTGATTTATGGATGGTAGTTTTGCCTAGTGGATAAAGCACTGGTTAGGACTCTGGAATCTGGGATCAATTCCCTTGCAGTGCCACTGACTTAGGTGACCTTGGGCAAGTCACCTCATCTCTCTGTGCTTTAGTTTCCCCTTGTGTTAAATGGGTTAATAATACAGACCTTTTTTGTAAAGTGCTTTAATATATGCTAATGCAAATTGCTATAAAAGAGACATATTATCAGTTCACAAAGAACTGTAAAATCACCATTACGTAGAAATGCAAAAGAAACAAAAATACTACGTGTTTTCTGTTGGAGGAGACAAGGGTGCTTTAAAATCTGTTAATGCTGATATAGTCTTAAGCACATTTTAACAGTAATTTAAAAGAGCTAACATTCTTTATCTATTTGTTCATTTTCAGTAACATTTCTTGCAAAAGAAAGCCAAGGTCATTTACTGTCTTACAGTCTTCCATAGGACCAGAGTAAGAAAGCAAGACATTCTTCATTGATCCACTTCGAAAATCTCTAAAAACTTACATGAATGGAACCAGGAACTTTAAAGCCAATAACTTGATGTCCAAAGGGTAGATTCCTATCTCCAAAGCAATGTCTGTGTTAAAATTATATCCCCAGAGAATGCATTTGGATATGAGGGGCCAGGTGAGGGTGGCCAGTAGGCGTACAACTATGTGGATCTGTTGGCAAAACCCATCTGCAGAGATTTCTACAATAGTGCCATACTCTGTGATAGAGATGTGAATGGGTAACCGGTTAGGGGCCACAGCGGGGAGGCGAGAGTAAGAGGCAGAGGAAGAATTAGTTTTCATTTTGTTTTTTTTTTCCAGTAGTCTAGTGAGTCAATAGAGAATAGAATTTTATTTCATAGTGGGTTTTTTACAGCATATGGTACTACTTAGTAACTGCCTATATTGGTTATCACATCTTTCAGGCATTGAGTTTTATATAACTCGCCTTAGCATTTAACATGAAGAGCCAGACTGTTCTTCGACTTGTTACCATGGTAGAGAGAGCTTGGAGGTTCTAAACCTGGCTGCTTTATGGTCGTTGTATAATCAAACTCTGTTGAGATAATTCTCACTATGCCAGGAAATCAACTATAGTAATTATTGGGCAGTGCACACTGATGAAAGTTTTCTCTCTCTTTCCTGTGTGTGTGTAATATCAAGTTGTCTGTTAGTGTGTATATATAAAATTCTTTACAATAAAAAATGAAATTGCACTACTATTTGAATTCCCCACTGATGAGGTAAAGGAATTGGTTAAACTCCATTCAAATGGTAGTTGGTGATAACATATTATGAATGTTCCTTCTGATGAATGGTGCTCATCCATCACAATTTTCATAAGACACACTGAAGCAAAATCTGCAAGAGGAAAAGACAGAATTGCCCACGTAAATCATTTTTTTAGAATACCTGTAATTTCAAAAGCATTATGAAAAATTATAGTCTTGAATGTTTTAATGATTGACAATTTAAACTATATTACATTTTTAACCTGAATGCCCTTCAGATGAAATCACTTTTGAAGTATTGTGGAAATTCTAACCACTGATGAGGTACATGTCAGACAAGAAGAAGATGAAAACAAATATTTTACACTTTGTTGTTGGAAGAGAACTACCCCTGTGCAGATCATTAATCATTAATCTTTTTCTTCAACAAAACTTTCTCTTGCCCTCCGAACTTTGAATTTTGTGACTTTTTTTTCATCCTATATTAGTACATAAAAAAGTTTTAAACTGATGTTCTTTGTGATCTTATAGTACCTGCATAAGGACTTTTTTTTTCTTTTTCTTTTTCCCATCCTGAAAAAGAGAAATTCTATAACCAATATCATTCTCTATTAAGATATTAAGCTAAGAGACAAAAAATATTTTCGATCACAAGTGATGTTATTAGCCCCTTCTATTAGATTGTGTTTTGATTTTTCTTTTGCCTCTGCTGCCAAAGTGGGAGTAATGGAGTCCTTGCCTTAACCCTCTGTTTCTGTGTCTCCTCTCTCTTCTTAGCTGCCAACCAAAGGAAAAGGATAGTGAGAAAGTGAGAGGAAGGAATGGGACATGGGAAGAGCTAAGAAGACCTCAGAATAAGAAAAGTATTAACTGTTTAGAAACCTAACAGTTCTTTAGATTCTTAGACAAATTATAGGTGAGAGAGGAGATCTCATCCTCTGACACATTTCTTGGCCCTGGCTTTCAAAGCCAGCTACACTCTGATTCTCTCTCTCTCCCCTGCAGTGCTTCCTTTCCATACCTGTTCTGGTCTAATTGGTTAATTAGCCCTGTAGCTCTTTCTGTCTTCTCCCCAATCTATCAATCAGTGCGCACGCAGATGTAAAGGGAGCAGCTGCCCCAGGGCCCCGTGATTTAAAAGGACTCGAGACTCCCAGCTGCTGCCGCTACGTCAGCAATGTCAGTGGCCAGAGCCCTGGACCCTTTACATCGCAGTCAGAGCCCAGGGCAGTGCTGAAGATCTCAGTGGGGGCCCAGCGGAGTCTGTTGGCTGCTCAGACACTCTCAGACAACTAAATGGAGTTGCTAGTTTTGCTGCTGTTACCAAACACTCTGTCACTGCAACTCTGCTAGAAGCTTCAGCCTTGGAGGGACTGACCATACCAGAAGATAATTCTTTTGACAACAGCTTGCATCTGAGCCTTGCACCTTTTGGAAAGTGAAAGGATCTTCTTTATAGTGGAAAGTGTGGCTTGTTACATCCCAAACTATAACTCATTTTCTGAGGGCTACAGTGGTACTTGCATCCTTGGGTACCATTTCCACACAGATGTTGTTTTTGGAAGCACTGAACTGTCTAGCAGATAGGGTACTTGTGGAAAGTGGTTGATAATATCCATTTGTCCAAATATTTTGTGCAGAATTATATTTTGCGTTCTCTTTTCATTTTTAAAAGCTTTTATTGAATATAATGTAACTTTTTGGTGTGTTGATCAAGTGAATTACAGATATAACACATTTTTACAGACTGAACTGTCAGGACCACATATACTTGATGCTGCCCAGCACTTTCCGTTCTAAAGAGCAAGAGCATAATCACATGATACCTTACTGTGGATCTGTCCCCTTAAGCTTTGGCTGACCTGTTTTACAGAGTGCCACTTAAGATAAACATATAATCAATATTTTTAAAACCTTTTTCCAGTTGAAGAAAATTGTTGATGCCTTTGACCCAACAGAGCTGGGATGGGGAGTTTGGGTTCTTGGAAGGGGCTTTGGGCTGAGGCAGGGGGTTCATATTCTGCAGTGGGGCTAGGGATGAGGGGTTTGGGTTGCAGGAATGGGCTCCAGGGTTAGAGGGAGGACTCAAGGTTGGGGCAGGAGTGTGGGACTTAGACTTACCTCGGGCGGTTCCCATTCAGCTTTATAGCAGGAGTGCTAAGGCAGGCGCCCTGCCTGTTCTGGCGCTGCAGACTACACTTTGCCCTGGAAGTGGCCAGCAGCAAGTCCAGCTCCTACGCAGAGGCGTGCAAGTGGTTCCATGGGCCCCCTCACCCACAGGCCCATGGGAATGCACAGCCAGTGCTTGGGGTGGGGGCAGTGCACAGAGCCTGTAGCCCTCCCCACTTACATTTTTTCTGGCCACTTCTGGGGCTCAGCGCAGTGTGAGGTCTAGTAGGGACAGGTGATTTTCAGTGTGGGTTGTGACTCGGCGTTAGCCAGCCACCAGGGTTTCTGGGTGCTGAGCAAGGAACCCAGTGCTTTATATTCCATGATATATATGCTTCGTGTACTGCGTCACAACCCGAAGTCTGAAATAATGTAAAATCCTGGTTAAAAAGTTAACTGAGATCCCACAGGAAGGCCAGGCTTGAGTGGACCCTCTGCCCGGGACATGGTGGTACCAGTCAGGCTGGAGCAGCCTCCTGCCCATGTTACCTTACTGGGTGATGTTTTTGTACCAGGTAACCACAAAAACAACAAGGAGTCGTGTGGCATTTAGAGACTAACATTTATTAGGGCATAAGCTTTCATGGGTAACATCCACTTCATCAGATGAATTAGAGTAGAAGTTGCAGACGTAGGAGGATATATAAGGAAGAAGTTGCTTGTGTTAATGAAGCTAATCGAGTCAGGGTGGAAGTGGGTCATTCATAGCATTTGGTCTGGAGATGTGAATATTTGGAGAGGGGGAAATTGCCTTTGCAATGCGTTAACCAATTGAGATCCTTATTCAAGCCTAAATTGATAGTGTTGAATTTGCAAATGAATTCCAGTTCAGATATCTCTCTTTGTAACCGGTTTGAAATTCTTTTGCAAAAGGATGGCTACTTTCAACTCCATTACTTGGTTAAAGTGTTAAAGGTTAAAGTGTTCCCCTACAGGTTTATTTGTGTTACTATTCCTGATGTCTGATTTGTGTCCATTTATCCTTTGTTGCAGAGACTGTCCAGTTTGGCCAATATACATGGCAGAGGGGCATTGCTGGCACATGATGGCATATATCAAGTTAGTGGATGTACAGTTGTATGAGCCCCTGATGGTGTGGCTTAGTGGTTGTGTCCTGTGATGGTGTAGCTTCTGTAGATGTGTGGATAGAGTTGGCAACAGGATTTGTTGCAAGAATAGGTTCGTGGGTAAGTGTTTCTGTGGTGCGTTTTGTGGCTGCTCGTAGGTATTTGCTTCAAAACACCACTTGTTATCACCTACAGCCCCCAACTAAAACCCCTCCGATGCATCATTGTCAATCTACCACCAATCCTGGAAAATGACCCTTCATTCTCACAAGCCTTGGGAATCAGGCGAGATCAGTTCTCGCCTACAGCCACAAAATGCACCATAGAAACACTTACACGGGAACCTATCCCTGCAACTATTATCAGTGTGTTCTGCTGATACTGCAATTTGAAATGTGATTGTAACTCAAGTTAACATACCTACCCCAGCATTGATAAATGCAACAGTGTAGATGTGATAACACTGTTGTTCAAGGAAGCTGGGAAGAGGAGCATCTACTTAGGTTGCTGACACTTCTGTACTATGATTTTTAGCCATACTAGAATGGATTAGCTAGCACAGGTATGTCACACCTTGGATTGCAGCGTAGGTATACCTTCAGAAGCTGGTGACTTGTTATGACACCTGAACATAAAAGATTTCTTATGCTGTGGACACATTGGGATTCTTTCTCTGGGAACCAGGACCTAGAGTGTGGATGAGCTGAGTTAAGGAAGGAAATCTAGGAGCAACCATGCCTCTAGAAAAAGTGTGAACTTTATCAACTTGTTCATTTCGTTTATTAGTAAAGCCAAAACTCAGGAAGAGAGGGTGAGTTTTAAATCTACACAGCATGTGAAGTGTGTTTGTAAAGCAGGTTGAGAATAGGGATGTTAAATATCGATTAATTGAATAGTTGATTAACCTCATGAATTTTTATCGGTTAGTCAACTATTCTGTAGTCCCCAGGGACGAGGCCAGCAGCCAGTGTGCTCCATCCCCACCCCGGAGAGCCCCATGTCACACCATCCTGTTGCCTCTGTATCAGAGGCAGCGGCGCGGGGTGCCAGGCAGGAGCTGGCCTGGCTCTTAGTACACTTTAAATGCAGAGCTGCAGTAGGGATAGGCCCCAGACTTGGTACGGGCAAGGACTGCTGGCTACCCTGCTAAAAAATGTACTAGCAAAGGGAGAAGGGAGGAAATGCGTGTAGTTTATACCTATAAGCTTTTGTTAATCGATTAATTGACTACACTATTACATCCCTAGTTGAGAGAGATCCTATGTTACTTTTAATATCAGCTAAATTAGTTGGAAAGTTATCATTTACTAAAATCACGTCATGTTCTATATAGATGATATGGTATAACTGTCTATTGTTTTAATAGCCTTGTTCACTGTTGCTTGTGTAATTATGGACAGTAAAAGAGACTCTGCATATCCATCTTTTCTAGAGGTTACAGTTATGTTTCTTTTGGCCCAGTAGGGCTCTTGCTACAGTTAAAAGGCGGAGGTGCCCTTATAGATTAATTGAATAGTTAATTAATCTAAATTTAATATCCCTAGTATGAGCCTCTGATATAAGATGGCTTATGTGGTTAGGTCCTGTGATGGTGTCGCTTGTAGAGATGTGTGGACAGAGTTGGCACCAGAGTTTGTTGTAGTGATAGTCGTTGGTGTGTACGTCTGAGGTGTGATGTGTAGTTGCTGGAAAGAATTTGCTTCAGGTTAGAGAGTTGTGTGTAGGTGAGGAGTGGCTCCTATTTCCCAAGGCTTGTGAGAGCGAGGGATCATTTTCCAGAGTAGGTTGTAGATTCATGATGGTCTGACTTATGCAGGCCCTTTTTATACTTGAAGAAATTTCTATGCATTTTTCATCTCCTTTCCAGCCCAAATTGGAAACTTGTATCAGACTCCGCTCTCATTGGCAAGCATCCTCCTCTAAGCCAATGATGTATTAATAACACAGCTGTAGCTTCAGTACTGTTATTAAGCACTGGTAAACATTCTTCATTTTGTAAAGAGACAAGATATTGTACTTTTAACCTCTACAATTGTGTAATTTTTCCTAGACTATCTGAAATATTTGACTAGGATTTTGCATTTCCCTTTTGTTAGTAATTTTGTGCGTGGTTAATAAAGGATGAAAATTACAGGAGAAACAGCCTTTACGTCTGTTACCATTTGTGTTAGGATCAGCCATTAATGGCCCCAACTGAAAGTATGCTGTCTTGCACACTACAGCACTATGTACATTCATAGTAAGAGACAGTCCCTGCCTCCGATTTTAGAGTGTAAGACGGGTTTTCAAACTTCATTGCACCGCGACCACCTTCTTACAATGAAAATTACTACAGGTCCCCAGGAGCAGGAGTGGGGACTGAAGTCTGAGCCCTGCTGCCCTGGTCTTCGACTTCAGCCATGGGCAGTGGGATTTGGGTTTTTGGCCGCAGAGCCCAGCAAGTCTAACGCTAGACTTGGTGACCTCATTAAAACAAGGTATGACCCACTTTGAGTCCCAACCCACAGTTGGGAGATCTGCTCATATTAAGAGAAGACTGGCAAAAACAGGAGAGAAAACAGAGGCTTGCCCAAGTGTAGGGGTTAATTGCGGAAGAACTTTATATGTGCAAGTTTAGCGGTGGTGAGGCTTGCATTCTTTCCCCCTTTTTCCTATATCTGATGAGCCAGAAGCAAGTCTTTGGGAACATACACCATTTAAGATAAACATTGTTGCCAAGAACAAGTATAAGATAAGGGTAAAGGGTAAGAACGCATAAACAATTCTGTTTACCCTAACGTACTGATCACATAAACAGGGCCAAAGAACAAGTAGAACTAGATCAGAACCAGATCGATAACTAACAGCTAAGCCCTACATCAGCACGTAATGAGTAACCCCTGGAAATTTCCAAACTGCAAAACAAGGCAAGAGAACTATATTTAAGACTGCACCAAAGCACAGCAATTTGGACCTCACCAATGGGCTTTGGGTACCGGCGCCTTGGAAGCTGAGACAGTCTCCAACTTCATCCGCAGCCGAAACGGGGTTCCTGGCTAGCCAAAGGGATGTAAGAAATGTCGCTTTTCTTATTGTGGTGTTCTTTTAGTTAAGGGGCATAGCTGATAGCTGTCAGGAAATAAACTGCTTGTGTTTGGCAGATACCCGTGTAGCGTTTTTTGTACTTTGAGAACCCAGTGTCGGACCTAAGATTTACTCTTGCCAGAAAGAGAGCCCAGGCCCCTGTATATATATTTCTGCTTATGTAGCTTATGTAGCTCATTTTAGAATTTGATACTGTAAATATTTGTTTCATGGGCCTCCACATAATATATCATGATTTTGTTGACATTGTTTGTAATATAATAGCATAGTTCATTGACGTATTGCAGATTTACCAAATCATACTAGTAAGCCCATTCTAAATGGAAGCATTTCTTTTTGCTTAAACATTGCCTCCAATTTAAACATAGTTTCAAGATCACCTAAGGGGGTAACATTTTCCATAAGACTTTATGTGTAATATTAAAATTTACAGATTTTCTTCCTTTTCCATTTTGAACAAAGTCAGTAATCTCATTACCAAAATATATCTTCTACCCCTTGGATGCTATCTAATTAGTTTTACAGCTGTTTGTGAAATGGAATCAAGTTCCTGTTGCATTTTTGAGAGAACTCTTTTGCTCTAGAGTATCAGTTAAGTTGTTTCCTCATTTATCTGGTCAGAATTTTTATGCTTCTTTTCTGTTTCTCTCTCTTTCCATGGTTCTTTTCTGTTTCTCTCTCTTTCCATGGTTCTTTGTCTACCGATTTGCAATTGATTTTTAGATGGTTTTAAAAGAAAACTCTGTCATTACCAAATTTTTTTGTCTTTTACTGGGCTTGTCTACACTGGCGAGTTACTGTGCTGAAACTTTCTCAGGGGTATGAAAAATCACCCTTGTCCCCTCAGTGCAGCAAGTTTCAGTGTAGTAATTTGCCAAGATAGACAGGCACCCAGTGTTGGGAGTTACACTCCTTGTGGAGGTGGTTTTCCAAAAGCACTGGGAGAAAGCTCTCCCAGTGCTGGCACTGCAATCACTATGTCAAGCTAAAGCGCTGCCAAGGTAGCAGGGCCATGGCAGCACTTAAATGCTGCAAAGGTAGAAAAAGCCACTATGTCTGACTGTATTTCAGTGCAGACTATAATGAACTTAGTGCCTGAGTACATTAGTTGTCACAAAAAGTTAGAATGTGTCATGAGTTACAATCTGAGGCCATGTCTGTACTACACTGAAAAGATTGGCTTAAGGTACACAACTCCAGCTAGGTAAATAACGTAAGCTGAGCTTGGCACCATCTCCACAGTGGGAAGTTGATGGGAGAAAAGTTCCCATTGACTTCCCTTACTTCTGCCTACAGTGAGGCGCACCAGGCTGATGCGGATGCCCTCAGCGTTCAATTTAATGGTTCTTTATTAGACCTGCAAAATTGAATGCTGGAAAATCCATCACCACAGCATCGATCATCCCGCAAATGGAGATGTGGCCTGAGATTATTAAAATACCCTTCCCCCCCATATTTAAAATAATGCCTAGCACAATGAGACTTTGCCTCTAGATCAGGGTTGGGGAACCTCAAGCCTGGAGGCCTGTCTGGACCCAGCCCCCAAGGCTTGCCCCATCACAAGCCAGACAAAATCTAATACTCTAGACCCCCCTAGTCTCTGCTGTTCAAGGGGAATGTGTGGAGTGACTTGCTCCTTCTCGGTATGCGGCCACGTCAGTGAGGGGGGGTTTTTTGCTTCTCACTTGTGTGCGGCCCCCAACTGATGTTTCTGAGGGTCAGTGGCCCCTGACCCAAGAGAGTTTCCCCCACCTCTACTCTAGATGCTACTGTGGTAGAAATAAAAATTATTAGTAACTTATACAACAGTATGGCTGTGATTTTTTTCACACGTCCCATATACTGACTTTCAGTTGCCTTTTTGGTCCATGGAAGTTTCATATATACTTGAGAATGTAAAATTAATCCAGTTTTTCCAGAGCTGTAAAAATTCTTGCCAATGGTTTGCAGATGCTGGCAAGCAAGAAAGGAAATAAACAGAACTAATTTGGTTTCTGGAAACCTTAGAAAATAAGGGAATAAGTTAATGTTGGCCAAATGGAAAAAGACCAGATCATTGGAGAAAGGCATGTTTATTTTAAGGTTCTAAAACATGACTACTCAACATACGGCCTGTGGGCTGTATGCAGCCTGCGGCCCTTTTGTTTGTGGCCTGCAGTTTGGGTTTACGCGGGGCTCAACACGCAGCCCACGGGTGGGATCCTTTGAACGTGGCCTCCACTGGGAACATGCTTCCAAAGTTGAGTAGCCCTGTTCTAAAACGATAACTGAGACAATGACTATATAAGAAACTGTTTTTCACTTTATATAGTGTTTCTTTGCCTTCCAAGTATTCGCTCTTATATTTCTGAAAGTATTCTCAAAGTTGTTCATCAGTTTACACTTTCATATGTACCTTTTTTTCAGCTGCAGTATTTGACACAGTTTTTTCTTTCATATTAAAGAAAATTGTCATACCATTCTTTTTACTCACACTGTGAAACCCATCCCAATATTTTTGAAAATGCAACTTGAGACACAAAACTCTCTATCTGCATTACAAATGTATTCTTCAATAGAACATTTTGTTTTCTCCACTTCAATAAACAACTCCTATTAAGTCTTTCATGTTAAGTATCGTCTAACATTTAGACATGATAGTTTCTTTTCTGAGAGTTTCATTTTTCTTCATTATTTTATAGTTTTGTCTGTCACAGAAAGCTCTCTCTTCCTAAGTTTAGGAATACATTAAGCTATTTTTTATGCCAATTTTCAGTAATTTTAGCATGTTATCCAAAATCAACAAAAGAATAGCAAATCATTTTCCCTCCCTCACTAGTAACTGAAACAATCTAGATTAATTTTAAGCATTTTACTTTTATTTCCTTTTTCACCTAGAGTAAGAAGGTGAATATTACCTTGATATTTTCTTGAGATGAAAATATGCGAGCATAGGCTTGTAAACTCATATTAGTGGGTGAACTTGAAGCAAATGTTACAGTCCTGTGGCTAAGTAATTAATTTGTTTTCCCCAATTTTCCAAGCTTCATCGTAATTTATGTATATTAGACTTGAAATACTTTGGTTGTTTAATGTTTTTCCCTTAAGTCTTGTTTGTGCTCATGGCAATCCTCTGACAGCAACTGAATGCAAGCTCAAGCAATCCAACTCCTTGAATCAAAGGATTAGCATCTGTTGCTCTAGTATAATCTTATTGGTCATTATTTAATTGAATTTAACCTCATATAATTCTAGGGTCTCTTTCATTTTCTTTAAAGGCACTGAGTCCAATTTTTTTCTGTCAGATCAATATAAATCAGGCATAATTCTATAGAGATTAATCCAGTTATGTTTTCACAAAGATAAACAAAGATACTTCAAGCAACTGTATAAAATTCAGGGTTTCTTTACATGACATAAAGAAGCAAAAAATAGCATAATTCCAATTTGTAAAAAAATGTTTGCAAGTCACCTTGAGGCCTGAAGTCTGGGAACATTACATGTATACTGAACTTCAAGGTTGGTATTCAGAAGCAATTATAGGTTGCTGTACTCCAGATTTCCCTTGTTCAACACCACTTCAGGTCTGTCAGCGACCCTATGGGTTCTCCAGGGTTGGAACACTCAGAGGGAAAAACCGGCAGGCTGACACCATGAGCATTGCTGGACCAGGGAAGAATGGAGCCCCAGTGGCTCAAGCAGGCGAGCGCCAAGGGCAGGAGCAGGAGAGAGCCAAAGGACGGCACCGAGGAGTAAAGCTGGCCTGGGCTTCAGGAGCAGAGGGGCCAGCATTGACCTCCTCTGGTCTAACAAATACCCTAGTTTGGGACTTCTCAGGTCCCAAGGGTGCTGGATCAGGTAGGTTCAACTAGGTATTATATGTGAACTTTCAAAAAAGAGGACACCTCTGGGAGGGAGTGTATCTGTATCAGTATCTATCATCTCATGTTGTATTTATGTGGTAACCCTTGTTCATCCTGTATAAAGAGGAAGATTTTAGTCTCATTCATCTGGCTAGATCTTCTTGATCTCTGTGGCAGTTCTAGGTGCTCGTGATCACCCTTCGCCCTGTCCTAGTAGGGTTGCCAGGTGTCCAGTTTTGAACCGGAACGTCCAGTATTTGAGCTTTCTGTTTGGGAAACAAATTGAGAAAATAGAAATGAAAAAATAGAAATGTATTTTCTAAATAAGTTGTAATGTAGATTGTGATGTAATATCAAGTGTGTCCGGTATTTTTGTTGAAACCATCTGGCAACCCTAGCTAAGCCTCCTCCCGCCTGCCAGGAGCACATGGCACTTTGAAACACCGCATGTTGCTTGCAGGGCGGGGAAGAGCAGAGGAGGCTTTAGACACTCCCCAAACCCCAATTGGCCTGGGAGCGAGGGAGCACACAAAGCCTCTTCCTGCCCTGCCAGGAGCATGTGGCGCTTTGAAGTGCCGCACGCTGCTCGCAACATGGGAGGGAGAACGGAGGAGGCTTTGCACACTCCCCAGGCCCTAATTGGCCTACGGGCAGGGGAGCAAGGGAAGTTTCCTCCCACGCCAGGGCCATGGGCACCTCGGAGGAATGTGGGGGAAAAGGCACTCCCTTACCCCCAGACTAATCATTGTCTGGGGGTGGAGAACCTGGAAATACCTTGGCCCCGCCACTTCCGCTCGATGTTCCTCTCCTTCCACTTGATGCCCTGTCCCTTCCTGTGTGGTCCAAGGCCACTTCACAGATCTCCAAAGTGGCCCCCGGCAAAAAATTATTGCCCATCCCTGGCCTAACTGCACTGTAGACATACTCTTAGACAGCACGGCTTTTTAACCTATGGATGTTTTATGTAGTTGAGGAATTATTCCATAGACACCATAAGTTCTGTGGGATCTAGCCAAACACATACACACATCCACAATCAGCCACTGGCTGGAATTAAAAACAAGTTAAGAATGCTAGTAGGGTTTCCAGATGGTTTAACAAAAAATACCGAACACCCTACTCTCCCCCCTCCCCCCCCCAAAA
The DNA here is from genome assembly GCA_030068395.1 of Apalone spinifera. NCBI lineage: Eukaryota > Metazoa > Chordata > Testudines > Trionychidae > Apalone > Apalone spinifera. Next base: position 226,995,659 of record CM057845.1, on the reverse strand, counting down.
AAAAAACACTGGGGAAAAA
>CM057845.1:226964664-226989428 GCA_030068395.1 Apalone spinifera | reverse complement strand
GGGGGGGGGGGTATTTTTCTTTCAGCCATCTGGCAACCCTACCAGTATCCCATAATGCCTGATGTGACCATTTTTCTCACTGGCTTTTTGTCTACTGTGGCTTCTGAGAAACAAAGCGTTTGTGGTCCATAGTTGCTTAAAAATAACCCACCCAAAATCCTGAAGGACCAAAGCTTTGTTGCTGCAAGTACTAGCGTAAGCAGTGCTTTGTCAGCCAGGAATGCTCTCCTATGGACAAATCACGAGGCATTCTAAGGGGGTGGAAGTCTTTTGTCTACAGAAGTGCTGACAGTGTTTACGCTGCCTGATGGCTATGTTGACACAGCTATGTCGCTAAAAGCAGTATAGTATAGACCAAGCCAGTGTTGTGATTTCTGCTGGCCTGCAAGCATGCACCCCTCCCCTTTTATCCGACAGCAGAGCGTGCTGCTCTGTTTGAGGAACAGAGAGTAAATCATTAACGTAGAATGTTCTGCCCTGCACTGGGAACACAGGGGCAGTCAGAATGCTGCTGCAGGGAAGGGAGGTGGGGTGAGTGGACTGCTGTGCTGTTTTGACATTCCTCAGCATGGAAAACGCACTATACCAGACCGGCTGCTTGGGGAGAGACTGCTGCTCCCCAAACCGCTGACTTCTCTTCATTCTTTGTTCCTCCCTTTCACTCCTCACTTGCTCCTCTTTCCCCACACGCACACGCACGCTCGCTCTGAGGGATCTTCTCTGCACCCATCACCTGCATTGCACAGAGAGATAGAGCTGAATTTTGTGCCCTCATCTGCAGAAATGACCCGCGAATGCGGATACCCATGAATATAAAGCAGATATCCATGGATTTGCAAGGCACTACAGAGAGGAGTCCTCAGCTGCTCCGCTCCGGACCACTGGGGCCCTTCAGTTTTGGACTCCCCAAGCATGGGGTCTACCTCTCTGTGCTGCTGAGCAAAAGCAGTGAGCTGAGTAAGTTAGCAGCTGCCCCAAAGCAGACAGCCACAAGGCTTAGTGCCTGGGGGTATTCTGCCCCATCCAGGCGATAGTCCTGAAAATAAGTACTGTCCAATTTCCCAGCCAGGCTCCATTTGCAGCCATTTGCAGCTCTTTGAGCCCCTTCGCACTGGCTCCTTGCCCAGCTAGTGCTGCTCCCTTACAAATCTCACACAAAGCGTCTGGCAGTGCAGCCTGTTCCATGCTTTCCAGATCCATCTCTCTGGGAAGCAGGGAATGGGGCAATGGAGTTTCTGAGTAGTGGGGGGGGGGACTTTGGGAGCTGAGCAGACTTGAGAGAGAGACACTTTCAGCTGGCAAGGGTCTACAGAGGAGACTCCCCTTGCTATAGCTGCTAGACCCCATTCCCCTCAGAGATGGGGATAGAAACCAGGAGTCCCGAGGACTCTTGACTCTCCTTTTTTCTACTACTGCATTGCACTGCCTGAAAATGAGGTGCACGTGCCCATGCAAGCTTGCAAATCACAGAAAATAAGCATGTGGGGAGAAGGCGCAATGACAACAGTGTGGCTGATCTGTGACCTTAACCCATGTCACACTCTGTCACACACATGGAGCAGGTCTGAGTCCCTTGAGCAGGGGTCACACAGACACACCCACTCTTTCTTTCTTTCTTTCTCTCTCTCTCTCTCTCTCTAGACCTGGCTGACCCATCTTTTCGTAAAGATCTTTGTCTTGACCTATCCCTCATTCACAATGAAATACCCACCATGCTCTAAGCCACAATGACTGGTCCCCCAGCTCCTTCCACTTGTGTAGTCCTGGATTGCTGCTGTTGCCTGGTGTGTTAGAAACCTGGATTGGCTGGGGTCCTGGCTACAGAGGAAGCAGCGCCCATTGTGACTCCTTTAGAGTGCACCCATTGGTCAACCCAGGTGGAACAACTCACTGAGCTACTTTCTGGCTGGATCTTGCGTTTTCAAAACCAGGGAACTGCAATTGTGTTCATCACATGGACCCATGTGAGTTAGGAGCATTCCCTTAGAGCCTGCGACAGCACATTTTTGCAGATACACAGAGCCATCTGCCAAACAAACCAGTATTTATTTTTTCCCAAGGGGTAAGAAGCACTCAGGAGAGTGGATTAATAGGAGGCTGGGACAAATTGTCCAACCTCATTTTTTTTTCCTTTGAAAAATGCTGATTTAGGTTTGAAGCTGGCTCAGGTTTGATTTTTAAGCCTGGATACTGTGGGGGCCCACAAATATGGTTGGTGTCAGTCCCACAAAAAGGCTAGCCCTGGCAGGTTTTCTTTGAGAATGAGGACAAGTAGTTCAGATACAGAATGACTGTTTTGTGACAAGTGTTCACCCACAGGTGACAGGGTGTTTTTGTCTTTATCATATTCCTGTGAGAGTTTATTTGGGAGCACAGTGATTGGTTTTACCCACATAGTAGTTGTTGGGGCTTTTCGTGCACTGGATGAAGTACACCGCATGTGTAGTATTTGTGGATCTTAAAAGGTTTGATGTAGGGGGCGTTGATCATTGTAGCAGTGGAGATATAAGAACTAAGCTCTTCACATAGGAAAATGATTTAAAAAATTAATAGGCCACTTCACCTTTAGAATCTGTGCTAACTACTTATGCTAAACTATCCATTTCATCTTGTATTTTGCTGTAACACTCTCAGGCCTTTCCCAGGCCTGTAGAAGAGCTCTGGGTAGCTTAAAAGTTTTGTCTTTCTCACCAACAGATGTTGACCCAATAAAAGATATTACCTCACCCACATGGTCTAATATCCCGAAATCAAGACAGCTATAACAACACTACATAAATTGTAATAACAATCAATGTTCTGTTTTGATCTGGGTGAATTCTTTTTCTGGGTTAAGTTAAAACCCCATTTAAAATAAGTGTAAACTCATCTCAGTTAAGGCTATGTCTACACTGGCAACTGAGCAGTAAAACTTAATGTTGTTCAGCGGTGCTAAACTCCTTCTCTCCCCCCGAAAGACAAAAGTTTTGCCAGGAAAAGCGCTGGTGTGAACAATGATGTGTTGGCAGGAGTGTTCTCCTGACAACCAAGTGAATGCTGCTTGTTGGGGACAGAAGTATTTTGTTGGCAAAAGAGCCGACAAACAGTGGCTATGCTGCCTGACTTTTAGTAACAGACTAAACAAACCCAAGCCTTTCAGTCTTCCCTCAGAGGTCGTGTTTTCTAGATCTTTAATCGTTTTTGTTCCTCTTCTCTGGACCTTCTCCAATTTCTCTACATCTTTCTTGAAATGTGGCACCCAAAAGTGGAAATAATTTAAGTTTAGCCACTTCCATAGTTAAATCGATGTTGTAATCTGCTTTGCATCAACCTGAATCTGTAGTGTCAATCAGATTTGACAAAGATAGCGTGAAAGGTTAACTGAAAGCACCATGGCTGCTACTGAAAGAAACCTGGGAAGAGGTTTTAGGTTACGGTTCGGACTGAAAAGAGAGTAGAGTTGTCAGAATTAATTTAAATTTTTTTATAATTTTGATGGATAATATCGGTTTAATTGAAAACATTTTCACTTAATTTAAAATTTTCACAGTTGTACAAAGTTATGGGGGGAGTTGGACAATAATTATTTAATGACAATAGGCCTTGAGAGTCAGAAAGTTAAAGCTTTAAAAGCATTAAATCAAATTGCCAACACTATGTTTCAAAATACACAAAATAAATATCCTTACATCAAACTTTAGTAAGTTCTGAAGCAGCAATTTTCTTTCTTTGAATATCTGTACATTTGGATGATCGTCTATGGAAATGTTTTTAGCTTTTGTGTATGTGTGATTAAATTGATGTTTACTGATAATCATTCCAATCCGAACTGTGAAGAAAAATGTCTGTTTCCTGCTGTTGTTTCAGCCTGTATTGAGAGAGACAGAATTTTATATATTCTTTGTAAAGAAACAAAATTGGATCAAAGAAATACCTATCTTCTATTTCCCACTAAAACACATACAGAACCTCAATATTTGACTAGCAGCTTGGGTCGAACAGGGACAACAATACAGAGGAATGGAAACTCAAAGAAAATTATTACAGGTTGAACCTCTGTAATCCGGGATTCTCAGCCTACAGATGTTTCTGGACCAGAAAGCCCTGGTGGTTGAGAGCAGGGGTAGGATTGCCAGATGGTTTCAGAAAAAATACCGAAAAAAAAAAGAAAAACCCACGCCAGGAAAAAGTTTGTAAGAAAAAAAAAAAAAAAGAGAGAGAGAGATCCCCAACACTTGTTAAGCAAAATAAAACCACAGGGGTGAGGCTTTTTGGTCCTAACCGGCTGCCGGCGGCCACCCACCATCTTGCCTCCTTGCGCTGGGCCAATCAGCTCCCCAGTAAGCATTAGGGTTGCCAGGCTGCCTCTGTATTGAGCCGGACAGCCTGGGATTTTCAAGAACATAAGAACAGCCGTACTGGGTCAGACCAAGGTCCATCTAGCCCAGTAGCCTGTCTGCCTCCTGACTGGGAAAAAATCAGAAAGTACCGGACATTTTAGATGTCCAGTATTTTATGAATTTTTTTACCAGAGAGGAGGCAAAAATACCACACTATCAAGTTCAATACCGGACACCTGGCAACCCCAAGCAGGAGCCGACCAGGAGTCCAGCCAGGCCAGAGTGTAGCCAGGCCTGTGGCCTGGCGTCTGGCCAGGGCCAGGAGTGCAACTGGGCTGGTGGCAGTGGGGCCAGAAGTGCATCCGGGAGCCTTGCCAAGACTGAAAGCATAGCCAGGCCAGGGTCCAGAAGAGCAGACAGGAGCCCTGCTGGGGCCAGAAGCACAGCCAGGTCAGCAGCCAGAAGTCCTACTGGGACTGGAAGTGCAGGGGGGCTGGCAGCTGGTAGTCCTGCCAGGGCTGGGAGCTGAGTTCAGTGGCTGGGGCTGGTGACCATGAATGAGGCAAACAGCCAAGAGGGGAGCCTGGGATTGAGAGCTGACGGCCAGCAGGGGAGCATTGACCTCCCTGATCCAGTAAACTCCATGGTTTGGGACCAATCAGACCCCCAGGATGCTGGACCAGGGAAAGCCAACTGTCAAAAGACTTGTAGTTAATATACGGTGTTTAAAAGCTATATTTTGTTTTAAATTAGAATGTTAAATCTATTAATATTAATTATTAACATGTATATTGTGGTAACATCAGAGGCTATGCTCAGGATTTCTTGGGAGAGGAAATTCAAGCAGTCTGGCTAATATACAGAGCATTAATTCTTTAGCAGTGTCCCATATTTACCCATTAACATACCATCAATCATTTTCTAAAATTCATCTGGTGGATTTTTTTTTTATTTTCAGTTGATAACATTAATGACTAACTAGGGTTAATGGCCTGAGGCACAGCTGGAGACTGTCATCTCCTCCCAGCTACTTGCTTAATTCCAAGAAAATGCCTTGCAACTCAGTTTTTGTTGCTTAATTGATGGTGTAATATTTTGTTTTGAGATTCCAAACTGCCATTAAAAGCCATAAAGCAACTGACGTAATTCTTTGCAGGGTCGTTGTACAAGAGAGAATTGCAAGTATCTTCATCCACCAACACATTTAAAAACTCAACTAGAAATTAATGGCAGAAACAACTTAATCCAACAGAAAACTGCAGCAGCAATGCTTGCCCAGCAGATGCAATTCATGTTTCCAGGATCACCAATTCAGCCAGTGGTAAGTGTCCTTTTTCAAATCATATGGTGGGTAATTAAAGCTCAGAGGTGAGATTGGGTTGACCTGAGAATAGCCTTTAAACACTTTCATTGTCAATGAAAATAAATTGCTATTTAGAGTCTGTGAGGACTACTGAAATGCTGGAAAAGAGGCACAAATTTAAATTTGTTTGCCGAGGAGTCATGATAGGTGTGGCACATTCAAGTCTCAGCCTCACTCATTGCACTCCTCTGTCCCTCTTCCCACACTCTTTGCTTTCTTTTTTTCCTCAGGTTTTGAGACCTAGCTACCTAATGAGTTAGGGTTGCAAAGGCTTTGTGCAAGATCCCCGCTTATGTGTAAAGAGTTACAGCAACCATAACCATTTGAGTAGGATTGCTGTGTCTTCTTTCCCAGTGTCTATGGACTGATTAATTTAAAATAAATCTTTCATCTCCAATTGTTTCTTTATTCCCTTCCTAAGAGAACAAATGATCTTGTGTTAATGGGTTGTGCTTCCTTCCTAGCTTTACTTTTGAAGTGACCCAGAATAATGTGGACAAAGAGGAATAATGATATGGCACTTTACAAGCTTCAAAAGCTTCTTTTGAAATCATATATAAAACAGTCTGGGGCACTTCCTTCAAATCCAAATCCAAATCCAAAGCAAGCACTTTGCAGCCATGAGTATATATGTATAAATTATATGGATAAATGTAAAAATAATCATCAATATTGTCCTGTTCAAACAGGTCAGGACCAACTTCATAACAAACAATAAAGATTAGAGGTGAGTGGGTAGTACTCCTTCTTGTCAAATGCAGTGTGATCCAGTGGGAACACTTAAGGTCAAAGTCTGCTTTCATTGGCTCACATGGAAGTTGGATCAGACAGATTTGTCTCTCTCTCTCACCCACACTTACACTCACACTCTCACACACAAAGCAAGGAGACAATATGAGGGGAGCAGGAAGAATGAACATCAGGGATGGTCCTGAAGGGTGTGACCACACAGCAAAGTTATTTCAGAATAACAGCTGTTACTCCTAAATAACTATGCGAGCATCTACACAGCAATTCTGTTGTTTTGAAATAATTTCGAAATAAGACAGCTTATTCCGACTTCTGTAAGCCTCATTCTACGAAGAATAACACCTGTTCTGAAATAGCTATTTCATATAAGGCGTATGTAGATGCTCCACTTCTGCTATTTTGAAATACCCTCTCACCAGGGCCATCTACATTAGGGAAGCCTGCCTCAGACTCATTTTGAGGCTTCCCTGCAGTGTAAACGTGCTATTTCGAAATAAGCTATTTCAGAATAACTATTCCGGAATAGCTTATTTTGAAATAACACTGCAGTTAGCCGAAGGGGAACAGGAAGAAAGATCTTGTGGTGGAAGAAAATGAAACTGTTTATATTATCAGGTTTGGTTTTTCCCAGTGAAAGTTACCTCAGGTTAGCTATATTCTAGATCTCTTACCAAAGACAACGCTTGTAGCCAGTCCTGTAATAAACTATCTAAGGATTTATTAACTGGGAAAAAGAAATGAATTATTTATAAGGTTAAAGTAAGCAAGCAGGCACACACAAATTGGTTTCAGTCTTAAGTTCTTAAAGGGTAATAGAAGCTGCTGTAACATGCAAGGTCTGTATATACTCTAGGGCTAAGCTGGGCCAAACCCAGGGAAACTTTTGCTTGTGTTTAGAAATCTTTGCCCCTTACAGCTCAAGCAGCTGAGAGGTACAGTTCTTTCTTGTCAGGGATTTTTAGTCCTTTTGCCCCAGAATTCAAGTTGATGGGACTAATCCATCTGCACCTCTTCTCTGCATGGGTATTGGAAGTCGCAATCAACAGAGTTCTTATTCTTCAATGTTTCATAATGGCTCAGTAGGCCACCTTGGTGGGCCAGACCAAACTCCTGTTTTGAATGTAATATGAGGTTGGTTAAACTTTTCACTATTGTAAGGAAAGAAATCCCCTAATTTTCACATAAGTGTTTCTTCCCCTTTCTCTAGCTTATCAATATCATCATTCAAACTTCACTTTTCACCTACCAATAGAAAGTAAAAAGCAAGTTATTTTTTCTCTGTCTGAAACTGTTAGAGAGCTGTGGTAGATTATCATTGACGAAGGAGAATAAAAAACATCAAAGAAATACCTAAAAATTCTGTGAAGCTTGTAGGGTTCTTCTTGAAACTATGTCTAGTACAAAGATTTTATTTTTCTATTAAACATTGTGCTGTAATAGCATGTTTCTTTTTTAAATACCTAATGTGTGATATAATTGAGCATAGAGCTATTAGAGCAAGAATCCTTTTTTTCTTAATTTTTTAAATTATTTTGATTTACAGTTTATGGATAGTTTTTTCATTGGGATAAGAGCATGTCTTTTGATGTGCATAGGAAACAATTTTTTGACATTTTACTCTTTCATGAGTGATAACTAGATTATTTTTTTCTTGCAGTTGGGCACCCTAGCTAGTTCTTCTGCTGCTGTCAGCCTCTTTTTGGGGGCTACATTGGACTCGTTCTTGACTGGTAACTTTCTCCAAGGACTGCTAAAACCCCTTTGAGTCCTGTTTTTTCCCCTCAGGCTGGTTCATACATTGTAGATGGCTAGCTTGCTCTTCTAATAGAGCTTACACAGGCCACCTTGATGAGAAAGAAATGTTTGATGCTACATTTTCTAGAGCTCTGCTACATCTTGGCATTTACTAGATGCCAGCTTATTTTGCGGCTTAACTTTTAGTCCTATATAACTTTTGGTTGACCCTGCATTTCTGGCGTGGCTAGTGTTGGATAAAGTTGTCCAAGAACCCGAAAGTTTCCAGTAGTGAGTGCAGGTACAAACAGTCTCTGCAAATGCTCTTGTAATATCAGTCCAGAGTTCACACTTGTCTGAAACTTGCTGCATTTCTTTGCATATTCTTTTCACTTTTGTAATTATAATTTGCCTCTCTCTAGCAACATCAACTCTGGAGGCTTACAAAAGACCTTCCAATCTTGACCATGATAATGCATTGACTCTTATCCCTGTGGAATATGTATTAGCAAATCTGCTATCCTGCATCATCTGAACTGGATTTCTGCTTCTTCCTTTTGATATAGCTTCATTGCATTGCATAGCATAGCTTTAAATGGTTGTGAAACGTAATTTCAGACCCATATCATTTGCACCCCTCAAATAATTTTGATTGGCTAAACTTAGAGAGACTAATCTCGCTACCATAGTCTATCAGCCTGAAAAATATCATGACCTAAATATTGGGCCCAATAATAAATGCTCCATTGTTCACAGGTGGCAGTTGAATATAACATAATCATTGTATAGGCCAGTTTTACATGTCACAGAGCACAATAAGTTGGTATAAAAATATGGTATGCAAAGTGATAGATGTAACATGTGATGTTCACCATTAGTACAAAGATGGATTCAGTATGCTGAATAACTTTTTACCTATAAAATTCCATTTTACCAGAGAAGCAGATAAAAAGAGAAAAGCAGTACAAATAAGATGCATTTTATATGAGACATATAAATAAACCTGAAAGGTAATATAACAGCAATCTCAGTAGAAGTCCATATTCATATGATAACTGACCTGTGTAGATGCAGTCGGAACCGCTTTTCTCATAATATGGCTGCAAAGTGCTGTCCATGTACTTCACTGGAATGTATTACCTATTTAAGAGAAGAAAGCATGCAGTGTAAACATAAATGTTCTCAAACCTTTTAAATTCTAATTAAGAAAACGAATCAAAACCAGAGAAAATGTACATCAAATAAGATTTGCAAAGTTTGTTTTTTTTTAAATAAGTGTAAGATCACTTATTTATTTTTCATCTCGCTATGTTTCCATTTGCAGCCCACATTTCCAGTAGGTCCAACAATAGGAACAAACACAGCTATAAGCTTTGCTCCTTACTTAACACCTGTAACCCCTGGAGTTGGGATAGTTCCGACTGAAATTCTACCCACGCCGCCTGTCATTGTTCCTGGAAATCCGCCTGTGACAGTCCCTGGTTCGACTGCTACTCAGAAACTCTTGAGGACTGATAAACTGGAGGTACTACAGACACCATTGTGACTAGAAAGTAATTTTGTGCTAATTTTTATGTAAGAGCATTGAAAAGCTTTGTCCTTAGACGCGCTCTCTAAAATAGCATAAATGTTAGTTATTACAAATATAGATCTCATAAATACTGTTGTAGGATTTACACTTGCACTCAGTGAAAATGGTACTATTGTTTAGTCATTTTTATTTAATATGTTTTTGATAAAATTCCAGGGAATGTGAGCAATCAACTTGATATCACATTTATTATATCAAATCAGCATTAAAAGTAACAAAAGGCATTGAGTTTTTAAAAGACAGCTGTGTCTTTATGAATTTCTTCATCGAGAAAGTAACTGGGTCCACAAGAGCAGTTAATTGATGAATAGTGAGCGTTATTTATAGCGGTTTTAGGTAGGTGAACAAGAACAGATTTTTTTTTTAAATGACACAATTCTGTGTAAGTTCAACTCTTTATCAAACAACACAGCAACTTAATCAAAAGCAGGCAATGTGGTTAATGGACAGGTAAAGGACTATTGTAAACACTGTGGGACAAGTCTAAAACAACAGAAAAAGAGTGGCGTATGTGGGGGTTTTTTTGTTTCGCTTGTCCCAGGTAAGATTGCTGTGAGCCCATCCGCTGTAATTAGTGTTGTTTTGCACATAGGTATGCAGGGAGTTCCAGCGGGGAAACTGCGCGCGGGGAGAGACTGACTGCCGCTTTGCACACCCTGCAGATAGCACAATGATTGATACAAATGACAACACTGTAACCGTTTGTATGGATTACATAAAGGGGCGTTGCATGAGGGAGAAATGCAAATATTTTCACCCTCCTGCACACTTGCAGGCCAAAATCAAAGCTGCTCAACATCAAGCCAACCAGGCTGCAGTGGCAGCACAAGCAGCTGCTGCAGCTGCAACAGTGATGGTAAGTGCAAGAATATATGGTTGCATTTTTTCGTACAATTTTCAGTTTCTGTTTTTTCCTCTCACTAGTAGCGTTATTTAAAGTAGTATTTATTTTTACGCCTTCAGAAAAGCTAGGAAATCTAAAAATGATTAGTTTCTTGAGGGAAAAATACTTTCTCTCCCTCGCCTATTTTAGCATAGTAGGTCCCTCTGTTGAGAAAGTGAAGCAATTAGGCATTTTGTAGTTGTCTTTGCTCTCTGCTCCATGATAATATGCTACATTTGCCTTCTAATATTTCTTGATGAGAAATAAAACTGGCAGAACTTAGTGGTCATTGGGAAGTATGTACATTTGCTATATTAACTCTCTGATGGCAGGAATATAATCTGAAAAATTAAGAAACAAGGAAGAATGGTTTTGTTTCCAAGACATGGCACAGATGAGAGATCTGGTCTCTCCTGCTTACTCACTGTAATATCCTGTGTAGGTCATTTTAAGTTGCCACCTGACTCAGTTTCCCCTTTATAAAAATGGAAATAAGAAGCTTAATTATTAAACTTAATTTTTTTTCAGACATTTAGCTTTATATCTGTGAATGGCATAATAATGCCTATAAATAAATTAACACTGTATCTAGTAAGATCAAAGGAAAGAGGTTAAAGATTCTGATTTGTTTTGAGAAACTTTATACTCTTACTGAAACATATTTAGAAATGCCTTTCCCTCTGTGTCCTTTTGTATCATGGCTGATACTATTACTAGCAACAATTCCACACCAGTATTGAGAAAGTTGAACAAATAAAGCATGCAGGGTCTTTTTGGGGACAGCAGTGCAATCAGCCCACAGATCAAAGCAGCCTTGTTCTAATTCCTAGCACTGAAAGAATAATTATACAGATGTGATAGTTGTGGATAGTGCATACAATAGATGTAGACAATACAGTTACTCTCATGGTAAGAAGCCTACCAAAAACACAATACAGTTCAGTATATAACTATCGTGGGGTATTGTATTTAGCAAATAAATAGTCCAGATATTTAGGGGACAAAATGTGAGTTTCTTTTAAATGAGACTACTGTAAAAGAATTTAAGGAAAAGAACAAAGGAGAATTTTTCATAATTCAGGATTTTCTCCTACAGTATTTCCAGTCTCTATCTAAAATATTGGAATTTTAGCTAAAACCTTCACTGTGCTCACAGAAGTCTGAAAATAAAAAAGATGAATATCTGAGTTTTATGCTTTAATAATTAGAGCAGGGAAAGGGACTGATTTTTGGGGAGAAGAGGAGAACGTGGAATGACCAGCAAACCAAAAAAATCAGAAAAAAAATGCTAGATTGTGTTTGAAAATTCAATTCCCTTCTCTGAATCTGGGACAGAAAAAATATGCATCTACATCTTCTGTCTTCCAAGTAAACACCTTAATCGCTAGGCTAGCCAAATTCACTAGCTTACTTTGGTCCACTGCAAATTTAAGTGTTTATGCAGAATGAAACAGTTTCAACAGGAGAAATTGAGAGGAACCCCTCCACACTAGTCTGTAGCCTAGTTGTTAAGGAACTTATTTGGCAAGGGAGAAGACTTGTGGAGAAGTCACTGCTCCAGAATGTTTCAGAAGTGTAGCCGAGTTAGTCTGTACAGGATAAACTTTAAAAAAACACAAATAGTCTGGTAGCCTTTTAAAGACTAACAAAACATGTAGATAGTATCATGAGCTTTTGTGGACACAACCCAAGAAGTGGGGTCTTCCCACGAAAGCTCGTGATACTATCTACATGCACCAGAATGGTGTTTGAAATGTTGGTCTCCCACTTTCTTTTCAACTTCTCTAAATATTGGACTGAAGCTTGTGAGTGACACAAGGATAAACATATGCTTTGTTTCTAAAACTGGCCATGAAAACTTTTTCCTAGCCAAAATTGAACCAGATCAAATTCATGAATAGTTTTAGGTTGACTCAGATTGCACTTTTTGGAGAATAAACTAAAATAAATTGCATCCAGATCCATTAATAGTCTTTCAGTCATGCAGAATTCATTACAGTTCTAGAAGATATTAAAACATAAGCAATATGTTTTTTTTTCTGAGCCGAACTAGTTCTAAAGATGTATCTCCTTTTATCGAATAAACTCCATTGAAGATTCAGACCAAGATGAAGAGTCTTTTGAAACAGTTTGAATTACTAGCATTCTACCACCACAGGAGAAGGCTAAAAGGCATATGATGGTATATTATTCCTGTGGGAAATTATATAGATGGCCTTTAATTGAATTTTTAAACTTTCCAAAGTTACAGTGCAGATGACAGAAGCTTTTTTTCATCCAAATTACTTTTTATTTAATACAAATCTGGAACAAAGGGAAACCATGGACCAAAATAAATAAATGAGATCAATTCTCCATTGGGATAAATGGGGAGAGAGTATGGAGGGGATACAATATATTATACAGGAGAGGGGACCCCAGAATGGTCAAGAATAATGGTCAAAATGCTGCCTGACCTAAGCAAACAAACCAAACCTCCTTTGGAATAAACAATCAGAGATCCTTAACCAACAGTTCCAACTTCAGTACGGGTCCTGAGCTGAAATTATGGTCTCTCAGCAGTCCTACCCTGATACACTGTACTTGCTAGGCAGGGATGTGGATCAAGAGGCTTGCGTATGTAAAACCTAGATTATGCAGGGCTTGATAGACTAATTCTCAGAGAAAGGGTTAATTTATATGCTTCATAAATGTTCGAACAGTACGTATTTTTGCTGTAGAACGCATTAACAATCATCTTCACTGGTGCTGGAACTCTTTTACTTTTAGAAAAGCACTGACTCATCTGTCTCTAAGCAAAGTTCATAACCATTCTAAAACAGTCCAAGATACTTGGTAATCAGCACAGGATATAATTCCCCCAGCAGTTAGTCAAAAAATCCAAAATCAAGAGTTTCCTAACTGTATTCGGTGGGTCACTGATGGAATGAGGAACGCTTTCTTTTCTGTGTAAGCGATTGCCATACTTACTAAAGAAAGTTGGGTGATAGCAAAGGGGAGGGGAGGTAATAACATTTTTAACGCCCTCAAAAACCAAAATACCACAAGAATGAGTAAACAAGGAAGTCTTGGGTAAACTGTGTGCCTGAAAAAGAAGAGTGAGAATCTGGCTCCCACTATGGTAACTTTATGCTGCTGTAACCTCAGCATACAGGAGCTGCTAAAGTCCCACAGCCAGCCCAAGGAGAATTCCCCTGGCCCAGGCCCCTGCATAGGACAGCTATTTCTAGACCTGTGTAGGCCCTTTTATGCGCCCCAAGACAGAAAGCATGTCTGGGACAAGAAGGAAGTCCCAGGAGTGTACACTACTGCAAAGATACTTGCTTGTGTGGGCTATTTACCAGCTTAAAGGTAGCTTTAGAGCTGCCATAAAATAGAGCTAAGGTGAGTTGAAGTCAACCTTTTTCCCCCCTCTCCCTCAGGCTGCTTCTTCAGTGCTGTGCCTCCAGGAAAGAATCCCAGACAGATTAACAGGGTCAGTGAATTCTAGTGTTCAAGATACCTCAGGGTACAAGCGTACTTTTTGCCCCTGACATTTAAACCTAGTTACTTTTTTTTTCTCAAATGCCTTAGCTGATTTCAGCTTTTAAGGTAAAAGCAAGGCAATAAGCAGTCTATGAAATAGCTAGACCCCAGTCCTTTTATAGCTAAAAACAAGTATTTTGGTGGTATTGTGCTTTGTGGAGTCAATCTGAAGACAGTGTGATATATTAATGTAATCATTACATTATTTATGGAGCACTAAAAGTGTGTTCAGGATAGTAATAAACATGAAAGAAGACACTAAAGAACATAAAAGCTAAGTTAAATTAAATAGTCACCATATCTTAAACACACCTCATAATAGTATACATATACAAAGTATATAGAACCTTTATACAGTTAGTTAATTATATTTTCATTTTTCTTATTCCCTCTTCTTTTTCTGTTCCTCTCCAGTGGTTGGTTATCACAGAAAGACCTAATAAAATAAATATATTTTATATTGGGTTGGGTGATTAGAGGGAGGTTCCTTGGCGAACAAGATACATCTGAGAAAACATTTGTTTAAAAATGTAAAGCTTTTTCTCAGTATAATATAAGTTAAAAAAGATAATCCAAGTTAGTGTTCTAGCTATAACAAAAATTTAAACTAATCAACTGATTAGACATAATATTAATTTGTTATATTAGAAATTGTTTTTATTTTGACCCCCAAAAAGTCTATTGAAATGTACATTTTATTAACCAAGGCCCTGATCCTGCAAACATACACGTGAGTAGTCCCATTAAAGCATTAAAACTCTCATTAATGCTTTATATTTTAAATGTTAGTGTTGAAAATGTATTTATGCTTCTTAACTTGACATAACTAACATAATTATCAGAAATTCTTGTAAGAAAACCCTGAAAACCTGAGTGTTTCTGTGAAGTGTTATATTATGCTTAGTTGTCTGCAAGCTGCTGTTTTAATTAACTTTCCTAAATTTCAAACATCTATATTTTACTCTCTTATATGCTTTTAACTAAGGTATAGTAGATGCATTTTTGCTTCAGTACTAATTCAAGGTGTAATATTCATTTCTTTAGAAAACATTTTTGCTGTTGTGCATGCCTAGTGTTTTGTATGTTGTATACTGCATTCAGAATATTTTTTTCCTTCTCACCTATCCACAATGCAATGCCGTTCCCATGATGCACCTCTGCTTGCTGTTTACCTGTATGTTAATTCGCTTGAATCCCATTGGCCCACTGCCATCATGTGCTCGCTGCCTGTTATTAAAAGACTCAGTCGACTGCCAAAGCAATGAAGCGACCTCTCGAAGCAACTGTAGACCTGGTACTTTGACCTTTCACCTTTTGCTTTGCATGTAGCTTTTCAGAGAAGCAACTAATGAAATTTTTATTGCTTTTTTTAACATCAACTGAAAACTGTCATATACTATTAATTTACAGAAAAATCAGTATTATATTTATCCATCTCATTCTCATATGCAATAAATGCAAACAATTTAGTTTTTTTCTAACATAATTTCATTTTAAAATTCCTTTTCATACAAGTTAAAATTAGATATGACTGCTTTTGTAATTGAAAATATTATAATCCTTCATTGTAGTTAATAATAGGAAAAATATTTAACTAAGAAAGAAGACTTGGTAATGAAACACAAGTGGTTTTTTCTTCCTAGAATATTTTAAGCCCAAATTTAAAGGAAATACCACTTTTGTTGCTTTAAAGGCATTCCTTTTCAGTAGTTGTGGTGCTACAGTTTTATGTTAATAGTGCCATGCTTTTGCGATCAACAACAAAATTTCACTCATTTTACATTGCTATAATTTGAGTTAAGGTGCATGGCAAAGCATCTTTAACTGCTTTTTTAAAAACTATATTACAAGATTTTATTTATGTATATATATATTTATATATTTGTAAGAAAAGATGTATATATTTTGAAAAAATCTGTAAATTTAGTTAAATTCTCTCTTTTTTACAGGCCTTTCCTCCTGGTGTTCTTCACCCATTACCAAAGAGACAAGCACTTGAAAAAAGTAATGGTGCCAGTGCCATTTTTAATCCCAGTGTCTTGCACTATCAACAGGCTCTTGCCAATGCACAGTTGCAACAACATGCAGCATTTATCCCAACAGGTATGTTGTATTTGCACTAAACAGAATTATAATTAAGCATTCGCCCCATAAGACAGTGCCTATTACATTGAATATATTTAACCCATTTCCTACAGATTTCAGACAGGTATGCACAAATATTTTACTACATTATTTTAATTCCTTCTGTGGGATGATAGGATTTAGAAGGTAAGTTTACCTGTAATTATGTAACTTTTAGTATGTTCTGTTATAGGCGTTATTTTGCATATCTTGGAGTACTTTATATCTGTATGCAATGGGTTGTATGTTGGGTCCATCTACTAGAGCTGTGATTGGTGGTGGAGAGGTGGAATGTCATTTACTTGATGAAGAAGGCATAATGCTTTTGAATTCTAAGGGAAGTGTGAAAAGTGTTTGTAATACCTGTCTCTGTTCCTCGGGTGTATTTTGTACTACTGTTCTGCAATGATAGACATGCTCGTGCTACATGTTACCCTTTGGCTTCTAGAACTGCAGCACTAGCAACAAAATTTTAGTTAATTCCAACACAGATGCACAATGAGGATAAAATACTCCCCACATCTGCACATAACTTTTTTATGTGGAAAATGTGTTTTGTTGTCTTCATAATGGAATATTTTATAATCTAAAACTCTCCCCAGAATTTACAATTAACAACTGGTGTTTTGGTTTTTAATATAAGTGATTTAATTACGGTGGAATTTTAGTAACATTAATATTACATTGGAGTTCAAAGCGGTAGAAAACTATATCTGGAAAAATCCATAACCCCACCAGGATTAACATCCTGAGCTCACACATGCAGTGTGACGACTTTCTTTTAACACTGTGAAAGAATGTTGAATATTCTACTTAAATGTGTGATTTAAGAATGAAGTGAACAGTTGCAATAAAATCCTCTGTGTTAGTCAAAAAGAGCTTTCTAAGAGTTTCTTAAAGAGTGCAGTGTCAGTATTAGTATGTATAGCAACCATGAATTTTAAGCTGTTTTAAAACACTTTTCTGTAGTAATTTTTTTTCTGTTTAATATATTTACTTATCTTCTGTCATATTCTTTAACCATCCAATAACATTAAGAATTAAATAAGTGAAAGAATTCAAGATGCTGCAATTTCTTATTATATAAATTATATTTATATTTTAAATAAATATATTTATATTTTAAATATATATATAGTTTTATAAGAATCTTTTTAAAAAACCAAAAATCACACAGACTTAATGAAAGTTTGCCTGAATAAGAAGTGTGTTAAAATTTAATTAAGATCTTAGAATTTGGCCCTATATTTGTAAAAATATGTTCTAATGATTTATTTGTTGCACTTGTTTTACATATGGACTCACTTTAATTTTAATTTCCAGTGAGATCCCATGACCATTTTGTAACTTGCTACTAAAATGGAAATGTGCATCTGTGGGAAGGTTTGAAGGAATTTGAGAAATGGGTGGAAGCACATCTGGTGCTTACAAATGTCCAAGAGCCCCCTGCAAATGTACTTCACGTCACAGGCATAAAACCTTGTGGTGTGATGTGCATTGTTCGTCCTCTTAGGGATTGCCTTTCAGAGCTTATCAGCATAGTATATAATTACTGTAAAAATACATTAAAATAAACCTGAAAAATAAGCTAGTTTGAAAATATTTCAGTAAGACAGCATTCAGATATTTTCCAAACTTAGAATGCTTATCATTTCTCAAGTACTTTGTTCCATGTGCCGTTTCTCTTCAATTCACATTTTTGGTTAACACTGGACTCATTATAACCACCAGTACAAATTAGCTCATAATTGAGAGACAGTTTGTTTATTATAAATTCAAGATGTAAAAGGATGTGGGCCTTCTTGCCAGACTCTTGCACGGCTAGATTGTCATCCAGTCCTAGCACAGGTGCACAACAAAGGGAAGAGGTGCAAAAAGCTCCTCATCTCCAGGAGATCCAGCACATGAGTAAGGGCAGAATGGAAGACATTCCTCATAGTGAGCCTGAGAAATCGTCAGGTCTGGCATCCTTAGTGTCTGTAAAGAAGGGTGGAGGATGGAGATGCAAGAGATGACACACACCCTTCCCATTGGCCAGTATAATGGGCCTTTCATTAGAAGACAGTGCGTGCTGCTTCTATAGTAGTTGCACTTCTCAGGGAGTGTAGGAGGAACGATATCTTCTGGAACTTGGCTTCAAATACATCCACTGTCTTTGAATGTCTTCCACTATGGGATTATAGCTATAAATAAAGCACACCCTATGAAGAACTGTTCATGAAATCAATCCTTTGGTTTAAATTGGTAAATCAGTATTTCCTGGTATCAGTTTTAAATATGTCCGACGTGTTCAGTAGAACTGTTACAGCTAGAGCAAGGTTTTGTTTATGAAGTATATGGAAAACTGATAAGTTGTTTTATGTAATTTCTCTGACTTTTCTAACCACTGACTCACTAATTAAAGGTTTGGGGCTTAATAGCACTGCTTATCTTCGGATTTTTTTTTCCCCACTGTCATTCTCTTTTAATACAAAGCACACACTAAGTCAGTATGACTGCTTCATCTGCACGTTTTATTGTTTGGTGAATGATTATTCATGATCAGAAAAGCAAGAGGGCAGTGTTTTTCTTCACATGCTGTTTGTTAGAACTTTTAAGACCAGTGCAAGAGGGGAAAGTGTGTGGGGATTATTCTTCATGATAAGGTCATTCATAGTTACTTTTGCTGTTTGCTGTTAAATGCGTAAATATCTAAAAGGTTGTTAACTTCACTAAACAGGAGTTCTGCAAACTTAATCTATTTTGTGTGCTGGATGTGCAGTATTGTGTACATGCCCCTTTGTTCCTCTTCCTCTCTGCCCTCTACTTCCTCCCCATCATACATTGTACTCACCATCCTAAAAAGCCATATCCTTGTTCATTTACTTTAGCAGAAAGGATAATGGTTGAATGAGCACAAAAACTCTATACTTAGCCGTATAGAGGCCTTCCCCCACCCTGCGTAATTCTGAGGCACATTGGAAAGATGTGTGGACACTTGTACAGTCACTAGCTATGCTGAAGTGGTTCCATTTCCAGGGCTGCCATTTTAGCATTTTTGTAGATAAAATTCACATTAGTCACGTTAGTGACAAAAGTCACATTAATGACTTTTTAATTGTCATTAAAAAGTGTACGTTAAATAGATTTAGCAAAATATCCTCTGAATAATAAGAGAATTTCTATTTAATTAAATACTTTCCTCTGCTGTGTATGAGCAAAATTAATAAATATGAATCTGTGTAGTTAACATAATACTGTCTGAATTGTTCAGTGGATTTAAGCAGCCATTAGATAATCCAATATTCAATCAATAATTTTTTTTAATATTTTATTTAAAAAATAATAAATTAAAGATATTTATGAAATATGGTCCATCTTAAATACACATACAGTTGTACAAAATATGTTTTGGTGTAATGTAATACTATTTTAATATCAAATTATTTAAAGTCATTCTTGTCACACAAAAACTATGAATGACCTTAAGATTGTGTTCAGCTAACTTTTACTTACCCTTGGTTATGCTTGAATCTCATTTTGAATGTTAACTCTAAACAGCTAACCTGTTTCTTCCCTTTATTCACTTTTTCCACCTATCATTGCATGACATGCAGGGTCAGTTTTGTGCATGACACCCGCTACCAGTATTGGTAGGTTTCAAATTTCTTTATTGATCTTTTATATTGTATACTGTACCGTCAATTGTTTGGAAGATATTAAACATGACTCGATTACTAGATGTAATGGTTCATTTGGCTTTTTGATTGATTTTGTAGGATCTTAGATTTATTTGTAGATTAAAATTTCAGTTTAGATATGATATCACCTGCTATAACAACCACACTGCAAATGCATAAAATCATGGATTCCAATCTGCTTTTCAGTTTCCAAAATTGTGTTTCTATCAATATATTTTATATTTTCTAATATTTTTAAAATCATAAAATATTGGTAAAACAAGCTAATTTCATCAGTGTTTTGAAGTTTCATAGTCGTGTGCCTATTTCTCCTTTTTGCTATGTGTTAGAAAGTTTTATCAGAGTTTCCCAGAAGCATGTATTTTAATACTTGTAACTGAAATTACAGGTTTGAGACCTAAAGTCTGATTCACATTCCTTTTTAATTAAATTAAATCCACTTTAAAATTTGCAGCATTTGAATGCATATCTTTTATGGTTGCGAATTTAGCAACAGACACTTACTCCTGTGAGTAATTGATTGATTTTAATCGGGCTACTCACTTGAGTTACAGCAAATCATGTGAGTGAATTTTGCACATACTCATAAATTCATCTTTATATTAAAACTGAACAAAAATAAATGTTCACAATCTGCTTTGCTCTTTTAGATCAAACAAATTAGTATTTTTATTAGGAAAATAATTATAACACTGATGATATTCTCCTCAAAGCAGATGATAATTTATCTCAAATAAAATGTAACAGTTGTACAGAGCTGATAGCACATAAATCCAGAAACCAAAATATAAAATTATGTATGTTTAAAGCAAGATTGCAAATATACTTTAACCTCTAATACTGGTAAATGAAAATAAATTATGTTTAATATATATCAAAATAATAGTTTATTTCCTTTCCAATACTAAAAATGAAAGATTTTCCTTCTTTAAGAATAGATTAATATATTTTAGTTACTTAAAAACTGATTTTACAATTCTCACTTGAAGTGATAAGCAATTTTAGTAAATGCCTAATTTAAAATAATTTGCCAAATTCTTAAATATAATGTCAGCAATTACAAGTTATTTTGCTTTTTCTGGGAATCACTGATTATGTTGACAAACTTCCTTTAATTGTACTTGTAATAAGCTTTTTTCCCTTTTTTTATTTCTCTGCCACGCTTTCTTGCTTTGCATTGTGATTGCATGCCATCTGCTGGTTTAACCCATGATGGCTTGCTGCTCTGATATTCACCATGCCAAAATACCACTTCTATTACCATAATGCTACACCCTCCTGTTCATTGCTTCCATGGTTCCCCTCCTGAAAGTACCCATGATGCACAGCGCTACGTCCGCCACTGTCTCTGCAGCAGCAACTCCTGCAACAAGTGTCCCCTTCGCCGCAACAGCCACAGCCAATCAGGTTTGCTCCTTTTAAAGCTTTATTTCACAAATCCCAAACTCTAAATGAGTGCTGATATTTTTTTAAAAAAAAATTCTCATAGAGAATTTTTTTTCATGTTTACCCATCAAATTTTATTTTTAAATAGTTTATAGCAAGTGTTTATGGACAGGTTGCACTTATTTAGAGTTAACATTTATTGCAAATAATGATGTAGCTATGTTTTGTGTTGCAGTGTTTGTTTCTTGTATCTAATATTGTGTAATTAACCCAGCTGAGAGAATAATTTTAGTAGTTTTCTTGTTAAGATTTACAACTAACTTTGGATGCCAAAAGGATAACCATATTACAGCTGTGTTAAAATGTTCATATTTGTTAATATTGTTTTCTCCATACAGTGTGTTTAAATTACTAGCTCTTTGTGGTTGTGAAAGCTAATGAAAACCACAAGTGGGCACAGTCAGCTGAAGAGACGTTGATGAAAGTAAAAAGTAAACCTTTTCTAGAAAATGCCAGTAACATACATTTGCATTCTGTATATTTACATAGGAAGTTGGACTTCTCTGTCCATTCTAGATTTAAAGGGACGCTGTGCCAACTTGAAAATTACATTGACTTCTGAAAATATTATATCTGCTGTTGGTACAAGTATCCCCTAAAATGAAAGAGATCAGCGGAAATACTATGTTTCTTTTTTCTTTTTTTTCAGTTTGCTTATGTAACCTACTGGTCACTTTGTTTTACCTTTGTCCTCTGTCTCCAATCTCCTGAGGATATGAGTCTGTTGCAATTTGTCATATAAAACCTGGGCTCTGTAGAGATTCTCGCTTTTGCTTTTTGGAGGTCCCCAGTTCAGTCACTTGTGTGCCAGTTATCACACCACTTTGTGTTTTGGTCACTTTTGCTATTTTATTTCTACCCGGTGCATCACTGTCATGCATGGCTCAGGAGGAGCTTATATGTAAACTCTTTCCCAGGTGTGCAAAAGGGTGTTTACCAGTAACAGCAGCAGTAAGATGGAACTGAAGAGCTGGTAGGCAGATTTACTCACAAAGAGAAGGGGAAGAACCTATGGCCTTCAGCACACTTGGTGCCAGCCCCCTTTCAGTCCTAACAGAGGAGGAGAAACACAGGCCAATGAATTTTTTTAAGGATTTTTTTAAAAATATTAAGAATATTTAAAGATCTTCTACCAGAAAGCTGGATTTTCAAAAATGATTCAATTTCAAAACAAGTCAAGTTTGATAACACCCATGAAGCAATAGAAAAGTCAGCATGACTACTTACATATAGTATTCTAGGGGGAAAATACTACCTCTGAAATACAGTGCTTTCTTCAAGAAATACTAACAAACATATTCCTTAGTTTTAGGAGGGTTTACATTTTTCAGTGTGATAGTGTATGCATGGCTTTATCATTTTTTTTCTGCACGCTGTTCTTTTGTTCTTCCCTTTCTGATAGCTAATTCATTTTAATAAGGGGAAATGTTGAAGAATATTTGAGAATAGAACACAAATGTTACAGGTAACCGGAGTACTTAAAAGTTAGCTATTTTCCATTCTTCTCATTTTTGTATCGAAGGTATGGTAAAGTAATGAATAATACTGTAGTACTTCCCTAAAGAGTAGGATGATGATCCTGTAGATTTGCTGAATTTCAGATTCTCAGGATATGTAGTTAATAATGCAAATCACAGTCTCCACAATAGTAGTTGGTTTCAAAAGTGCTTAATGAACTCTTGGGAAGTGTTGCGGTCAAAAACAGGAGTCAGAAACAAATGGAAATACAGACAACAAGGGAATTAAATGAAGTAGAAAAAGGGTATGTCTACACTGCAGTTGGAATCTGGCTTCCTGCTCTCGGTAGATGGACACATGTAGCTCTGTGTGACTTAGCTTATTAAAAATAGAAGTGTAGCTGGGGTAGCATGGGGATGGCTGGGCCAGGCTGCCTGCGTATGTGCTCAGAGGAACCGGGCTGTATTCAGATGACTAACCAAAGCTGCTGCCTATGCTATCCCAGTTACGCTGCAATTTTTAATGTGTAGGATGAGCAGAGCTAGCATGCCTGTCTGCCTGCTCTGGGAAGAATGCTCTGATCTGCGAAGTAGTCTCAGTCAAAGATTCCAGTAATGTTTTCCACATGGATTTCTGTAGAGGCTTCTTCCACCTGAGACAGAGCCATCATATCTCTGCTCTTTTTTCCCACCAGCCAAACAGCAGATATTTGTCTCCCTGCAAGAGGATACTGTAGTTCCCGCCTGGATTAGACAACGCTAGTTTTCTCTTCCAATTATATTGGAAGACAGGAACACTTAAATTTGATCAATGTTTAGTTAACCGATACAATCAATAGAAACTGCTATTGATCACATAATTGCAGGGAGGGAATCTGACCCCCTGACTAGAACCAGTGTTCTAAGGGCTTCTCTGCACTCTGCTCCCTGATGGAGGACTCCCTGGGCTGGCCTTGGAATGTAGGGTAGCTGGTTACTTTGTTTTCCTTTATGGAAAATTGAATGAAAATGTTCAGAATTTTAAAACATTTTTGGGATTTCCATGGGAAATTTCTCAGTTTTGTTCAGACTTAGAAGAGAACATAAGAATGGCCATACTGGGTCAGACCATAGGTCCCCCCAGCCCAGTACCCTGTCTGCCAACAGTGGCCAATGCTGGGTATCCCAAAGAGAGTAAATCAAACAGGTAACGATCAAGCAATCTCCCTCCTGCCATTCATCTCCATCCTCTGACAAACAGAGACTAGGGACACCATTCCTTACCCATACTGGCTAATAGCCATTAATGGACTTAACCTCCATGAATTTATCTAATTTTCTTTTAAAGCCTGTTATAGGCCTAGCCTTCACAACCTCCTCAGGCAAGGAGTTCCACAGATTGACTATGTGCTGTGTGAAGAAGAACTTCCTTCTGCTTGTTTTAAACCTGTTGCCCATTAGTTTCATTTGATGGCCCCTAGTTCTTATATTATGGGAACAAGTAAATAACTTTTCCTTATTCACTTTCTCCATGCTACTCATGATTTTATATACTTCTATCATATCTCCCTCAGTCTCCTCTTTTCCAAGCTGAAAAGTGCTTGTCTCTTTAATCTCTCCTCATATGAGACCAATTCCAAACCCCTAATCATTTTAGTTGCCCTTCTCTGAACCTTTTTCAATGCCAGTATATCTTTTTTGAGATGAGGAGACCACATCTGTACGCAGTATTCCAGATGTGGGCGTACCATGGCTTTATATAAGGGCAATGAGATATTCTTCGTCTTATTATCTATCCCTTTTTTAATGATTCCTAACCCTGTTTGCTTTTTTGACTGCCGCTGCACACTGCGTGGACAACTTCAGAGAACTATCCACGATGACTCCAAGATCTCTTTCCTGATTAGTTGTAG
>CM057845.1:226950139-226964564 GCA_030068395.1 Apalone spinifera | reverse complement strand
AGGGACCTTGTCAAAGGCTTTCCGGAAATCGAAGTACACTATGTCTACTAGATCCCCCTTCTCCACGTTTGTTGACTCCTTCAAAGAACTCTAATAGATTAGTAAGACATGATTTCCCTTTACAGAAACCATGTTGACTTTTGCCCAACAAATTATGTTCTTCTATGTGTCTGACAATTTTATTATTTACTATTATTTCAACTAATTTGCCCAGTACTGACGTTAGAGTTATGGGTCTGTAATTGCCAGGATCGCCTCCCTTTTTAAAGAGCCCTTTTTAAAATATTGGCATTACATTAGCTATCTTCCAGTCATTGGGTACAGAAGCTGATGTAAAGGATAGGTTACAAACCATAGTTAATAGTTCCGCAATTTCACATTTGAGTTCTTTCAGAACTCTTGGGTGAATGCCATCTGGTCCCAGTGACTTGTTACTGTTAAGTTTATCAATTAATTCCAAAACCTCGTCTAATGACACTTCAATCTATGACAAGTCCTCAGATTTGTCACCTACAAAGGACGGGTCAGATTTGGGAATCTCCCTAACATCCTCAGCCGTGACGACTGAAGCAAAGAATTCATTTAGTTTCTCCACAATAAAATAATTGTCTTTAAGCGCTCCTTTTGTATTTCGATCATCCAGGGGCCCCACTGGTTGATTAGCAGGTTTCCTGGTTCTGATGTACTTAAAAAACATTTTGTTGTTAAATTTTTTGGAATGTCAGAATTTTCCATGGAATGAAAATTTCAAGATTTGACCAGCCCTAATTAGGAGCCTTCAAATGGAATATAACCCCTAAGTTTGTTTTCACTTAGGCTATGTCTACACTGCAGAGTTTTTGCACAAAAACTCGCAGAACGTCCACACCACAAGCGCATTTTTGCACAAGAAAAGGTGTAGTAGATGATCAGAAGCCAGGGCTTTTTTGTGCAAGAGTTATTCCTCTTTCTGCGAGGAATAAGCCTTTTTGTGCAAGAGCTCTTGTTGGACAACAGGGGTTTCTTGTGCAAGGCACCCTTATCGGAATGGCCAGCAGAGCTTTTTTGCGCAAGGGCGTCCATGGCAGTGTGGACGCTGTCTTGTGCAAAAGCAGACGGCAGTGTGGACACGCTGTTGCGCTAGAACTTTTTGCGGAAGATCTCTTCCCCAAAAAGTTCTTGCGCAAGAACCCTGTAGCGTAGATATAGCCTCAGAGACTGCTGCTTGCTTAGTTGCCAACAGCTTCCGCTGCAGTGGTCCTTTTTCTCTTTGATATTAGAGATAGCAAAAGAAAAGAAATCTTACACAATTCCAATAATTGAGTTTTTCTTCATTTTTATTTCAGAACATTGCGATATGTTTTTCTATATTGGTGTAATTTATCTCAACTGATATTCCAGCTGCAGAGTGGTGAAGTAGGAATCCGTGGCATGTCTCCAGTTGATGGGGACTAATTTGGCTACAACTACTCAAGAGAGAGATCTTGGAGTCATTGTGGAGAGTTCTCTGAAAACATCCACTCAATGTGCAACAGCAGTCAAAAAAGCAAATAGAATGTTAGGAGTCATTAAAAAAGGCATAGAGAATAAGACAGAAAATATCTTATTGCCTCTATATAAAACCATGATACACCTACATCTTGAATACTGCGTACAGATGTGGTCGCCTCATCTCAAAAAAGATATATTGCAATTGAAAAAGGTTCAGAAAAGGGCAAGAAAAATTATTAGGAGTTTGGAACTGGTCCCATATGAAGAGAGATTAAAAAGACTTGGACTTTTCAGCCTAGAAAAGAGGAGACTAAGGGGGATATGATAGAGGGCTATAAAATGATGACTGGTATGGAAAAAGTGAATAAGGAAAAGTTATTTACTTATTCCTACAATAAAAGAACTTGGGGTCACCAAATAAAATGAATAGGCAGCAGGTTTAAAACAAACAAAAGAAAGTTTTTCTTTACTCAGTGCACAGTCAAACCTGTGGAACTCCTTGCCAGAGGATGCAGTGAAGGCTAGAACTTTAATGGGCTTCAAAGAAGAGCTAGATAGATTCATGGAGGTTAGGTCAATCAATGGCTATTAGCCAAGATGGGTAGGAATTGTATCCTTAGCCTCTGTTTCTCTGGAGGTGGGTGAAAGGATAGGGATCATGTGGGGATCACGTGGGGATTATGATCCCTCCCTCTTGGGCATCTGGTATTGGCCACTGTTGGCAGACAGGATACTGGGGTAGATAGACCTTTGGTCTGACCCAGTATGGCCGTTCTTATGTTCTTGATTACAAAAAGACCCCCAAACCCTAGATGAAAGTTTGTACTGATATACAGATATGTGAAGCAGTCACAGGCAACCAAAGCTAATGAGCGAGCCACGTGAATGACTCTCCTTCATCTTAGTGGGCTGTAAGATTGTTATACCCAAGACCATATCCTGGGATGTGGTAGTTTTGCTAACTGTGCTTGCATACCTAAAATTTGCAGGGTGTGCCGATTGAACTATACCAGCATTCTAATTGGATGCAGAAAGAGTGCACAGCTCTTACAGTGTTGTTTGCTGTCACATACCGTCCTTTACGTGCGTGTTACTTGAGTAATAATGATCAGAAAAAAACTACGTGGCTGGAAACTAGTGGAATCTGGTGACCCTGAATGGGTAACGGTAAACAAAATCTCTTGTAGGCCTCACACAAAACCCCGGTGGACCGCAGGTTGCCCACCATTGTAGAAAAGTATAAAAAGAAATAGTGTCTGAGAACTTAAAAACCTGGACTGGGATAGACTGTGAAATCCAGTGTTGACTGAATCCAGTGATATTCTAAACAAAAGGGGGTTTCAATCATTATGAAGCTGTTTCTGTTGCTTCATGCTGACTCAAACCTTTTAACTTCAAAGCAACAGAGTGACAATCCAGAAATCTTCTTATAAGAACTTGAAATGTCTTTGGACAGTAGCCTTGCTCATATCAGTTCACTACCATATGACTTTGTGTAGCATCTTTCATACAAAACTGTTCTAAAATGCTTCACAGAATAGATAGACAATATGGAATATACATTACAGAAAAAGCTGCGTAAAGACATTATATTTTGGGGCATAATTTTTCTCCCTTTGTTTATGGCCTTAAGAGTAATTTACATGAGAGAAATGTTCAATTTACATTTGAAAACAGATGAAGAATCAACATGTTGTCTAATAAGGCCAGGAATTGTGAATTATCCAATACCAACTAACCTAAATTATGTATCCGTTTCTGAGGCAAATAGGAAATTATGCAAAACCATTAATTCTGAAATCATTCAAAAACCTTCATTTTATTAAATTAATTGTAAAATTAATACAGTGAAAATAAAAATAGGCACATTACTTGCAAATTAAAAAAAAACAAATTTAAAGCAGTTGCTCCATAATTTGGTTGGAAATGATTTTTTTAAACAATTAATTAAATCACATGCTTCATCAGGAAATATAGAGTTGTGAAGATTAGAAAGACAGCTACGTATCCCTCTTTTATGGCTTGTAACACAAAAGATTGGGAACAAGCAGTGACAGAACTGTCTTGAAAAAGGGAAGAGGGAGGCTTGGAACACAAGGCATTCAGGAAACCTAAATTATGTTAGACTAAAGAATCACGACAGCCCCCTTGCTTAGTTGTGCAGCTGCTAAAGCCCACAGGAGTGGATCAGTTGTATTGAGCACAGGAGCAGCACATGGCAATTGCTTCCCTCTGTAAACCTGCCCTGCTCCCAGGAAAATAATTAAGCTAATTCCATCCAGTCCCTCAGAGAAGGTTTGGCAAAGCAGGTACTTTCCATTCTTATTGCTGTACTGAATTATGAGAGTTGATGCTTTTCTGCTCAGTCTCTTAAGGAAACCAGTTAAACTGATCTGTAGAAAAGTGGCAAAATGTCGGGCAGATGAACTAAAAAGCTGAAAGATAAGAGGAAAATGGCCATTTCTGTGGATTAAATTAACATCTTGGGGAGAAAGATAACTTTATGAAGCCTATAGTGTAGGTGTATAATCAGAGGATCCTGCATAAGACTAATATTATTAAATTCAATAGCTATCTTATGGAGATAGTCTTATCAATGCTAAAGAATTCATATTTACTTCATAAAATGACTATATTTTAAAGAACTTAGGGTTTATTACTCTTTTCCTTATTTATTGCATTTTTCTCCTTCCTTTCATATCTGACATTACAACTGCGATTTTTCCCTTTTCCCAGTGTTCAAAATCAGTCTTGCTTGTAAAATCCTCCCTTTTGGACACCCCCAGGTTCTCCAATCATTGGATGAAGCCTCCTCCCCTTTTATTTTGTGTCATGGCTTTTGGAAACAAATGGAAATATCAAAGCACTGATCCCAGCCCTGAAAAGAAAAAGGAATTCACCCAATCAGTCTCCCCTCCTCATAAGAAGAAAGGAAGGTTCCTGCTTCATCTAGTTAATCTTCCTCCGCTCTATTACAGCTTTATCTATCTGATAGTATAGACCAGGGGTCTCAAACTCCCAGCCCATGGCCATCCCCAGCAGGAGCAGTTGTGCAATCCAGGTGAAGAGTGACAGCTTGTCTGTTCCCATTTCCTAAGCTCCACCTCTTTTGGTGATCACCCTGCCTTCTCTCTCCTCATTGGCACCCAGTCCCCCAGAGATATGGCATTGGGGGTTATGTGCAGCAGAGCAAGTGTGCTCACCAAGAGTGCTCCACGTATTTTCCCCAAAGATGTTCAATAGTGTAATTGCCTCAGTTACATAACTACACAGCCCCTTTATAAGCAAGCACATTTATTCTTAAGGTGAAAACTTTACAGATAAAACATTAAACACAATTTAAAAAATAGATATGCATGCTCATGAGCTTACCAAACATCAGCCCAATTAGTCTTCGAAACTCCCCACTCCCCCATAGGCTTTTATCCTGTTGTCATTTCAGCTTTTACTCAGAACTAGCTACAGGTTGCATCTCCCCAAACCAGCAATCTCTGGTCTGGCAACATCTGTGGTCCAGCATGACCCTGGATGTTACTGAATGAGAGAGCCCGGCCGCCTAGTGGCAGGAGGGCTATCCAAAAGCGGGGCTGGGACGAAGAAGCAGGATAGGGCAGGAGTTGGGGCTAGGGTTGTTAAATATCAGTTAATTGAACAGCCAGTTAACCTCATGAATTCTTATTGGTTACTTCACTATTCTATAGTTCCTGAGGGTGGGGCTTACAGCCAGTGTACTCTAGCTCTACTCCCGAGGAGCCCCCTGCCACTCCGCACTGTTGCCTCTGTATCAGTGGCAGCAGCGTGGGGTGCCAGGTGGGAGCTGGTCTGTGAGGGGTACCAGTTTAAAAACCAGCTCCCCTCACGGACGGGCCCTTGGCAGCTTACGGAGTGGGACTGCCTGCAGCAGCCCAGAACTGGAGCCGGAGCCTGTGTCAGCCTGTGACTCTGTAAGCTGCTGCAGGCTGCTGGAGCATGCAGTCAGCCTCCAGCCAGGGTAGTGGCAGCAGGGCTGGCCGGGGCTTGGAGTAGTGAGGGGGCCCCCAGAGCTAGCAGTGCTGAGAGTTGAGGGCTGAGGGACTGTGGGAGGGAACCTTCCCTGGTCCCACAAATTCCCTGATTCAAAATGGGTCAGGTTCTGAGGGTGCCAGACCAGGGAGGTCCAACCAGTACCAAGTCTTGTGGGGTCTCAGTGGGCAAAAGATCTTCCAACCCTTTCTTAAGGCTGATGGCTAGGCTGGGGGTTTGCCCCATGGCTAGGCTGTAGTGGGGGCACTGGTGACTGGGGGCTATCCTGTGGCTCGGCTCTGTAGGAGGGGTAGTGATGTCTGGTTGGAGAGCTGCCCTGTGGCTGGGCTCTATAGGGAGGGGCAACAGTGTCTGGGGGCTGTCCTGAGGCTGGGCTCTGTGGGGAGCTGTTATCTGGGGGGTACCCCGCAGATGAGCTTTATGGGGAGGGGGAGCTGATGTCTGGGGACTGACTCGCAGCTGGGCTCTGTGAGGAAGGAGACTGGGGTTGGTTTCTGGAAGCTGCCTTGCGCCTGGGCTCTGGGGGGAAAAGGGTGTGGATGTCTGGGCTAGGGAGGTGCCCTGCAGCTGCGATCTGGGGGATGGGAGTGCAGATGTCTTGGCTCTGGGAGCCCTGCACAGCTCCCTCCCCAGCAGAGTTATCATAGAGGTTTCTTTAAAATATTGTGCACAAAATTTAATTTTTGGCACAGAATTCCCCCAGGAATAACAGATGATTTGACTGGATTCCTTCTCTCCCTTGGTCCTCTCAGACTTAGGAAGTGACTGTTTCTTTATAACTTTTCTTTTTGGTCACCCTACCACATATTTGTTAGAGGGGGAAAAAGTATGTTTAGTGGTTTAGGAGGCTGTTGCTTTTTGTTCCTCAAGATAGCAAAAAGGAGTTTATACTAGAACAGGGGTGGGAAACCTATTTTGGGTCAAGGGCCACTGACCCACAGAAAAATCAGTTGGGAGCCACACACAAGTGAGAAGCAAAAAAAAACCGCAAACAGAACCCTCACTGACGTGGCCCCCAACGGAGAAGAAGAAGAAAGATGTTCCCTTTGCGCACTAGTGTCTTGGGGGAGGGGCCCAGGCTAGTAAGTTTTATGTGCTTCAGCCCCATGGGGGGATGGCAAGAGATTGGAGCACCAGCACGGGCTCCCCAATGCTGGGGAGAAAGCCTGAGCATTGGGGGCCAGATCCAGGCAAGCTGGGGGCCTTAGGTTCCTCACCCCTGTACTAGAGAGTATACAGATAACAGTAGGTGGTCTGTGCTTGTGACATGTGTCATAGTCAGAGCTCAAAAATTATAGGCTCATGGCCTATTTCATTGTAATCACACTAGACCCAAGAGCGTGAATGTAATCAAAGGAAATCTTCCAAGAAGTTGATGGAAGTTTCACTTTCGAAAGTAATGATTGTAGAATTTTGCAAACACAAGGGACCTATGTTAAAATCAAAATTCACATTGATTTGAGACCTTAACACACACATTTTCTAGAAACTTTGACGCTATCCAGTATATATGAAACCTTTTTTTATTAACAAAACTGCATAAGTAGTTGTATTTCTTAGTGCAGATATGGTAGAATAGAACCAAAAGATAACTTTACAAAAATTAAAGGACTTGATATTTGAAATATAATGCTAAATATACTTTGAAACGTCTTCACTTTATTTTAGTAATATTGTTTTTTGGAACCCTTTAGGCTTACCTGTCACTCCATGGAAGTCATTACAGATGACAGTTAATTTTAGCAGTTTCATTGTGTACAATAGATGGGTATTACTGATGTATAAAATATTACTAATTTAGCAGGGATGTGGGAGAAATAATCTTTTGCAAAAGACTGAAAATTGACTCTCTCCCATAAACTAGATAGATGGCAGTATCCTCACACAGATTGAGAAATGTGTAAAGAAAACATGTATTTTAATTCTTTTCTATATCAGAAATCTAGGCATCCTTCCCTCCCTTTACACTCTATATTTTAATTTTGGAATGTTTATCTGCACTTAACCTTTTCATAAAATATAACACTGTAGTGGATACAGTATACATATGTTTTAGGAGGTAGTTTCCTTATGATTTCCTGCTTTTATATAATTTTCCAAACAATGTATCTTTAAGATGAAATTGCTTATTTGTGATCATGCCAAAAATGATATTGCTGGCAAATATGGTAAAATTCCGTTGGGTATTCTTTAATTATTGGAAAATGGGCAGTTTTCCTAGGTCAAGTGATTTCATACATTCCGGGGAAAGTTTAGATATAACTGTTTCTCATTTCTTGAAATTCACTCAGAGTTCATATCAAGTATGTGTTTTTTTTCCTTTAAAATGTTAACCATGTACTGCAGTCTAGAACTCCAGCTGTATTTGTTTGGAGATTGAAATAATTTCAGTTATCTGTTTCAAGAATTCACCCCTGTAATAAACTTACATAGCTTCCTTAAATGTGCTATTCCTTGAAGACTCCTCCCCCCCACACACACCCCTTTCAACAATAGTGCACTTATGTATTTGGCAGTGATCTTGCAGGTGTCTCCCTATGGAGATCCCATTGAAGATTTTATTTCAAATAAACTCTTTATAGATTAATTTAAATATAAAGTAATTCACTTTTTTCTTGTTTGATAAAGAAAAGTCATGAAAATTTAAATGAATAAAAGTCAGGACATTTGTGGATACATTTCTATCAGAGACCACGGTTTAGACCATATTCTAAAATATGGGTAGTAAGATTTTAAAGCTAACCATAAGTGCAGTAATAGAAAATATTACTTACAATATGTGCAAGGTGGATGAATTATGTGGGAAATATAATTTGGATTTTCTTGATGCCTTCAAGCATGACCCATAACATCACATTAGAGAGCTATTGCACTGGAGAAAAGCTTATTTGGAGCTTTTTTTTAATTAATCCTGGAGACAACTAGCCTTTGTTCTTCCTGAAAAGTGAAAGAAATGATCCCTGTAACCTTTGTGATGAGTCAGCATTCTCTATTAGTAGTATGAAATTTGTACTCTGTCATTCTGAATATTTTTAAACACACATGAAATACAAGCAGAAAACAAAATAGAAAGTGGGACTTGAAAAGAATGGGTGAGCTTGGAAACGCTATGTGAAATAGCACTCACATAGAGAAATATAGACCTGCCATAATGAATAATCTCACACTTACCCATCACGGCAGTTAAGAAAATGAAAGCAGGGAAAAGAAATGCCCTAAAAATAGCAAATGGAAAATGAAACCTATGGTAGTAGATCAAATCTGCTGAAAGATTATATTGAGCTGGATATAAAAACAGTCGTCACATGAATGCTCCTAATATAGCTATAGTAATGGCTTTTCCCTCTCTATTAATCTGTCTGTTGCCAGTCCAATTAACAGAAATGAGAATGTTCTGATGCTTACTATAATAAACTTTAAAGCAGTGCTTCTCAAACTTTTTTTTCTAGTTTAAACCAGCAAATGACTCATTCCCCCGGTTCAGGAAGCAAAAAACCCATAGGGTCTCTGCAATGTGACATACGGAAAAATTCCTTCCCAACTCTAAATATGGCAATCAGTTGAATCCTGAGTATGTCAGCAAGAATCACCATACAGACACCTGGGAAAGTATTCTGTAGCTCAGAGCCTTCCCCATCTACTGCCCCTTCTCCAGCCATGGGGAATTTTTGCTACTAGCAGTTGCAGATCAGCTCCATGCCATTATAAGATAGCTCATCTTACCATCCCATCCATAAACTAAACTCATTCTTGAAATTAGGTGTTTTTGGTTTTGCTCCAACTTCCCTTTGGTAGACTATTTTGGGAGTGTCAGCATGCTGTCTTGTAAGTTCAGACAACCCCTCCTCAGGAAGGGGAGGGGAAGGGAAAACCCTGACATCTCACACCCTCCCTAAGTTCCCTATAAGCTGCGTACCTGTGCAGCTGTTTTCTGAGCCCCACTCAGAAGTTCAAAGCTCCCGGGCAGGCAGTGAGCTCAGCTGTCTGGGTGGTGGGGACGGTAGGTAGGGCATCTACCTGGGCTAGGAGGAGCAGATTGCACAGGGGTAGGTGGGGAAAAGCGGTGGTGGGTGCTGGCATCTGTGCAGTGAGGTGAAGACGAGAGTTTGTTCGGGGTGTCCTGACTCATTTGCTGCAGTCCTCTCTGTCTGTCTGGGTTGCAGGGGGCTGGGGGAGAATCAGGTTGCATGGGGGGAAGGGAGGTACCAGGACATTTTCATGATTATATTTCAAACAAAGTTTGCATAGGTGTTAATGGCTTAAGGTAAGAAAGAAAAAAGATTCTTTTAATAGAAGTTTTTGGAGTGTTGCAGGTATCTAAAACTCTAATCTTAATGATTTTTTAAAATATATTGTATTACTAATTAATAAATGGCATAGTGTATTGCATTAAGACCAGATCTCTGCTGTCTAATAGAGTTCTGGCTCTTATGAGTCAGAAGTAGCAAATATTAGGTGTTATCTGTATACAAACCCTGAAGCTGTGTGTTAATTTGCTCTGGGGCTTCCATTCTTTGAGTTGATGGTGCACACAAACCAGGAAACCAGGAAAACTTCAATCTGTTTTTACAGCATGGATCCTAAACATTCTCCAGAGAAACTGTATAAGCCTTAGTGAATGCCTTTTATTCTCCAGTGTCAGTAAATATTGTATTAGTCATGCTGTCCTTGCAAATACTATTTCCAGTTGACCCATAAATTTGTTTGACATCTTACAGCCAAGCTATGTGTGGATAATATGCATTTTGGTGTGTTTACTAGCTTGAATTCTTAAAGTATGATGATACACGTACTACAGGGGTATGGTTAATTTTCTTTTTTATTTGATTTCATATTAAATAGTCCTTATTTTAATATATTTTCTTCCATACATATGAACTGTTATTTATATTTATATGGGTTTTTGTATTGTTGGTGCACATTCACACACTACCTCAATATCGGTGTTGCACATAAGAAATTTCAACCCCCTGAAGGACAGAAAATGTTTAAGGGAACACTGTCCCCTCCCCACCTCTCTCTCTGGGTCTTTGTATTGCAGTCTTCCTCTCTGCCTTTGACTGGTTTGCTCTGTGTCCTGGAGCAAATCAGCACAGCATGCAGGCTATCCGAAACAAAGCTCTGAAAGGTGATATACACATGCCTGTGTGGCAGGCAGCCAAGTGAGTTCCAAACAAAG
Source organism: Apalone spinifera (assembly GCA_030068395.1). Taxonomy (NCBI): domain Eukaryota; kingdom Metazoa; phylum Chordata; order Testudines; family Trionychidae; genus Apalone; species Apalone spinifera. The sequence goes on along the minus strand of CM057845.1, from coordinate 226,953,892 downwards.
AGCCGAGGCGACTTGAGGTATTATGGGCCATTTCCGGGGACCAGTCAGAATGCAACAAACAATTCAAGTGTCCACACTGGTATCTCACCTCTGTATCCAGAGCGCAGCAAGCTCTACACTTCTCAACAAGGTGGTTTATCTAGAGTTCAGCAACTACAGAGTTAGTGTGCACTAAGTACCTTGCCAGTGTGGACACTTGGGGAGTTACAGTGCTGGGAGCTGATTTACTGCACAGTGACTTGCCAGTGTAGACTTGGGCTAAGACAGACTTTGCGGAACTAAATGTAAATACAAGATAGTTGTGTTTGGTATAATGGAGGAAAGGAAGCCAAAGGATGAGTGCAAAGAGGAGTCTCATATGGCCAGAAAGATGATCCTCGTGGTAGTTTTTGTCTTGTCTTTGGGTGGGGCGTATAACTGGTGTCAAGACAGAAAGGAGAGCACAATAGCCAGGGCATAAGATACTTAGAGCCTTGGCAATCTAGACAGACAAAAAAGGCATTTTCTTTAAAATGTTACATTGATAGGCGTGATAAGACTTGGATACTATGTGGCTGTCTAAATGTCGAGGGAGGGCAGAATTCAAGATTATGCATCGGCAGGGACTAGGATGATTTAACATAGAAATTGGGATTGGGGAGGAAGGTTTCAAGAGACAGATCAAAAGGTGAGTTTTGGCCACATTGATCTGGAGTTGCTGACTAGAAATTCAGAAGGGATATCAGAAAGCCAAGACAAGATGTGGGACTTTAAAATGAGATAAATCACAGATTTGATTTTGATTTTATTAAAAAAAAAAACCCGAATAGTCTGGAACATCTCTACTTACCCTTTTGGATTTTGGAGTCAATAATGATAATACATTTGAACCTCTTTAGTCCTGGAAAACAGGGTATATCGGATTAAAGATTTTACCGGGCTAAAGAGAATGCTGCAAGACCTGGGAATGAGGATGTGGGGATGCTTACCTGCCATCCCACTCCCAGACACATATGGCTCCGCCCTCTCTGCCACTCTGAGGCATCGCCCCCTGTCAGTAAGGGAGAGGCGGGAAAAAGCCTGAGGGGAATTGGTTCTGGGTGCTGCCATTTTCCTAGCTGCGGGGGAGCAGAAGGGAAGGGCAGCAGCAATGTGCACAGCCACTTCCTTCTGCATATCTCAGATATTCCTGAATTAGGGACGTCCTGAGTATGGAGGTTCAGCTGTAATAATAATCAGACTGAAGCAGGAGCAGGGTAAGTGTAAAAGACAGAGCACATGAGATAGTAACATGAGAAAACTTTGATGTAGATGCATTTTCTAAAACACATGAGAAGATAAATCCCCCTGGCTTGTGTGTCAGAGAGATTAAATGTTTCATGTAACTTTTGGAATGTGTGATAAGCTTTTTGATAAGGGCAGCCCTCTTGTAAGTAAGTGTCTTTTAGACCTTTAGAATGTATTACCTACACGTGCATGACTGCTCTGCTGTGCGTGTGAAATGCAGGGAAGCATAAAATACCACTTTGTCTACAAGAAACTCCTTTTCTTAGCTAGCTCTGCAATATGCAACGGGGAGATACAAATGTTTGCCACCTTATTAACACCACTTACAGTCAGGAAGCACACGTTCAGTTTTAGAGAGATGGCCTTAATCTTGGCTCAAAATACATTCAGACCCATGGAATGAAAGGTTTTTGAGAAGTAATCTGTCTCTTTCAGAGACTCTCTCAAATATATACAGAAAGCAAGTTTTTTACTACAATTGCTGGTGGATCCACTGACAGCCGTAACTGAGCAAGAGTTAGCATACATCAGTTTTGTGCAGCATAGGAAACCTTGCTGCATGGATCCGGCCCACGGACACCCTGCCGGGCCCCTCAGGCACACAGCTGCTGCTGTTATAAGTGCAGGCTGCTCCATGTGCCTCTCAGCTCTGGAGGGAGGAGGAGGCTTCGTGGCTGGAAACAACCAGTTAATAGGAACTGAGGGATTGGCCTGTATGCCTCTCCCCCTCCCTGGAGCTGAGAGCCTCATGGAGGGAGCAGCATGCAGTTTTAAGCTATCCAGAGCTGCAGCAGGCAGGAAGCCCAGCTTGCCTTGGGGGTGCCTCAGGGCTTTTGGCCGGGAGATGCTTAGATAAGCACCTCCTAGCCAAAGCCTGCCACTGGCACCCCTGCCCCTCCCACACCTCAACTCCCTCCCCAGGTCACCATCTGAACCCTCTGCACCCCTTGCCTCGGTCACAACTCCCTCCCAGACCCTGTACCCCCCTCCTATATCTCTCCCCAGGCCAGAATCCTCTCCTGCACCCAGACCCCCTCCCATATCCTGCACCCCAATCCCCTGGCCCAGGTCACATCCCCTTCATCCTTGACCCTGCACCACCTCCACAGAAAAGTGCAGCCCAGGACCACTTTCCAAAATCTTGGAGTGGCCCCCCACCAAAAATTATTGCCCACCCCTGCTGTATATTTGGATATTCAGGCAGCTAATGTCACACAGTTGTAAGGATCAAGGAGGCAGGCCTCCAATCAAAGCTGATTGGCCAGAATATTGGCTGTTTCAATTATGTGCATTTCAAGTTTAGACAAGGTGTTCTTTATTGTTGTGAACTGCCTCAGTTAAAGCCATGAACATGCTATTTTGGATTTCAAGAAAGGTTATTTGAGGTTTAGAAAGTTGGAATTTATTTTGAAAGATGCTTTCAAATGTTACTATTTCATTTCAGAATTAGCCAGCAAGTTCACACTTTTACTAATTCTTTTGAGGCAATCATGAGATAATTTGGAGTGATCTACCATGTTTTCTGATTGTTAATTTGCAAGGAAACTGAAGACAGTGATTAAAAAATATTCTTATCTGACTGACCCTCCTTTTAAACATGTTGCATCAATTACACTTCCTGCATAGAATACTGCAGGGGAGATATTGTAGGAGCTAGCTGGGGACCAAAAGAATGTCCAGGAGGAGAGATCTAATTGCTTTCCACTCTCTCTTCATTAGGGGAGCATTATAAAGGGATCAGAATGCATTAGAGCAGGGGGTCATGGACAGAATGCACATGTGCAAAGAGTTGTGGTTGTGCGTATAGTATTTGTCATTTCCTGAATGTTGTGTGCTTAGTTGTGCAATTTCAATATTCTCTTCATGTAGCATTTTAAAAGAGGAAAAAACAGGGAGGGAGGGGGAAATTAAGTGCTTTAGAACTATTGTAGTTGGCTAGACTGCACTAGAATGCCCTTTTTAAGGCATCCTGTGAGGTCTGCAGGAAGGATCTCCTCTTCCGTATACCATCCTAAAATATGCCTGTGAATTTTCTAACCATTCCTACAAAGCTCCCCTCAAGAGATGCCAGGAAAAGATGCAACATGGGGAAATCCCTGCTAGCCTTTGCTAATAGAAGCCTCCTTCAAAAGCTTGACATCTGACTAGGCTCATACCTGCTGGAAGTTTTAGGAAATCTCTTCATAGGGATCTTTGTGGAGAATTCCTCCCCCCGAATCCTTTCCAGAAGGCTGTCTCATGGAAAATGATGATCAGTTACACAGTTATCAGTATTGTCCTGTGATTTATGTGGACTTTTCACACAGCAGCGAGGAGAGAGGCATGTTAAATAGGAAAACTTAATTGTAAAGCCTCCAAAATTTGCAGACAATGTAGATGGGTACCAGGGTTCCCTCTATGGCAGGGGTGGGCAAAAGGGCCTCCACGGGCCGGATTCGGCCTGCCAAGCGGGTTGATACAGCCTGCAGAGGCCCTTCCGCTCTCCTA
>CM057845.1:226924936-226936044 GCA_030068395.1 Apalone spinifera | reverse complement strand
TCTGGCACAATGGAATTTTTTATTATAAAGTACTCTATTCAGTTTTGGCATACAGTCCATGATCCGAAAACTTTGATTGTGCATCACAGTATGGTACACAGTCAGACCTTCGGCAGCTGCTAAATTCTTTTCGTCTTTTCCAAATGATATACTTCCTAAGAATCTGTAACTTTCTGGGACATTGATGCCGATGTTAAAGAATTTTGATGTTTGTTTGATGAAACATGCTTCATTATGCTGGATCGGCCACCTACTGCCACACTGAATTCCACCGAACAGACAGTACACTTCACTAATGAATCATCTCTTGTTTCATCCACAATTCTGATGAAAGCAAATTCCTTTTTTAAATTCTTGTTGAAATGGCATTTTCTTTTCTTTGACATTTTTAGGGTTAATTGTGTCAATTAAAAAGCACATTGACATTAAATTAAAATGGCTCAAAATAAACAATATCATTTTATAAATACCTTCTGTGTACTTTTGCTGTATATTAAGCCTTTTAACAGGGGTTCAATTGCAGCATAATGATACTTTTAAAAATAGCGGTATATTTTTTTTGGCAAAGTAGGACAAAAAGGACAATTTTTTTTCAAAGGAGGACAAAAGGAGGACATAATTTTTGGGGAGGACAAGCCTCTCAAAAGGAGGACTGTCCTCCTCAAAGGAGGATGTTTGGTCACCTTATAATAGAGTAACATGACTGCTAAGTGAAGTAAATTGAGAACACACAACACCATGACTCTACACTAGCTGCAGCACCCACTGGCTTGAAATGGTTTTCTGTTATACCGGGTTTAGAATTTGGTTCAATGGCTCTCACAACCCCCACTATCCACGTTATTCCAGCATGTCTGCTGGCCCGTGTAGAATGATTTGCAGTAATCAAACGGTAAGGTGATAAAAGCATAGATTATTATATCTCAGGTGAAATGCATGGACAGAGTCTCTGGGCCCATCAAAAATCGAGCCATTGCTTTTATCTGATCATCCTCAAATTAGGAAGGTTATGTTTTTGCAGGACTCTGAAACTGCTGACCACAAAGTCAGATGGTAGGAAGATACTCTCGGTACAGGATGAGGTAATGTTTCCTGCTAGTCCCTCCTGCTGCTTATCTCTTCCCTTCACCACCACCTCTGTTCTACCCACTTGAGTATGAGGCAGCTGTTTCTCATCCTGATCTATATTTTCCTCCTTGGGGCAGCAAGTTTGGATTGATAGTAACTTATTCCTAGGCAGATGCCATCTCACAACTAACCTATTTACTAAACAAATTGGATCTATTAGAGAAGGGGTTCTCAACCTTCTCCCACCCCCTCCCCACCAAGGGCTCCCACAACGTTACAAACACTCCAATGCCCAGCAGGAGAGGAGGTGTCTCAAGCATAGGTATAGTTTGACTTCTACTTTGTGTGGGCAGGGGCCAGTGGACTCAGGCCAGTGCTGCATTGTGGGATCCAGGAATGGGGGAGCATCACCTCTATCCCCGACTTACCTCAGCAGGCCATTCACCTGAACTATGCAAGGAGAAATATAGCTAGGAAAGGTGTACGGCAGGCATGTCAAACTGGAATTTGGAGGGCCAGCCCAATAGAAATTTTTTGCGGCCTGCCAGAACATTTTTATAAAAGAATGAAGTGCGGCCCGCTGGCCACTCGGAGCATGTGGCTGAGTGCCTGCTCGCAGCCGGCCGGGCCGCTCTGCACCACAGCAACTGCTCACGGCTGGCTGGACACACTGCGCTGGGAGCTCCAGCAGGCGCTCACAGCTGTGCTCACGCTGCCCCAGCGCGTCAGGTGGCAACATTGACTCCGGGACTCAGGTATTAGATTTGGGGGGCTGGGTGAGCCTGGCTCTGGGGGAGGGGAAGGCATTAGGTTGGGGGGAGGCCTGGCTCAGGGCATAGAAGGGGATTGGGTTAGAAGGGGGGTATGGGAGTGCCTGGCTCTGGGGGAGAGGAAGGGGTTATTTTGTTTATATTTTGTTTTTTATTTATTTATTCCCAAATAAATTTTAAAAATGTATATTAATTTTATATCAATAAATATGTCCATTTTTTGCAGTTGCATCAATAATTATATCTTTATGCAACATCTCAAATTTACAAAATATCTAAAATTTTCACAGAAGCCTGTTCTATTTGATTAACCACAGTCTATACTTGTTTTTATTTCAACAAAACAAGTTATGTATCATATACAAAAGTTAAAAGTACCTTAAATTTATATTTAAAGTAAAAAATTAATTTAAAAATTATTTAATGTGAGCAAATAATTTTACACATCAAATTATTGTAATATTATAAAATATACCCTAAAACATAATCTACAATAATAAATAACTATGACTTTCCAACAAGTAAATTTTCTTTGGTGTCCCTAGGGTTGCCAGGGGTCTGGTATTGGTGCCTTCTGCCTGGCACCCAAATTTTTTTGTTTGGTTTTTTTTGCACAACAAACCATCTGAACGCATCAGTTTTTGTTTGAAATCCCTCAGTAGGCTTCGAGTTTGACATGCCTGGTGTACGGGAGGAGGGTAGTTATGGACCGTGTGTGGGCACACAGGTAGCTCGGGATGTAGGAAGGAGGTAGCTAGGGGCTGTGTGCAAGCAGAGGGATGGTACTAGGGGCCATGTTCTGGTAAGGTTCCCCTGAATCCCTGTTCTCCAAGGATTCGGCTGGCCACAGAGCCATGTTCCCCTGTCCATGTGGCTCTTATCAGCTGTGTGACCAAAGAGGGCTGGGAGCTGAGGAGCAGCTTAAACCCTCTGCACCAGCAGGAGATGGCACCAGCCAGAGAAGCAATTGTCCCCCACTGCCCAGCTCTGGCCTCTCCGATCTGGCTGGGGGTGGGGAGAGAAAGAAGTAGAGCAGGGGTGTGGACCTGTCGTGAGATTCCTGTGCTGCAGTTTTTGGGAGGCAACACCTCCATGTCTCTCCAACTCTGCTCATGGGCTCAGGGCTTCTGCATTGTGGGAAGCACTGGGGTTTGGGGCTGCAGAATTCAACCCTGCTGGTGCCAGCTTCAGCCCCTTGGGGGCACTGAGGATCGAGGCTTCAACCCTATAGCTCCTAGCTTCAGCTCCACAGAAGATGGTGGGGCTCAGGCTCTGGGAGTTAGCCATGGGGCTCTGGAATTCAATGGACTGCATTAGAGGTTTCCTAGGAGAATTGGGAGGAACAAGAAGGGTCCAAAAGAGAGCTTTTGGTGTCTAGGAGGCAAAATTGAGTAGATACAATTATCCCCATTGGCCTGGCCAATCATCATGGCAGAAACCAAGAGCACTGAGGCTGGAAGGACAGTTAAGAACTGGCATAGTACGTAGAGTCAGTCTGTGCAGGGAGACGAGGGACATGAAGCACCTAGCTTGCTCAAGGGGATGTCTTACGGGGACTGGCAGTTGCGGTGGAGCTTAGGTGATGGGAGACATTGAGAAAAGCAAGGAACAGGGGGTGTGTTCTGTAGATCCAGAACACACAGCTGGTTTTTAGAGGTTCACGATACTCCCATGGAGAAAGCATTTTCTGCTTTAGGTTATATATAGTCTCTAAGCCAGTTAGAACAATAGGCCCTGTTTTTGAAAGAAGGATTTCCATGAATTCCAATGTTTTAATTCTTGATCCTTTTCATTGTTCAGTCATAGCTTCTGTCAAACAGCAAAGACGCTTTATAAGATTTCAAAAGAAAGAAATATAATGCAGGACCTCCCAATGATCTAGAAGAATGTATTCAGAAGTTATTTAAAGTATGTGTCAGTCATGTCCCTTGAATTCCACAGCACTTCCATGCAAGAACACTGTGTGGCCAATTTTAAGATATTTTGCAGCTATGATAAGGTGTTTGGGGCTGCAGTTCTGAACCTGAAAAATACACTTACATTGAAAAATTCAGAGTCTCTTTTTTCCTGAAGAATCTGTCATTGACAAAAAAGAGAAGGATCAGCATGTGTACTGGCTGCTTGCCTACTTCCCCAAATTTAATGGATACGAAAAAATTCCCCCAATCTCCAAGTGGAAAATGTCTGTCCATCTCTTAGAAAGCAACATTTTCATTAATACAGACATGACATTTAACATCAATTTTCATAACATTTTAATAGTGCTTTCCATGCAGAATATAGAGATGAGAAATGGGACGTAGACTGCGTGATGTTAGGTCATATAAGTTCACCTCCTTGTCAATAAAGGTTTTTGCTATATTCTTCCTTAAATAGTAAATAAACTAATATCAGGGACTTTGTGAGTTAAGCAGCTCTGACTCAGCATAGCTCATGTCAGTAGCCTGTTTGGGGGACTGTCTGCCTTATTTGCAGTTCACCCTGATGAAGCAGTCTCAGTATAGCCCTACATTGACTGAGGTCACAAAGACATTTAACCTAACTTCATTGGCAGAGCAATATTTATTTCTCAGATTAGATATGCAGTGGAAGCTTGCATTAAAATTATTCATGATTGAGGGTTCTTTCTTGCTTTTATGGGAAACAAAGGTTTATTGAAAACACCATAATATAAGCCACAGATCCTGAAGAAGAAGAAAAAAAACCCCCACCACTTAAAACAACAAAATCAAGTCACTGGCTAATGCACTTTTTTTGCATCTGTTTTATTAGAGCTTTGAGAAATGGCACAATCATCTGTTCCTGCATGACTAAAAAAAGGGAGTAATTTCTTTTTAAATTTTAAACAGTTTAAATTAAATACAATGACTTTATCACTTGACACAGAGGAGCATTTGACTGGATCAAGTGTTTGCATTTTTTTTTTCAAACCATTGTAGTTTTTTGAGCTCTGTGATTCCATCCATTATATGGATATTCTGAAAAATCAAGAGCAAGCATTAATTAGGTGATAAAAGAGAGCTTTGCTGATTTGCAACAGTACTAATCTGGTCACCATGTGAAATAAATGACAGGATTAAATCTGAATAGTTTCTTCTGACAAGAACACTATGTTATTGCTGAGGGAAAAGTTTGATGTGCCTGCTACTATGGTGCACATATTTCAGATGTGTGATAGAGATGCAGCCGTGTTAGTCTGGTGTAGCTGAAACAAAAGACAGAACTATGTAGCACTCTGGGCCAGACCCACTTCCACATATTGATCTGAGAAAGTGGGTCTGGCCCACGAAAGCTCATCACCTATAAACCATCTTGTTAGTCTTTAAAGTGCTACATAGTCCTGTCATATTTCAGATGATACTTCTAAATAATGGGTTCTAATCAGATAAATATTAAAGAAATGAAAGAGTCAGGCTTGTGGTGCAATGCAAGTCTTTCCTGGAGACAAGATTAAACTTCAATCTAGTGGGTCCTCTGAGAGCCAGTGGGGAACAAAGTGAATATCATGAGAAGAAAAGGAGGATCGATGTACTCTGGCCATACACTCTCCTCACTCCTTTCCCCATCACTAACCCACCCATGACACACCCACTATGCCAGGAAGCATAGAGATCAAAAAGGATATTAAAGAACAAGAGGGGGTTAGAGAAAAAGAGTTGGAAATGATCAAGGGCATGAAAACACTCATGAAGAGACTCAAAAGATGGGGATTGCTGACATGCGACAGGCAACATATACGACTTGATAAAAATAGATAGTTATGAATGGTATATAAAAGATAGAGAAAAACAGACTTTCTTGATTTGTCACATAACAAGAATAATGGAACATTCAATTAAGTTAAAAGGTAGCAAATTAAAAAGTGATAAAAGAAAGCTCCTTAACATATGTACTTTGACTGAAATGCAACCACTAGATGCCACTGTATGCGAGGGTATTGCAAGATTCAAAAGGGATTTGGACATTTTCATGCCTCGCAAGAATATCTAAAGTTCTAACAGTTCATGCTAAAAAAGGGTATTACAAGGAGAAGAGAGATAAAAACCTTATGCTCTAGGATTACACCAATCTTTAATTTGAAATAGGCACATTATCCCCCATCTGGTCAATACAGGGTTCTTACACCTTTGTGTGCTGTATCTGGTGCTGACCACTGCTGGAGATTCTTGGACTAGATAAACCATTGGTATGGATACGATTGTCACTGGAAAATGAGGCAAAATTCATAGGACAGTCATGGGGGAAAATGTACAAAATCAGGGCATAGTTAGAGCAACAAAAAAAGTGTAGCAATTTAGCAATAAAATATTAAGAGTCAATGCCTCTGTTGCAATCACCCACAAGCTGGGAAGGAGGCAGTGGAAGTGGGGCTCCCTCCCCAAGCTGCAACTGTGGGGCTGAAGCCCAAGCTGAGTGTGATGTTTTAGGAAACTTAGAAATAAATGAGCTTGCTTTGCTTAAAGTAAATCTATCTTCAATCTTAAATTATACAACAGAACTTACCAAATCAGACAGCAAGCCAATGAATGCATGATCTAGAGCCTGAAGCCTATGAGACAGTCAGGTGTTATGATTCTTTTCCCGGCACTGCCACACAGGTCACTGCTCTAACCAGCTGGCCAGAGGGTCACTAAATTTTTCTGGCCTACTTCAGATTTAATTATTTAAGTGAAGTGCAACAACTTCCATAGTAGAGTTTGAAGAAAACTCAAAAATATTCCATACTCTAATGATTAGGGCATTTAACTAAGAGGTAGCAGATCCCTGTTCAAACCCCTTATCAGGCACAAGGGGAACTTAAATAAGACGTTTTCCACGTGCTGGGTGAGTACCATGCTCACTAGGCTAACTGTTATAAGGGAAGTCTCAGAAAGGTCACTGTATTAGTCTGTATTTGCAAAAATCTGAGGAGTCCTGTGGCATTTTAGAAACTAGCAGATATATTAGGGCATAAGCTTTCATGGGCAAAACCCACTTCATCAAATGAACTAGAGTAGAAATTACAGAGGCAGGGGTGTGTGTGTGTGTGTATATAAAGAAAAGGAGGAAATTACTTATCAAGTATAGGATCATTGTTAATTAGGCCAATTAAATCAGGCTGGACTATGGCTCACTCACAGAAGTTGATGAGGTGTGAATACCAAGAGAGGGGAAAATTGCTTTTATAGTGAGATAACCAGTTTAAATCCTTATTCAGTTCTAACTTGATCATATTGAATTTGCAAATGAATTGCAGTTCTGCTGTTTCCCTTTGTAATGTGGTTCTGAAGGGGTGGGTCGGTGTTTTTTTTTGGGGGGGGGTAGAAATCAGACATCAAGAAAGGTAATATCCATAAACATGTAGTAGACTACTTAAACCTCCCTGGACATTCAGTAATGGATTTAAAAGTAGCTGGGGTGCTTGCTGCTCCCTACGGTCAGGGTTAAGTATAACTGTCCGTGCGCTAATCCCCCACTTTCCATTTGATATGAAACAATTACATTACACATACATCCTATTACCCTGGCACAACCAAACCCTGATCTTGTTTTAAGTTATTATTAGAAGAAGCTGCATTCCAAATCTGGTGGTCCTAGCTCTTACCATTTAGAAAGTTCTTGAAAAACACTCTCAGACAGACTCACATTTCTAAAATACATAATTTATTTTCAGCATGGACAACAATACATTTTGTTCATTTCTGTTTTTATGTCCTCACTGGCTTAAAAAAAAATCTACATAATGAAGTGGAAAAGAATAGCATGCTAGCAAATTCTCTAAAGTAGATGGGCTTTTTATTTTTTACATCCTGTTGCACTCAGATATTCAAGGGAATCTTTCAGCCATAGGTATGCAGTTGTCTGATTTTTACTGTTTTCTGTCACAACCTTAATTTTTAATAGTGTAATTTTTGTGATAAGCAAAAAATTGTGACATGCTGTTATCAGCAGTTGATAAAGATCAACATTTCTTGAGTAACTGTACTGAATAAGACTGTGTGGTTAGCCAAAGACCGTAGAAACTGTCTTTTAGCTTGAAGAGTGACACTACACACACAAACCATTAAAGAGAGAGAGAAGAATAAATTGCAGAACTCAGATTGCACAATGGCCCAAAATAAGTCCACAAAAGTTTTTAGCCTTTTGGAAACTAGCCAAATGCCAGCTAAATAGCATCTGGGGATTAGGTATCTTTCAACACAATGAAGGAGCTTCCCTCTTCAGTCAGGCTTTCCTTTTCCCCCGCACATCATTCTTTTCTGCCTATATGAATGTATGGCTGAGATTTTTCCTAGAAGTCCTGACTGGTGTATCCTCTCTATCAAGGAAAGGTTCCCCCCTTCAATTTGACTCAAGTTTCCCTTGCTGCTAGTTGCCAAATACTCTGAGACAAGGAATAAAAAGGGTGGAGGTAATGTGCATGTGCAGCTGATTCCAGTAGAACTGGCACAGAATCCAAGGATCTCTATATTTATTTCTGTAAAGGGAAAAAAAAAAAAAGAAGAGAAGAGAATTCTGCTTAAATTAAAAAAAAATTTTTTTAAAAAAAGAGAGAGGCTGAAGGTGTAAGAACAGGTATACTCTTCATCCCCAAGTGCAGAACACCAGAGAGTATACTTGTTCTTGCTAAGACATTATTGCAAATAACTTTGAACACTGCATGGCCAGCAACACTTTGCAGCAACTATCTTTATTTCCCTCTTTTCTAGGATATGATAAATATGTCCTTCCATTTTACTACGTGAACTTTGAGGGGACCAAACAGAAAAGGGTTTCTATGCTAATTTCCTCACACTTCCTGGTGAATGCTCAGCACTTCTGAAAATTAGGCCATTAGGTGCAGTCTTTTTATGATGCTATATTGCAATGAAAACCCATAGAATACATGGGTGCTCTGATATCTGATCTCCATCAGTACAGTGAGCATTTATGCCGATGGCCTGTTGAGCTGGAGCAAAAATAAGTTACTGCTGGCATAATAAATGCACCAAGGCTGTTTGAAGCCACTCAAAATGCTAGCCAGATTTGTCTACAATATTCAGGAGATGATAGCCAGTATTGTTAAGGACAATTTTATCACTACATGTGCTGATACTTATAGAAATGCCAGGGCCCCTCAAAGAACACCTACACCATATGCCAAAGCAGGGCTTATGCCTCTCATGCCAAATTCTGTTGCAACAGTATTTGGGAGGCTTTTCTGAAAGATCTGTCCCTCTGAAGCAGAACAGTTTAGCCCATTTTGATACCATGCATCATTGTGGAGAAACAAGCATAGAGACCAAATAATATTTTTCTGGTTTGAAGTAGCCAACTGAAAGAAAAAACACTGTCACTAAAAATATTACACTAGTCACTTCTAATCTGACTAGAAACACCTGAGCACTCAGACATCAGCACATGTCCAATTCCCACTGAATACAATGAACATTCTCATTAGCTAGAGATCATTTGTTGGGTATCCTTTTGCCACATAAGTAACACTAGTTGCTGATGAGCAGCAGTCTTTCTACTTTGTTGAAAGATTAGGGTATGACAACCTCCTAAAAGATGAACTCCTTGAAGCAAAAAGCATCAAAGTTCAAAACTGAGGTCACAGAAGATAGGTTTGAGAGGAGAAAAAGGAACTGACGTGCCAAAGCAAGACACTGAGATGAAAAGCACCAGACATGTAGACATTGAAAGTATAAGACGACCTGACCACAAGTCAAGGATTCTCCAAGGTCTCCAAAGACTAGTCTCTCTGCTTAGCATCAACCCCAAGGTATGGAGGCCTTTAAAAAAAAAGTTAAGGAAACAAAATTGGATTTATCTGAAAAGACTAAGGATATTAAAAGCTGATTAAAAGCTACCCAGAGATACACCTAAAGTGAGTGCATTTGCTGACTACAGTTGAAAAGGAACTAACCAGGAGATTCTAAGTGAAGTGGCTAAACTCCTAAATCACCACTGGAAAGGAAGTAGAGATGTTAAAAAAAAAAAAAACCCACACCATCCAAACATATTAACTATGTAACTGATAACAATTCTATCAGTTACATGGTTAACTGCTAACAGAGCTGCCAGCTGCTGACCAGAAGACACTGTGAGGGCTACCAGCCCACCAGGCTGCCAACATCGCCATGTAAAGCTTAACTGCTAACATCAGCTTACTGGTTAAACAATTACATCCCTAAAAGTAAATCTTGCACCCACTATTTAATTTGTAAAGAGAGATGAGTTGAGCTCAAGCAATTTTTTTAACTTTAATAAGTGACACAGCAAGCCCAGAACTGGTTCTGCACAAATTAAGCCCGGCTTGCTCCCCACGGCCATTACATTACTGCTGATCGTGCAGATCAACAATTTTAGAACTTGGGAAGTTCCACTGGTCTTTTTTGGGGCAAACAAACCGCAGGAGCGAGACTTTTGCTAGAATGACCTCTTGAGCAAACCAGCAGTCCCAGGCTAGTGTGCTTCCTTTCCGGGCATCGCCTTCATATGTTCTTCTCTGGCTAGCTGCTCCTGCACGAGTGCGCATCTGCATTTATCCCCGGGATGGATCCTGAGCAAAGCGCGACGTAGCCCTGAATTGTGGCTAGTAAAGAAACGTGTTTTACGCCTATCCGCTCCACGCTGCAGACACACCACTGCCGAGTAGCCCCGCCGCCCACCGGGGCCGCTCACACACAAGCGTGCAAGAGCCAGGCCAGGACTGTTGCTGGCAGCCGCTTGTTAAACCGCACAAACCAGACAGGGGCCGGGCGGGCTCGGCGCCTCTGACTGACTAGACTCTGACCAGCCATTCGCAACCGAGCCCCGGGCCGCCTGCAGAGCTCGGGTCCGGCGCGCGCAGCAGCGGACCCCCGAGCCTAATGGGGCTGCTACAGCACCGCAGGGCTCGTGCCGCCGCCCCAGGCAAAGCGGCCTCGCGCAGAAAGCTCCGCGTGCCGGGCCAGCAGAAACCAAGCAGCAGCCGCCGCCGCCGCCGCCGCCGCCACCTTGCGTGCGCGTTCGCACGACGGACGACGCTTCTGGCCGAGCCCCGGCATTGCGTGATCGACCCTCTTCTAGCCTCCGATTGGCTCCCTCAGCCGTGCGCGTGATAAACGCTCGGCCTCCGATTGGCCGGGAGGGGAAGCGCGCGTCCGAAGCCGGGTGGGAGAGGGCGGGTCGCTGTTCCCTAGGCTACAGCAGCAGAGGAGGCAGCTTCTGGCGACGGCCTCACGTGCGACGCAATCAGTCCCTGCGATTTGCACGCACCCCCCCCCCACACACACACTTTGCTCTGAGTCACGTGGCGGCGTGGCT
>CM057845.1:226903776-226914930 GCA_030068395.1 Apalone spinifera | reverse complement strand
AGGCAAACAACACAGGCAAGATTAGAAAGGCAAAGGCACAAAATGAGCTCAAACAAGCTATAGTAATAAAGGGAAAGAAGAAGACTTTTTATAAATACATTAGAAGCAAGAGGAAGACCAAGGACAGGGTAGACCCACTGCTCAGTGAGGAGGGAAAAACAGTAACAGGATACTTGGAAAAGGCAGAGATGCTTAATGACTTCTTTGTTTCTGTCTTCACCGAGAAGTCTGATAAAGGAATGCCTAACATAGTGAATGGTAGTGGGAAGCAGGTAGGTTTAGAAGATAAAATAAAAAAAAGAGAACAAGTTAAAAATCACCTAGAAAAGTTAGATGCCTGCAAGTCACCAGGGCCTGACGAAATGCATCCTAGAATACTCAAGGAGCTGATAGAGGAGGTATCTGAGCCTCTAGCTATCATCTTTGGAAAATCATGGGAGACAGGAGAGATTTCAGAAGACTGGAAAAAGGCAACTATAGTGCCCATTTATAAAAAGGGAAATAAGAACAACCCAGGAAAACTAACTGGTCTGTAGTTAACTTCTGTGCCAAGAAAGATAATGGAGCAAGTAATTAAGGAAATCGTCTGCAAACACTTAGACGGTGGTAAGGTGATAGGGAACAGCCAGCATGGATTTGTAAAGAACAAATCATGTCAAACCAGTCTGATAGCTTTCTTTGATAGGATAACGAGTCTTGTGGATAAGGGAGAAGCGGTGGATGTGGTATACCTATAATTTAGTAAGGCGTTTGATACGGTCTCGCATGATATTCTTATCAATAAACTAGGCAAATACAACTTAGATGGGGCTACTATAAGGTGGGTGCATAACTGGCTAGATAACCGTACTCAGAGAGTTGTTATTAATGGTTCACAATCCTGCTGGAAAGGTATAACAAGTGCGGTTCTGCACAGGTCTGTTTTGGGACTGGCGCTGTTCAATATCTTCATCAACGATTTAGATATCGGCATAGAAAGTACGCTTAGTAAGTTTGCAGATGATACCAAGCTGGGAGGGGTTGTGACTGCTTTGGAGGATAGGGTCATAACTCAAAATGACCTGGAGAAATGGTCTGAGGTAAACAGGATGAAGCTTAATAAAGACAAATGCAAAGTGCTCCACTTAGGAAGGAACAATCAGTTTCACGCATACAGAATGGGAAGCGATTGTCTAGGAAGGAGTATGGCAGAAAGGGATCCAGGGATTATAGTGGACCGCAAGCTAAATATGAGTCGTCAGTGTGATGCTGTTGCAAAAAAAGCAAACATGATTCTGGGATGAATTAACAGGTGTGTTGTGAGAGAGACACGAGAAGTCATTCTTCCGCTCTACTCTGTGCTTTTAGGCCCCAGTTGGAGTATTATCCAGTTCTGGGCACCACATTTCAAGAAAGGTGTGGAGAAATTGGAGAATGTCCAGAGAAGAGCAACAAAATTATTAAAGGTCTAGAGAACATGACCCATGAAGGAAGGCTGAAAGAATTGGGTTTGTTTAGTTTGGAAAAGAGAAGATTGAGGGGGGACATGATAGCAGTTGTCAGGGTGTCATAAGGAGGAGGAAGAAAACTTGTTCATCTTGGCCTCTGAGGATAGAACAAGAAGCAATGGGCTTAAACTGCAGCAAGGGAGGTTTAGGTTGAATGTTAGGAAATGTTCCTAACTGTCAGGGTGGTTAAACACTGGAATAAATTGCCCAGAGAAGTTGTGGAATCTCCATCTGTGGAGATATTTAAGAGTAGGTTAGATAAATGTCTCAGGGATGGTCTTCTAGACAGTACTTGGTCCAGCCATGAGGGCAGTGGACTCGATGACCTCTTGAGGTCCCTTCCAGTCCTAGTATTCTATGATCCTAGTCTTCCCCTCCATACTGGCAACTGTGAGGGAGTGTAGCCCATACCTGGGTGCATTGCTTTGTGTAAAGTTTATAAAAGAGATCTGAAGGACTGTGGTAGTTCATCGCTTCTGCTGAGGGTAGTTCTGATTTTAAGATTTAATTTCATAAACCTCAGTCCCAAACTGATAACATTAATCTTAATGTTTCCATGTAACCCTGATGCACACCCTACTGACCTTCTCTCAGGTGTCTGGAGGAACTTCATAGCATGGAATTAAAATAGCTTTGTGTTCATTCTCCCTTGTTATTTTTGTGGAAATAAATGTAATATGCAGGGCTCAACAAATCAGTGAATCTACTCGCCCGTAGCAAGTAGATTTCAGCCAGTCGCCTCGTTTACCGGCGGCGCGCGCATGTGGGTCTTGCACAAGCGCAGTGCGGGGCTGGCGAATAGATTTCGCCGCGGTTTGTCAAGCCCTGGTAATATGAACAATAAGCACTTGGTTCTCTATTTACTTCCCCATCCATAGTCCTTGCAGTAGCAAGTCTCTTCAAGACAGGATCTTGATCAGTGGCTGAGCAGCTGTTCAATATGAGGGGGAAGAAAAGAAGGTCTGAGGCAGGAATGCCTTAGAGTCCTTTTTACAGACTTGGGGAGGAGGGCAGTTAAAACCATGGAGACCTGGAGAGCATTTTAGATGTCTAAGGGTGGGAGGGAAGAGGAGGAGGGGGAGGGAAGTGACAGTGTTGAAGAGCCCCAGGACAGTGTTAGTACTACCAAAGATAAGGATGTGCAAGTACATTTGATAGAGGCAATACCTGGGCACAGTGCTCTGTCAGAGTGCAGACCTCCAATCCTGCAGAATCCAACCATGTTCCGCAGCCCCAGGATAATACTGTGTATTGGGAAATACCATGTATTTCCTGCTGTAGCCCTGTAGCTGTGTCCCCTGATCCCATTCCCAGGGGATGGGAACAGGACGGGGAGAAAATCATTACATTGGAGCCTCGTATAATCAAAGCATCTAGTGCACCCTGCAATTTGACCCCGACACTCAACCACAGAAAAGACCAGCAAAAGAAAGGCATTCACTCACTTGTGTATAGGAGCCCCCACCCATTCTTTTGTGCTAACCACTACCCTCCAGTGCACTGAATTGAATTTCAGACACTTTCAGTTTAAATCAGTTTTTCATGTTTTTACAATCACTGTTAGCAAAAGATGCAGATGCAATTTTTTTTTCCACTTTTGGCTTGTTGTGTACTGGCATAACTTGAGCAATAAAAGCCATTAGTCATGAAGAATCTGCACTGCATGCATGGTACAAGCTAACATTTTCACAGATTGTCAGTTCTTACAAAAGTATAAAGGCATAGACAAGATACAGAGTGCAACAACATGGCACTTCTGTCACACATAAAAGTACATACAGTGCACACAATACAAAGGCATACACCATTGCAGTTAACCACTGCACATTTTCAGATTCCAGACTCAAAGGAAAAACAAAATAGAATCCTGACAACATTGCCCGGTAGCTTACAATTTCTGATGGACACCCTGAGGGGTGCTCATTACTGCTAAGCAGGTGGCTGTACCTTAGCCTTCCACCCATTGTTAAAACATTCTCCCTCACTTTCATCAATATTGTATAAAATACAACATGCACCTATTATTCAAGGCAAGTTTGTTCTCCACGAGTCTTGTTTTAGCCATAAGACTGCAGTGTCTAGTTTTGAGATGCTCCAATACATGCTCCGCTGTCATTCTGCAACTATGGAGGAGATAGTTAAACAGTTCCCTTCTTCTGTCCAAGTCCCTTGTAAATGGTTTTATTAGCTAGGGCAGTGTTTTTCAACCTTTTTTTTTTTATAAAGTACCCATTTAAAAAACAAAACAAAACTATAAGTACCCCCAGTACCTACAGTTTTCAGATACACACAATTTTTTTTCTACCATTGCAACACATTGGTTTAAACACCTTAATTGTAGCTGGGCTGGCGATGAAACTTTTGGGTGTAAAAAGTACAAAAATAATAGTGCTGTAAAATTTAAAACCAAAATTCAGTTTTCTCCAAATTTCAGTTGTGTTAATGTACCCTCCATTCTTCTCTCGAATATCCCTGAGGGTACTCGTGGCTCTGGTTGTGAAACACTGAGCTAGAGAACATAAGGTGGGTATACGGGGGTCAGACCGAAGGTCCACCTAGCCCAGTATCTTATGTGCCAACAATGGCCAATACCAGATGCCCCAGAGGGAGGGATCACAACAAGTAATCCTCATGTGATCCCTCCCGTCACCCCCTCCAGAGAAACAGAGGCTCGGGACACCATTCCTACCCATCCTGGCTAATAGCCATTGGCTCCATAGCTATTAGTCAGGATGGGCAGGGAAGCAGAAGATAAGTTTGGCCTTCCAGGACGATCATTTCAATCTCCACATCATTGATGCCTCCAAGATCACTATGGACAAACTCTCCATTATTCATTAAACAGGTGTGAATTTTGAAGATCCAGGCATGGTGAACCTTTCCTCACCATCCTGAATTAGTTTTTGTAAATCTGCCTCAGTAGTCAACCAGGCCAAGCAGCACTGTGGAGAATATCCCTTTCTGTTTATATACAGGTTGAATCTCTCTAGTTTTGGAATTTCCTGGTTTGGCAACATCCGTGGTCCAGCATGATTTTTAGTTAATCAGATGTCCACGTGTCATGGGTATGACCAAGTTTCTGCAGTCCCATAAAGTTTGTTGTTAGCCACCAGTCTTGGCTCTCAGTATTCTGTGCCATTATTTAACTCTAAATGTCTTCTAAGAGCCCAGTCAGGTCTCAAGGGTAGTGGACTAGAGAGTTTCAGCCTGTAAGGAGAGGGGCAATGGAAATACCCACGTCCCATCAATATACCCAGTATAGTTAGAGTAAGGATGTTAAATATTGAGTAATTTACTAGTCAAGTAGTCGATGGAATTTCCATCGACTAGTCAATAGGCACATCTGCATTTCTCCTTTGAAATATACAAGAGCCCCTACTGGGCTCTTGTACATTTCAAAGGAGGAATGTGGAACTCTGCATGCAGCCCAGGGCCAGCGTGCTAGCGGCTGCCAGCTTTGAAATGTACAAGAGTCTCCAGCGGAAGCACCCTCAAGGAGCCTGGGGTCAGCTCAGAGTCCCCTGCTGACCCCAGCTCCATGCTGTGCTGCTGCTTTGAAATGCCATGCAGAGCCCAGGGTCAGCTGGGGACTCCCCAGCTGACCCTGGGCTCCTTTTGGCATTTCCCCAGAACCCAGGATCCAGCTGACCCCAGGCTCCATGTAAATGCCAGGGTGGCATTTCAAAGGGGTAGTGCCTCACAGCTGATCCTGGGCTCCATGTGGCGCTGCCCCTTTGAAACGCCACTTCGGCGATTCAAAGTAGCGCTGCACTAAGCTGACCCCAGGCTCCATGCATCTTTGAAGTACCCTCCTCTTTCATCCTCCCGTTGCTGCCTCTATCAGATAGAGGCAGCAAGGGGAGGAATTGACTAGTCAACTAGTCCTTAACATCTTTAGTTCAGAGCCCGTTGCATCCAAATCAATTAACATCCAAATCAATTAACAATCTCATGAGCATTACCAAGTTTTATGACCTAGTTCAGCAGTACCTTTTTTATGATAGCTCAGAGCTAAAAGGGTATTACAAGGAGGAGAGAGAAAAATTGTCTTTGACCTCTCATGATAGACAAGAAGCAATGGTTTTAAATTGCAGCATGGGAGATTTAGGTTGGATATTAGGCAAAACTTCTTAACTGTCAGGGTAGTTAAGCACTGGAATACATTGGCTGGTGAAGTTGTGGAATCTCCATCATATATACATAAAGAGCAGGTTAGACAGAGATCTGTCAGGGATGATCTTGATGGGGTAGGCACTCCAAGATTTTGGAAAGTGGCCAAGAGCTGCACTCTTCAAATGATATTAATGGAGGAAGTGTGGGGTCTGGGATGGAAGTTGGATGCAGAAGGGAGCTTGGGTGCAGAAGGGATTGTGAGGGAGAATGGGGTATGGAAGGGAGGTTGAGTGGAGGAGGCGGTTGTGACCTGGGGCACTGGACTGGCCAACTACTCATCAGATAATTTAAAGTAACTTTAATTCAGAGAAGCGTCTGAGCGGTTGCAAGTTTCTGACTATTGAGAGCTGTTGCATGTGTAGATGCAGGAGGGGGGCAGAGGAGTGGGGACCAGAGAGTGTGGGAAGGGAGGGGCTGGCGTCCCAGAGGCAGGCTCTGGCTGGAGGACTTAGCTGTGAGACTCCTGACCAGCAACCCACCACATTTCTCAGGCAGGCAAGGAGCCTGCCCCACCTTCGCACAGGCTGCAGGGCCATCTGCATGTATGAATAACTACAAGCTGAAGGGGAGGTAAGGGGGGGCATGGTGCTTCGTGTCTGCCTGTTCAAACAGGCAGCTCCCATTGACCAATTTCTGGCCAGAAACCAGACAGTGGGATTGTGCTGGGGGACAGTGCCCTATGCCTTCCCCCCTCCACTCTGGGCTCACAGTTTTTAAAGAGAAATGGTGTGGCAGACCACTCTGGGCTCACAGTTTTTAAAGAGAAATGGTGTGGCAGACACTTTGCTGACAGGCATATGGGTAGTGCAAGGCAAGCATGGAGACTGGCTGGGGCTCCCCACAGTGCCCGCAGGCCAGATCTGGTGGCTTGGTGGATCACATTTGGCCCACGGGCTGTTTTTGCCAAGGCCTGATGTAGATGGTGCTTGGTCCTGCTGTCAGGGCAGGAGACTGGACTTGATGACCTCTTGAAGTCCCATCGAGTTGTAGGATTCTGTGACATGGCCCCAACAGTCAGTCTCCCCATATTGAATGAGTTATCAACAGGCTGGTAACAATTGTGTGTGGTCAGTTTCCAGATAGCAATAATCAATTGCTTCTCAGTGCATATGGGGAACTATGTACTTGTGCACTATCACTGCAGAACAGGGTCAGTTCAGCACAGATCTCAAAGCTGCCTTTGCCATCCTAAAACTCTGTTGCAACTGCGTTCAGCAGATACCTTCAAACAATCCTCTCCTGTCAATCAGTTGTGGTTTCCTGAGCCCAATGCTGCATTATGTAACGCTGCTTCAAGAAAATCTCAAGTAGTAACAATTCTTTGGTGTTGTCATCCTCATCCATCTGCTGCTGCTGGAGAAGTCACAATTGTAGTGACATCTAGTTGGTGCTGCAGTAGTCAGTCCAAAACAGAAGCTACCCAGAGCTGAGGGCTCTTACAAAGCACAAATAGTCTTTTGTGAGAATTTTTAGAGAGGTGACTCCAATCCTGAGGTAATTGCAAATAATCTACAGATTATGTAATTCAGAGTCTAGAAAGTTCTGCAAGTAGTTTACTACTTTTTATAACTGAACACATGAGTTCTCTGCTGCCATTACACAACATAATTTTGAAGAAATTCCTTGTTTGAGGCTATTTGAGTATTTTTCCTTTCTGCATTTTCTGTTGTAGATTGTCCAAAAACGTGGCAACTTGTGAGTGCTTTCGTGCAAGAGTGCTTATAGTAGCAATTGGGGAGTAACGGTAATATATCACTAAATTTTCTGTTCCATGTCCTCTTGATTGGAAGAGTTCCTATACTGTTTACTTTGCATAATAAATACAGTGCCAAGGCATGGGTTTGCCAGCAGTGAACGTACATAATTGCAGTTAGTTCTGGCATTGCTTATAGCCTGTCTCAGCAACCCAACTGAAAACAAAAATATGTTGACTATAATCAACCCTGATTTAGTATAAAATAATTAAAACTTAATTTGTTCTATTCTGTTTAATTTAGAACCACCTATAATTAGGTGGCTGTATTCACTGACTCTTCCAAAAAGATTAATAGTAGTCCATCACAGTTCTTGAGATGACTACACCTGACTCCCACCCATCCCATCCCCACTTCCTCATAGTCTCCTAGATGGAGCAGCATATAAGTTTCTGGCAGGATCCTGCTATCCTGTCAGTCCAGACTTAGGTTACAGACTGCTGGAATTCACAGGATTATTTCAGCAGGTCTGACCTCTGCATAGCCCCAACTATACTGTGCTTTGCAAAACAGCGGCAGGTTTAACAAGTGACTAGCTAGCTTGCATAAAGCAAAGTAGTATTTATTCAGAATGAAAGTGCTACAGAGAATTTATCTGAAAGCAATAAAGAGTTTGGAGATAAAGAGCTTGTCAAGGTTCTCATGTGGAAGACTGATCAGCTGAGAAGTCAGTGTTCAGTATTAGTTGAACCTCTCTAGTCCATCAGCCTTGGGGCTTGGCTGGTACCAAACCTCAGGAGATCTATATTGTTGAGCAGCATTGCCAACGCTTCCACTATTTACTGGGCTCTTAAGACTCTTGGAGTAAATTTTGAGGTAAATAATAGCACAGAATACTGAGCCAGGACTGGTGGCTATAAACAAACTTTATAGGACCTAGGGAACGTTGCCACACCCATGCTAAGTGGACATCCAGCTAACTAAAATCATGCCAGACCACAGATGTTGCTGGACCAGAGTGTGCCAGGCCAAGAGGTCAACCTGCAGTGAACTTTTAGAAAAACAACCACAATGTTTTTAGGGTTACAAACTCAGTGGAAAGGCAGTTACTCATAATTCTGAGGTTCTATAGTACTGGACTAGAGAGGGCATGTTCCCAGCTGATAAATGATTTAAAAGGACACTTCCCTCTTTTCCTGGACTATTGAGTTGTATGTGACACAAGGAAATAAGGCTGATGCAAGAATTGTGTCAGGAGTAGCAGTGGTTTTTGTAAAAACAACAAGAAGTCCTGTTGCACCTTCTAGTGGTTTTTGTGAAGACTGCTCTAGAACCAGGGCCTTGGATTCTCCCCTCCCCTCCCCCAATACTTTTTGGAAACTGAACACCTTAAAAGAGATTGATTGAATAATACTAAGGGTACAGTTGCAGCTGCCCAGGTCAGCTGGTGTTGTCTTTCACGGCTTGGGCTGCAGCAAGTAAAATTGCTGTGTAGACATTATGGCTTAGGCTGGAATCCAGGCTCTACAACCCTGCGAAGGTGGAGAGTCCCAGAGCTCAGGCTCCAGCCTGAGTCCAAATATCTACACTATTTTAATGGCCTTGCACGGTGATCCCCATGAGCCTAAGTTAACTAGCAGACCTGGGCTCTGAGACTTGGTGCCATGGGGTTTTTATTACCTCATATCCAGGAGCTGTTGACCGTTCTCTCATGAGACATGCACACTATCAGTTTTCCTCCTAGGTGAAAGATTCAACATGTCTTTACATTCAGAGATATGGGAAACAAATACTTTTCTTTATTCATGAACAGGACACCCCTATCCTGTTTTTTTTTTTCCTGTGAATTTCCTCCCTTGTAGTTTTCACAATCTCTTAATTGCAGCTGGCTCAGAGTTCAAATGAGCACACAGTGTGAGGCATGCAATACACAATGGCCAGACAGATACATAGGCATCGCCGTAACTAGGTATTTTTGTGCCTGGGACAAAATATTAATTATGCGCCCTCTCTCCTTAGGTTAGCACTTGTTGCGCCCTTTACTTTTGCAGCTTATTATTTTTACTTATTGCACCGTTGCGCCCCTGGTTACAGCCCTGAAGATGGGTATCGTTTACTTTCTGCTTGAAAGGAACAGATGTATGTCACCTTCCAGCAACCTTCCTAAAGACCACAATATTTAAGGCGATATGAATCTGTATTGGAATTTACACACATTTCACATTGATTATGATGACCCGTGGAATACTCACTCTCTAGAAAGACCTCATGCTGCATATTTGTGAACTACTATGCAACTATCCGAGCATCTTGGGGGAGAGTCATAGAGTTTAACTCCCATCAGTGCTAATGTGGAGCCCTCTACGTTCCGATATCAAATTGGACATTTGTGCAGATTTTTTTTCTGCATAGCTAAGTTGGATGTGTTTTGGCTCTGTTTTGAAATATGGACAAAAATGAATTCTAGAAAAGCTGAAAGATTTATCTACAGTGATAGAACATAAAATTAGGAAACACAGACAGTTTTGATCTGTTTAATTTCATTTGCTACATTGGTTCAACTCTGTATCAGTTTCTTTTTGATTGATACTGAGTATTTTCAGAGTTTAAAAAAAATGAATCTCTTTGCTCTCAGGCTTGCTGTATGTGATTCTTACCTCCTCCTGTGAAAAATTTCACTGTGTTATCTTTTGACAAGCCAGTCACATCTAAGACTCAGTCTGGATAAAACTTTTCAGACATGGATTCAGTCATTGAGCAGCGTTTTCGATCTCTGGGTATACCTTTTAGGTTCAGGGAGGAAAACGTAGACAAGCAGTAGACACCAACAATTTAGTCAACTTAATGGACCCTCTTTATATACATGCACATGATCAATTATTTCAAATTTTATGTCTACTTTAAGATGAAGTATTATGTGGAGTTGTCAAGTGGTACCGTTACCATAGCAATGCAGATAAACTGATACAAGCCACACATTAAAATGCCCACTTCATATTATTTTAACAGAAATTAATGCAAATATTTCAGAGAGCTGGTTCCCCCCAGTACCATTTCCGTGGGGAGAATGGGTAGGGGTGCAGCGGGGAACTTGCAGCGCTTCCGCCTTTGAAATGTTCTTGCTACATTTCGAAAGCAGAAGTGCTGCAGAGAGCCTGGGGCGAGCTGGGGACTCAAGCAGTCCCCTGCTGGTCCTGCACTCCAATGGTACTTTGCTTTTGAAATGTACAAAAGCCCTCTTGGGGCTCTTGTACATTTCAAAAGCAGGGAGTGTGGGGCCAGTGAGGGATTGCTTGAGTCCCCTGCTGGCTGTGCTCCCCGCGGCACTTCCACCTTTGAAATGTAGCAAGAGCCAGCAGGGCTCTTGCCAGATTTCAAAGGCGGAGGCTCCTTATTGACTAATCAAATAGTCGATTCCAATTATATTGACTTCAATTAGTTGATTCATCTAAATTTAACATTCTTAGCCCCAGTGGAGGGAACTGAGCCACAGCTGCCCTAGAGGCCCCATGGAGTGGAGCACCGCTGACTCTGGAGCAGCAGAGCTATGGCAGACTGTGCGGCCCTGGGACAGAGGTGTGCAATCCTGGGGCAGTGGCGCTGCAGCAACACTAGTCGCACTGGGGCGCAGAGCCCCAGTGGCCCTGCATAACAGAGCCGTGGCTGCCCTGGTGGTCCCAGAGCTATGGCAGCCCTAACCCCCCAAGGAACAGAGCCTGGCGGTCCCACGGCCATGCAGCCTGGCAACCCTAGCAGCCCTGGGGAGCTGAGCTTCCAGTGTTTCCAGAGCTGCAGTAGCC
>CM057845.1:226871672-226898577 GCA_030068395.1 Apalone spinifera | reverse complement strand
CTCACCCCGTTTGTAAGTAGGGATCCGATGTAAGTTGGATCCATGTAACCCGGGACTGCCTGTAGTTTGGTATTTCGTTGTCTTATGAGTGTGAGAATGTAACTGGACAGGAGTAAAACTTCACATAGGGTGAAAATTGAATCAATATCATTGTCTGAGTTGATTTAGCTATAAAGAGACTGATCATGTAACCTCTGTCGGAGTTGTCAGTGCCTCTCAAGATCAAGATAAAGTAAATCCATTTTGAGAGACTTCCATGTACAAAGTTGCTTCTATAAAATCCTTGTTCATAAAGTTAAATTAGTAAAGTAAGGGTTTGTGCCCTTAATAAGCTATACTGTAAATATTTGTCCTAAAATAGGCATTTGTCCTAAAAGTGCATCTTTGTTACAGAGGAAGCTGGCAATCACATTGTATTGATACTTTTCTAACAGTTTTCATTGTAAAAGACTCTTGCAAGCTTATTTTTAACCACCTACAACCCCTCAAATTTTTTGTCTCTGGCCTTGGAAAGAGACTGGCACCTGGAATGTGCCTCTTGCCTCTGCCGTTAAATTCCTTTCAATTTTGACTGAGTCAAAGTCACCATTTCCCATGTCTGGCTTAGTTCACACTCTATAATTTTGGTAACATGACAAAATGTGAATATTCTAAGATTGAACAGCCCTTCCCCCTCAACCTCTGTGCTGTACCAGCAGCACACCTAGTACTGGGGACCCCTTTGGAGCATATAGAGCCTACCTGCTGCTAGAGCTTCTATAGTGAAGATGAGGAGAGTTTGGACATGCTCAGTCCCCAGTCTTGGCATAACAAGCCCATCTACCTGTCAGGAATTCCACATACGGCAGGAGACCCTGACCCACGGGAGAGTGAGGAAGAGAGCCAGACCGGGCTCCTCCCAGTCACCCTTAGACATAGCATATGTATCTAGATGTCCATTTCCATGATGAGTCAGGAACACAGTCTCCTCCCGATCTTGATGAACATGCATGCAGTTTTTGGGAGACAGAACCAGATTGTGCTACTCTATTTTCTGAGCTCAGCACATAGCTTTAGGTGGAAATTGCACATGGTACAGTTTAAGGATGTTAAGGACTAGTCAACTATCCAATAAGCAAACGATTATTGGATAGTCAGTCAACTAGTTGATTCTTGTCTCTCCTCCCCCCTCCTTACCCCCACTGCCTTTATCAGATAGACACAGCACAGGAGGGTGGGAAGAGGGGTACTTCAAAGCTGATCCTGGGCTCCGTGTGGCACTGTCCCTTAAAGGGGATCAGCTGTTCAGCGCTTCCCCTTTGAAACACCACCATGGTGTTTCAAAGCGGCAGCACCACATGGAGCCTGGGGTCAGCTGATCCTGGGCTCCGCACGGCATTTCAAAGCAGCAGTGCAGCATAGAGCCCGAGGTCAGCAGGGGACTCGGAGTCCCCCGCTGACCCCAGACTCCATGCTGGCACTTCTGCTTCAAAATGCACAAGAGCCTCCGCTGGGAACTCTTGTACATTTCAAAGCTGGCACGCGCGTGTAGCCTGGAGTCAGCAGGGCTTCCCGCTGGCCCCGGGCTGTACACAGAGTTCCGCATTCTCCTTTGAAATGTACAAGAGCTCCAGTGGGGGCCTATCAACTAGTCGACTAATCGTTAGTTAACATCCCTAGCACAATTGTTCTGATGTATGGGTTTGGGGGTTGTTTTTTGTTTTGGGTGGTGTGTTTTGTTTTTTTGTATGTAACGTCACTGTGTAAATTATTACACTGAAAAGCGATTTTCAGAAGTTAAATTATGCAAAATTTACTTTTGTGTAGGTAATCCGAATTCAGCTCTATGATACCTATGCATTATGTATTCCAAGGGAATTCTGTGTCACTAGAGATGCACAGAATTTGCTTCCCCACAGAAAAATAACTTTCTAATAGGGATGCAAAGGGAAGCACGAGAGCAATCATGCAACCTTTCCCAGCAGAATGTTTTGGGTACACCAAGTATCTGGCAGAGCCCTGGGACTGGAGAAGTTCCAGCTGGTGGCTCCTACCCTGCAGCAGGCTCAGCTGCCAGTCTTGGCTGGACAGGGAGGGCAGAACATCCTTTTCCCCTTCACCGAATCCAAGGCTGAATCAGATCCACCCATAGACTTCTCCCTCAGCTGCAGGAAGCTCTGCAAACCTTCTCTCTTCCCTCCCACTTCCTGGACCCATCTCTCCTCAGCTTCAGAGGAAGAGATCCCTGTTCAGGGAGCTCAACCTCCATCCACCCAACCCCTGTTTATTCAGACCCCTTGTCAGGGCTGTTCCCCACTCTGGCACTCTGAGTGCAGAAGGTGGGCGGGCCACAAGAGACCTTAAACATACCTTGTCTCTATAGACTCTGCTTACAAAAACTCCCCAGAGTCACAGATTCACTGATCCTGGTAGATAGGTTGCAACCATCAAGTGAATTTTTAAAAACCCTGAAAACCAGGAAGGAAACATTTGAACTTCTTCCCAAGAGTTATGCCAAGTTCTTTACCACAAGAGAGCTTGAAAAAAGAAAAAATATCAGAAGACAAACTGCAATCTCTGATAGCTGACCCACAGTCTAGGCAGGCATACACACACACTTCCTGTTACCTTCCAAGACACCAGAATCAATTCATTGCCTTTAAAAAAAGATAATTTTATTAGCAAAATATGTGTGTTTGATAAAGCATACTTAGTTACTAGGTATTGCAGAGCAACTAAGAAAAGAACAGATTAAAACACAAAGAAACAGTCTTTTTGGGTGTGTCTAAACTACACCCCTCTGCCGACAGAGGGATGTAGATTAGGCACATCGCTATTGCAAATGAAGCGGGGATTTAAATATCCCGCGCGTCATTTGAATAAAAAGCAAAAAGCGGCAGTCTAGATGGGGATCGGTTGACAAGGAAAGCCTTTTCCGACCGATCCCTTATGCCTCGTTGAGGCTTTCCTTGTTGACCGATCCCCGTCTAGACTGCTGCTTTTTGCTGGCAAAGTGCTGCGGCGGCAAAAAGCGGCGGCCATTTTTATTCAAATCAAGCGTGGGATATTTAAATCCCCGCTTCATTTGCAATAGTGATGTGTCTAATCTACATCCCTCTGTTGGCAAAGGGGTGTAGTTTAGACACACCCTTTGAGTTGCAACTTAGAATGAGGGAAGGGAGGCACATGGCCTTCACACAGAGAAGCTAAACTGAACAAGAAAAACAAAGAAAAATACCCTGATCGTGATTAAAACCCACATTTCTCTATTTACTCTTAGTCTGTACTGATTCGTACTTCAAGGTCCTGTCCATTCCCATGCCCAATATTCCTTGTAGGCAGGGTAATTCTGCCTGGATTGAAGTCATTCTGCTCCTCCCAACTCCTGTCTTGGAGAAGAAGAAAAAAAACCACATAGAAAAGCAGGCAGGTATCTTTCAATTTAAATGTTAACACCTTCTGTCATTGGTGGTTCTGACTCCTTGCCAACACCCTTAGCGACCTGAGTTTAACCCTTTAGTTACCAAGTACTGGCCAGCACTCCTCCTATCCATCACATACTCCCCCAAATCACAGGTAGTGCTGGACAAGGCTGGCCCACGCTAGCTGTGATTTCTTCCTGGAGGTCTAGGATAAAATATAGTTAATAACATATATGTACATACTACTTTCAATACTGAATATACAAAGAACTAAACATTACTCCCCACGTGCATGGAACACAATGACTTAGATATAGGGAGAGAATTAACTGGCTTAGTCGGGAAAACTTTCACAAGAGTGCATCAGCCACTTTGTTACTACACATCTCAGGAACTTCTGTGTCAAAGTCTTGGAGAGCCAAACTCTACTGAAGGAATTTCTTATTAGTCTCTCTGACTTTGTGAAACCACTGCAGATCAGAATGGTCAGTCTACAGATGAGTGTTGTCCCCAAATATATGGTCGTAGAGATTAGAGCATATACAATGGTGTAGCATTCCTTCTCCGAGATAGACCAGTGGCTTTCCCTCTGCGTTTTTTACTGATGAACACAACAGGGTGGAATTGTCGATTTGCCCTGTTTGCATCAAAACTGCCCCCATACCACGCTCTGATGCGTCCGTGGTGACAAAGAAAAGTTTGTCATAGTCTGGGGCCCTTAGGACAGAGTCAGACATAAGAACAGCCTTAAGCTGCTTAAAAGTTTCCTGACACTTCTCAGTCCATTTAACCTCATTTGGTTGCTTTTTTTCTGGTCAGGTTTGTCAGTGGTGCGGAGATCTGACTAGTGCGATACAAATCCCCTGTAATATCCTGCCAAGCCTAAGAAGGATTGGACCTGGTTTTTTTGACTTAGGGACAGGCCAGTTTTGGATAGCCTCTACTTCAGCCTGTACAGAGTTGATAGTCCCTTGACCCACCTGATGTCCCAGGTAAGTTACCCTATTTAGGCCTATTTGACACTTCCTAGCCTTAATAGTCAGCGGCCTCTCTTATGTGCTAGAAGACACCTTGGAGGTGTTTCTGTGTTCTGCCGACGAAACAGCGAATACAGCCACATAATCCAGATCCCCTAGCAGATTATCTACAAATCTTTGGAAGGTTGTGGGTGCATTGTATAGCCCAAAAGGGAGAACATTAAATTCATACAGCCCCACCTATAATGAAGGTTGACCTTTCCTTTTCTGAGTCATCCAAAGGTACTAGCCAGTATCCCTTGGTTATGTCTAGGATGGAGATGAACTGGGCATCTCCCAGTTTCTCCAATAGCTCATCTGCAGGACATTGGTTAGTCATCTGGGCAAGTTACATCATTTAACGTAAGATAGACCACGGACAAGTGGATTTCTCCATCCAGTTTGGGGACTAGGACCACTGGAGAGGCCCATGAACATTCAGAGGGATGAATTATACCCATCTCTAACAAGTCCTTGATCATCTTCTCTATAGCAGCTTTGGCTGAAGGAGCCATCTGATAGGGTTGAGATGTGATTGGGTTAGCTTCACCTGTGTTAATGGAGTGGTAAGCCCAGTCAGTCCATCCTGGGGTGGCTGAAAACATCAGTGTGGAACTGGTGCAGAGTTCCTAGATCTGCCGTTGCTGCTCGCAGCTGAGGCTCATGGAGAGGGTTACCTCTTTGACGCCACCCTTGCCTTTTCCGTCATAGTGGGCTCCTTCACACCACTCAGCATTGTTTTTCTCATGAGCTGTGAACTGAAGAACTTTGAATTCTCAGGAATAAGAGCTTTAGAGAATTAACATGATATACCTGAGTTTTAAGTTTAGGATCTGGAAACGCTATGAGGTAATTAACTGCTCCTGTTTATTCTCAGACCGTACCGGGATGCATGTAGTGAATGAAGCAGGGGAATGTAAGAAGTAAAAGAATTGCTTCCTAGTTAAGGCAGGTGAATTCAACACAGGAGAACTAGATTTTGTTCCTACCTTTGCTACATAATTTATGCAGTGCTGAGCAAATCAATTAAACCAGACTTTTCACAGCCTTTAATTGTGTTCCTTTTCTGAGCACTCATAGGGCCCTGGCTGTCTTGACTTTCAGAAGTGCTGGACATTCATAATTAAGTCACTGGGAACTATAGATGCTTAATACCTCTGGCAGTAAGGCAGTGTCATCTGAAGAATGAGCGCAAGCTTGAGAATTGGGATGTTCTTTATCTAATTCTGACTCTGTCAGTGAATCACTGTAGAGCCTCAGTTAAATTGCTCTGAATGTTTCCTCATCTGTAAAATGAGGCTAATACTCATCATCCAAGGAGTTGCAAAGATACATTCACTTATGTTTGAGGAAACTAAACATAACAAAAATTTACAAATGGATAATGCTGTATTCAGAACAGTGTTTGGATGCTGTACAGCAAATAAACCGGGGGCCCCACTCTGAATTATAAGGGTAAAAAACACTGAATATCTGTCTTTATTGAGCACTATCTATCTATTCCACTGAGTGCAATAGAAATGCCATGGAAAAATAATCTGTGATTTTTGTAATTTAAAGTCTATATAACTAGCCCAATGCATTCACATAAGGGAACCAAATTTTAAACTTGTCTGTGCAACCTTATTCTTGCACTACTTAATTTGAGTGTTTGCCTTTGAAACTTTAAATAACTGTTTTTCACAGTGTGGTGTTTTTTTGGTCTGAACTTGGTTGACTACCTTGAGTCTTCTCCAGTGTTCCCTCCAAGATTTTCCATCCATGAGCAGACTGAGTTTTGTATTGAGCCAACAATGAGGACATGTGCTCTTGTTCAGATACGTGCCACTGTGGCACCCACCCATGGGAGAATTCCCCTGCTAAAGGAGCAGCTCTGTGCTTCCCCTTTCTTGCAGCTCTGGGCAAAGGGGAGTGAGTGCATGAAGCTGAGGGCAGGGGTGGTGTGGATAAACATTTGGTGCTTTAGCAGTGGGGAGGAAGCCCATAGTTTGACCTACTAAGGTGAGATTAGACACTCAGTGTAGCAGATAACTGTTTCCCCTTTGCTCTGACAGTTTCGTGCCACTTTGCCCACATTAAATGACCAAGGCATCCTAAACCTTCTGGGATGCTTTTGAGGCACAGTATCCCTATGTTATAGACAGGGAAACTGAGGCATAGCGTAGTCAGTAACTTGTCTGAAGTCACACAGGAAGTCATCAACAGAGCTGGGCACAGATAAAAGCAAACTGTAAATAGTCCTGCCTTCTCTCCTCCAGTACATTATACACAATACCTCCTACACGTCAGGGCTACAGTAAAAGATACAGTATAGCTCTTAACTCCAGACTTGCTTATGGTGTGGATTTTTGGGCAGTGATCCATTCATCCAGCATATACAGCAAGAGGGCTTAACATCCAGGATCTGTTCTCAATTCTGATTTTTTTTTTAATCTTTTCCGTCTCTGTTTTAATAACGGGAATGAAGACTCCCTTCAACCCCAACCCCTGGTGGCAGCAACCCGCCCTCCAGCCTGTGGCCCCAAACTGCAGTGGAAACCTGCCCACTATGCAGTTCCTCTGGCCCTGGCCAGCCAGCCAGAGCAGCCACCCGCCCGTCATGCGGTTTCTCCGGCCCTAGCTGGTTGGAGAAGCTGCCTACCTGCCCGAACAGCTGCTTGCCTCCTGCCACGCTGCTGCACAGCTCTGCTTAGGAGGTGGGCGGGGTAGAAATGTCTGTGTGCATGGCAAGTGTGCAGTTAAGAGGGGATTGTGGTGTTCTCTGGAGCTGTAATGTCCACATTATGGCTATTTTTAGCATGCTATTTTGAATTCGGCTAGTGTGAATCTGTCTGACAGGACTGGGAGGCTTGCTGCCAGCTGCAGTGTAGACATATGTATGAAAGGATTTTTGAGATTCCCACCGATGTGAATGGGAATTATTTCCACCAAAAATAATAAGTGCAGTGCATCATATGTTGGAGAGAAGGAATATAAACTAAAGTTAGAGGGAGGCTTGAAACTCCAGCCAATCTGAAATATTAATCTAGAATGTGTTGGAGTATGACGAAATGTTGTGCCGCACCAAAAGAGGTAGGGTTATAAGTGTTTCTGACTGATTTCCTTACTGGAGAGGAAATTAAGAAACATTCATTAGAAAACTGAAGGGGAGTGGTGTAACAAACTAGCACAAGGGGGTGGGAAGCTTGTGTTTTAAACTGTGAGGTAGATTTTGACGAAGGACTTCGAATTATTTCTCATTTTATACAAAGTGTTTTTTTGGGAGAAATTAGTCTATTTTAAGGTATCTTAATTCTCTTTTTTTTGTTTTGCATTATAGGTATGAAAAGGTGCCAGTGATTTTAGTTGGTAATAAAGTGGACCTGGAGAGTGAGAGAGAAGTATCTTCGAATGAAGGCAGAGCTCTGGCTGAAGAATGGGGCTGTCCTTTTATGGAGACTTCTGCTAAAAGTAAAACAATGGTGGATGAGCTCTTTGCAGAAATCGTTAGACAAATGAACTATGCAGCTCAGCCAGACAAAGATGATCCATGCTGTTCTGCATGTAATATTCAATAGCATTAAAAATGACCTACCTGGACCTAATTTACAGAATTTTTGTAAGGTGGTAAAACTGTCTGCCTCATTTTCTGGTTTGTGGGTCACTTGGAATAATTCATAAGTAACAACGTTAAATCAGAGCTGAGCATTGAAAGTGAATCACTATCTCTGAACATAATAGGGTTAAACAACAACAACTTCTCACCCAGTACCCCTTAGTGCACCTACAACTTCATGTCCTAATCAGTTGATCTACAGGATGATCTCAGTTGAACTATATGTGTTTGCATTATGTCAGCAGCAGCTGTTTCATAAATTAGAACATTCCTGGTGATGAAAATTGAAAGCGATAAAGAGAAGACCTGCAAAGATCACCTGCAACTAGCATAGTCTATACTGATAAACACAAAAGGAGGGGAAAGTCTTTCAGTGATGATATTCAGGAGTAGTACTTTTGCTTGAGGCCAAGTTTACACAAACAAGTATCCTATTTTCATCTGAACTTCTGACAGTTTTACAGGCAAATATGATCTACAAGGCCTATATAGTTATTTTTCAAAATTGATGCGATTTCTACACTTTATCCCACCTTGTGAAATAGAAAGCACTGCATCAGTACTTTAAAGAAGAGAGAGACGATCTGAAAAACCAATGGCTAGTGAAAAAACATGATATGGCATTGGAATGTTTTAAATCTTCCACTTTGCTGCTCAAGAATGGAGGATCATTTCAGGTTTCGGTCAGACAAAAAGCCAAACAAACCCTCTGTTTACAAAGCAGGAAACATCTTTATCACTTTACTGAACCAGGAGGAAGCAACTGTGATGAAAAAAATCGTTTAGCCTTACTAACAAGGAACACTTTAATAGATTAACTAGTACCATCTTGTAAGGAAAACAAAGCCATGTTACATCCAGATGTTCCCTTTTGCAGAAACCTCATGGGACAGTATGAACATCCTGCATTTTTAAGTTTGCTAAAGAAGACAATTTCTTTCTTGCCTTTAAGGGCTAAAGGGTGGGGTTTTTGTTTTGTTGGGGGTTTTTTTTTTTTTGGTTTTTTTTTGGTGTGATCCCTAACTAACCTTTGGAAATCAAGTTTGCTATTTCATAGCTTTAATGTTGGCAACTTTGTTTGAATAACCATGTGAAATCATTTTGGCTCACAGGAGGAATATAGGTTATGGTTATCCTGTAGGTGAGAGAGGAAAAAGTTTTTGTGTAATTGCCTGACATGCTATTCAAAGATTGCCCTGATTATTGGGGTATCAAATAGTGGAAGCAAATATTTTGTTTTGCAAAGGTGCTCGAGCTCTGACGTTCTAGTTTTCTAGCTGTGAAGTATTTATCATTTGCATGACTAATGGCACAGAATTATCTATTCTGAAGTCTTACAATCAAGTATAGAAAAGTTTTCAATCAAAATGTCTAAGTTTTATTTGTTGGAGCAATTGTCTTGAGCTGGACCTTTATAGTTAAAATTTGGTCATCAAAATGCAATATCACTGAGCCTGTGGTCTAAATACCGCCATGCATTATATTAGTTTCTCAGTCTTGTGCAGTAACAGTGTAGTTCCTTGTGTGTAAATGAGTGAAAATGGGTGCATGTGTTGGGTGTGTGTATCCCTCAGAAATGCTGTAATTGGAGTTTGGTTCTGACAGATTTGCCTCCAACAGCAGAACTGCTTTAAAAATGCTCTTAATCTTTGAAACGAGAAACTTAAGTATAAAAGATTCACAAAATTTCTTATAGTAACAATTTAAATCTTGTTCAGTGGGTGACAGCTAAAGGAGATATTAGTGATGGAAGAGAACTAGCCACCACTTCCCTTAGTCCTTTTAAAGGAAACAAGGATGTTCAGTGTAACAAATGTTGAGGCCCTACTATTCAGATTTTTTTTAATCCTTGAAATGTAGATCTTTCCTTCCAGCTAATTTCTACAAACTCTGATGTGTTTGCACCTTTTCCCACCTAATTTTAACCATGTGTCTGCTTAATCAAATTTTGAGACTTGAATCAGTAGTATCACCCTATAATAGCTATATGGAAGAGGGGTCTAATGAAACTGTACAATCCATTAATAAAATAGGCAGCTTGTCAATTTTTGAGACCCACTGCCTGAGCATTCAGAAACATAAAATTTGATACCAAATTATTGTTTGGCTTGCATGTTGAGCAATACTATGCATAAAATGCTAAGATCTTGTATAAAAATTGCTGTGCAACCAATAAATAGTATAAATAATATGTATGAAAGGCTTAAATTGAAGTGTGTAATGTAAAACAGATTAATTCTTAATTTAGGAAAATTGCACAAGTAATATTCTAAACAGAAAACTTTAGTTAAAAAAAGATACTTCTGAGACATGCAACATGGTAAGGAAAAATGTAGTGACTAAGCAACACATAAACCATCACACAACATTGCGCGGGGCAGGGCAGAGGAAGCTAAAAATGCTCTTCTCTTTATTGTATAATTCTGAGGAGCCATTTGCATTTCCACTGATGTGAATATAGTGGAGCTTGAATCATATTTTTGAAAGCATGAGGATAGTAAAGTGAGCCACATTCAAGATAGATGGCCACCTGGAGAAAGTCAGTGGTCTTGGGTCACCTCTTACTTTGTACCCTGATCAGACTACCAATTATAGTATGTGAATGTTTTTTATAACATGCCTTAAAATATTATGGTTTGATCCAAAGACCCATGTTTTCTTTAGCTGTTCTTGTAGAGTTTTGTACTTTTCTACAAAAACAGCATTTTTAAGTTTTATTGATCTTTTTTTTTTTTTTTTAATGTTGCAACTTTCATTTTTTTCAGATGTGATAGTGGTAGTAACTGTTTTCTCCTGCCTTTTAAAAGTAGGCAGAACAAATTAAACCAGCATCAGATTAA
Organism: Apalone spinifera; assembly: GCA_030068395.1. Taxonomy (NCBI): domain Eukaryota; kingdom Metazoa; phylum Chordata; order Testudines; family Trionychidae; genus Apalone; species Apalone spinifera. The sequence continues at coordinate 226,887,725 of CM057845.1, read as the reverse complement.
AAGTATTACACCTGGGGGTTTTTATTAGAGCATCAAAGACAGCTTTTGGTGACTTTCTGTTGTGGGGTGGCCAACAAGTAACTAGCCTTTCTCTAACCCCAGTGCTACAGTTGCCATCACTTTTCTGTGGGAAAACTACTGGTATTTGCTTTCCTGTATGAAGAATGTTGCCTAAAGATGTCAGCCATTTGATTGGGGGTGGGTTATGCATGTTTGGTTTTCTTTTTACCAGTGTAGAATCAAAGCACTGGTTAGGTTTTAATGGTGCGCAACAAAGCATATGTTTGACAACAGCAGGAGACTTTTATCTGCATTGTTGTGCATCAGGTCTCAAGAATGATTGTAGTGGGTTTTGAACCAGGCTTAACGGTATTGATTTGGGGTTTCCCAGAGGTGAATAAATATATTTCACAGTTAATTGTTGAGCTCTAGTACAACTGGCAACCTAAAGATGGAGCAACAATTTATTGTTTTGTAACAATGTCAATTGTTAAACCTTGATGTTTCAAATAAAACAAGAATTGTACATAGAACTCGATGCAAACTCAGCAGTTGTATTTGGAGTTAAATTATTTTAACAAATAAATTTATTTAATGAAACTTGGCTTTTGGATTTCCTTGTATCATCCATTTTGGTTTTGTTAAATTGCTCATCCAAAGCCAGTTAGAACTTGTAAACAGCACTAACCAGACCTATTTAGAGTTCAGGATAGGCTCTGCTTTCAAAATGTTCTTCTGAAATAAGCTGAATTGAGGCAAGCAAATGCTATGAATTCCATTTTTACATACACATATACTATAGCCTCACATATACTGCTCTGGATAAAATATTAAGACAAAGTGCTCCAAGAAAACATCAGTGGTTTCGAAGTTTATTAAGGTACATATCTCATTCTGAAAAGTTGAATAATAATTGTTCTGAAATGTTCTAAAATTATTTAATAGGCTGAACTTGATTAACCATGAAGATGTAATATCCAGCTATTACTTTTATTATATTAAAATTACAATGGCTTAATTTACACAGGGATTGATCCTCACATCAGCTGTTCTGTTGATGAGTGTATTATTTTGGGGTTTTTTTTAGTTTTGCATTGCTCTACCAAATACATAGTCTTAGGAAGAATTTCACTATATATCTCTATAGCGATAGCTAATGTTAACAGGATTGTTCTAGATAATGTTGATTAGCAGTTACATCTTGGTGCTAGTGACATGACTATAATGTACTGTTGTTGAACGTGATGGCTATTGGGGAGAGAAGGAGTTTTGTTTTTTGTTTCTAGGTCATGTGGGGTTTGGAGGCTGCTGCTTTGTAAGAAGTCTTTATTCTGTGGACAACACTGTGAAGATTGACAAATTATGCTAATTGTATCCAGCCTTCAGCTGCTCTAGTCACTGATAACTGACCCATTCATTCTTTAAACAAATTTCTAGTCTATCTTTAGCTAAAATTGAACAACCCTGGCAACATTCCTTGAATTTACTAGTATTCTTGGGGGTTGGGGAAGTTGTATAAGAGAATAACCACATGGGAGTTACTGCAATTTATTGGTCTTAATGGCTAAAAAAAAAAAATGCTATAGCACTGTGTGTGTGTGGTGGTGTTTTTTTTTTTCCTGAGATGCTGGGACACTTGTATACAACATATTTGAATTTTTTCCCTTGTTTCTTTTTTAAATAATTGCAGCTGCAAGGTTCTGCTGGTTCCTTGTGGGAAAACTTTACACTGTTTCTCAATTTAAAAAAATCTGCCATACTTTTTATTCTGAGATACTCCCTGGACAAGCACTTTTTTTCAATCACTTAGGTTATGTAGTGACTGCCAACTCATCTTCAGAGTTCTGAACTATTCTAAAAACAGCCTATAGGAACATTTCTTACCACTTATGTGCTGTTTTGTATGTCCTCTTTGTAAAATCAGTCCATTTCTGACTACACATAAAGGAGAAATTGCCATGGTACTAACAGAGCTTTTGTAGGCATGCTTGTCTCACAACAACACCCTAGTGCAGGCATGTCAAACAGGCATCTGGAGGACTGCATCAAAGGTTTTTGCGGCCTGCCACTATATTTTATAAAAGAATAAAGTGCAGCCTGCTGGCCGCTCGGAGCACGGGGCTGAGTACAGATCACAGCCGAGCGGCCGCTCTGCACACTGCACCGCAGCGACTTCTCACGGCCAGCTGGGCTGCTCGGTGCTCTAGCATGTGCTCACGGCTGACCGGGCTGCTCTGCACAGGCATAAAGTGCTTGCTCACAGCTGGCCACTACTCACGTTGCCCCAGCATCTGAGGAAGGAGTAAGTGGCAGCAACGGCGGCTCCAGGACACAGGCATTGGGTATGGAGGGGCTGGGAGTGTCTGGCTCTGGTAGAGGCATTAGGTTGGGAATGCCTGAGGGGTGCCTGGCTCTGGGGGAGGAGACAGGCATTAGTTTGAGGGGAGGCTGGCAGTGCCTGGCTCTGAGGGGAGGCATTAGGTTAGGGGTGTGTGGGAGTGCCTGGCTCTGGCGGAGGAGGAGGCAGTTGGGGGGGCTGGGAATGCCTGGCTTTGAAGGTACAGGGGAGGCATTAGCCCACAGCCCTTTAGCTCTTCCCCTTATAGAAGCATACAATTCAGTGTTAATTGCATGGGGTCACATACTGTTTCTCAAATAATACGATAGCATACAGTTTTTTTCCACCAAATGGAATGGAATCAAGAGTACTGTAACACACACACACACACACACACACACACACACAAAATTTAATTTTCATATGTCCTGAGTTTTAAGTACCTAACTGTACTGTGTTAATAGTTGTCATATGATTTCCTTGGAATGTAGGCATTGCCAAATCAGCCAGTTGTTCCCTCTAGTCTAGTCCAGTATTGTAGCTACAGAAGTGACCAATATAAGATGTCAGAGGATGGGGCGTGAGTGTGCTCGCACATGTCCGCAAGAAACTACAGTGGACAGTTATCTCCGGATAGTGAATGTTTCTTCTTTACTCCCATCAGTTTGTGGCTGGCTTATGACCTGAAACATGAGTGGGTTTTAATCTTTTTTTCTTATCTTACCTATGGTATTTTAGATGTTTTCATTATCAATAAGCCTTCGTCCTTTTAAAAATTTTACAAACTTTTGACCTCACTGCTACTTAATGGCAATGAGTTCCACAGATGAATTGGGTAAAAAAAGTTTCCTTTTATCAATTTTTTTTGTCATGTTTTGGCTGTTTGCTCATCAATTCCCACTTTGCACACCTATCTATCTTACATTTTACCTATCCTTATTTCATTTTCTGTTCTATAGTCTTAACTTGGGATGGGTTTCCAATTTTTGAAGGATACCCATTTGGCTCAAATAACATCTGCTTTAAAAATAAAGAAGGAAAAAAGAAATTATCCAGTTTTATATCTAAGAAGTACCAGCCAGTCAAAGGTAACCGGGGCATACTGGTATTGCTAATAAATATGCACTTGTACATCAGTCAGCCAAAGGGCAAATAACTTGTTAGTCTTGCAGGGATTATCTGTGTAAGAATATTACATGTACCTTTGAAAGTGCAAAGTTTAAGAAATCCTAAGGACAGCATAAAGGCCAGCTTTGCAAGCCATTCGATCGATTCATTTTGATAATCCTTCTGGGACAAATAGACACTTAAGGCTCGTCTAGACTACATCCCTCTTTCAAAAGAACAAGTTGAACAAGTTATGTATCATATAAAATAATTTTAAAGTACCTTAAATTTATATTTAAAAATTATAAACATTATTATATATGAGCAAATAACAATTTTACACATCAAATTATTGTATTGTATTAAAACAAGACCTGAAAAAAATACCTAAAACATAATCTATAATAAATAATTACGGCTTTCCAATAGAAGCGCATTGGTGGCCCTGAAATCTATCATTTTTCGTTTATGTGGTCCTTAGTAGGCTTTGAGTTTGACATGCCTGCCAGAGTATAGTCCTTGTCACCCTTCTCTGCAGCTTGTTTGAAATCTGTTTTAATAAACAGAATAACTTTAAATTCTTCTTCCAGTGAAGTTTTTCTTGTAAATAGTTTCCTCAAAGTTTCTGAGGTAGCTGCCCATTAGCCTTCAACTGGCAGCCCCTCAGGCTTTCATTAAAAAACAAACAAACGAAATAGAATACAAGGATAAATAGAGAATAGTACACAGGAAGTCAAGACCAAAACTACCTTCCCAACTGATTTTGATTCATCCCATTAAAAAAAAAACAAGCAGAAGACAAAGGCTTACAGACAACATACCTGGGTCCCTGGGCTTCAAGAAATGTGAAAAATGCTGCAATCCAATGCCTGCCTCAGATGACCACGGGTTTTGTATATATTGCTAGATGAAACCCATGTGCCTCAGAAATGTATGCACTGCTGCAGCATCACCAGCAGAGCCTGTAAAGACAGGGAGTTGAGGCTGCTTATGTTGCTGTTTGACAAGGCTCTAGAGGCTCAAACCAGTGGGGATGAACGCAGCCAGTCTAAGGCTAGCAGGCAGATTAAGGACTTGGGCTCCTTGCCGCCCAAGTCCGCAAATAAGACAATTTCCCCCAGCTTACTCCCTGCCTCAGATAGTGAGTACGGGAGACAAGCCAGGCACCTCCGGCACCGGACGCCCTCTGTAGCAGACCCAAAGTTGCACACCATCCAAAAGAGGGTACCACTGCCTTTGGCACCAAGAAAGACAGGTGAAATAGATCTGGAAGGTCCTTGCCATTGGGATCGCTGGTGCCACTGGTGTCATCAGCGGTGCCAGATAAGACCTTGTCACCAGCAAAAGCTAAATCAAAATCTGTTAAACCGTTGCCTTGCAAACCAAACCTGGAACCGCATCCCTCTTCACCGGCACTGATGCTCCCTCCTCTGCACTGAGTTCCATGGTGTCACAGGGAGTTGCCTCTGGCCACCACCATTCTGCTGTGTACTCTTGTGATTACCATGACCTGCCGCTGAGTACAGCACCGCAGCTCAAAAGTCCACATGCATCTCCCCCTGAGGATCACTCTCACTCTCCTCTGTCAATACGGAGTTCTCTGCCTCGATCGCCAGTGCTAACCCATTATAGCTGCTGCAAGGACGATCAGAGAAGTGTGTTTTCTTCCCAACACTCCTCTCCTGCTAGTACACATATGTCTTAAGACAGACATTATCCATGGCATGATCATCATCCTCCATGGAGATGGTGGACTAGTCCTACCATTCGTACTTCTCTCCTTGCTGGTCCCCATGCTGCTATTGGGCACCCCCATGGCACCGACCAGTAGCACCATCAACACCAGCTCTGAGGTCGGTACCTGTCCCTCACCCTCATGGTTTTCCTCAGCCGACTAAGGACATCGAGACAGAGGATAGCCAAATTACTGAGGAGGCCAAGGCAGAACAACCTGATGTCTCCCCAACTGACACGTCCTCCTCCTCACCCGATGAGGTGGTTATTCTAGATGACGTTTCTCCCACCATTTTAAAAGAGTCACTACCAGCCAGGAGGTTGTATTATCTAAGGTACAGGAGAAACAACACAAGCTCCTAAAGAATCTCCAGCTGGCCTCAAAATCAAGGATTGCCCTTCTGATAGAGGAAGCAACCATGGAAGCGGTGGATGAGGGTATGGACTTTTTTTATTTCTCCACCCACAGCCAAACTCACTAGTCCTGATTGCAGCACAACACAGGGCCAAAACCCCTCAACACAAATCTGTTCAACATGAAAAAGATCACTAATTTGACTGGACTAATTTGTTTGGAAAATGTATTCCTCGTCCACGCTCCAGCTTAGAATAGCCAACTGCACTTCATTTCTCACTAACCATGACTTTGACAACTACACAAAACTAACCAAGCTCATGCAACATGTACCAGATGAGAAAAGGCCTTAAATCGATAGTTCAAGAGAGCTACACTACATTACGCACAGCCCTGCAAATGGTGCTTGACTCAGCCAATACAGCTGCAAGAGCAACAGCGACTTCCATTGTCATGAGATGCTCATCACAGCTCCAAGCGAGGAGAGTTCTGAAGGACCTTCAAAACAAAGTAGAGGATCCCCCATTTGACAAAGGAAAAAGTTTTTGCTGCCAAGATGGATGAGGTCTTTCATTCCAGCAAGGACTTCCTCACAACACTACGTGTACTAGGGATGTACACATCTCCATATTGAAGCTTTATACACCCTATTTGAGAGAGAGTGATTTCTCTTATGGCAGACAATAGCAAAGGCCATTTGGCCAACATCACGCTAGACCCAGAAATCAATGCCGACAGTCTCCCAACAACCACTCATCCACTCAACAAGCCTCTGAACAACAGGTTTAAGGGTTTGGTCAAGGGCCTGCAAAACCTCTTTACTCCACCAGTGCCTTGCGGACACGCGATGTTTCACTGCCATTTGTGCCTCTTTTTTCAATTAATAGGCATCAATTACCACATACCGTTGGGTCTTAGAGATTGTCAAATGCAGATACTCCTTTCCTCTTAATACCATTGCACCAACCTCCCCACCTTTCCCATGCCTCTCATGAAATACTCCTTTGCCAAGAAGTAGAACATCTTCACATAGGAGCCATAGAGAGAGTGCCCAAAAGATATCAGGGGAGGGGATTTTAGTCAAATTACTTCCTTACAGAAAAGAGAATGGGTGGGTGGAGACTAATCCTCTATCTTCGACAGCTAAACAAATACCTCTACAAACAACGGTTCAAGATGATTACACTCAGGTCAATCATCCCCGCACTGGACAAGGGAGTTTGCTGCCTTTGACCTCCAAGACGCCTACTTCCATGTAACAATCCACCTGGTTTTCTTCAGTTTACGGTTGCCTCAGAGCAGTAGTGGCCTGAGGCCGGCTGCGGCAGCCGGCACCCCAGGTGGAAAGCGCGATCAGCCTGGCGCCCCAGGCGGAAGGCGCAATACGTCAATGGCCATGACGTAATCATGGGGCACCCGGGATGGCGGTGCCTTGGCAACTGCCTAGTTTGCCTAAGCTCACGGGCGGCCCCTGCCTCAGAGTATTTCCAATACTGTGTCCTGCCTTTTGGACTGTCTTCTGCTCCCAGAGTCTTCTCCAAGATGCTAGCGGTAGTTGCAGCATTCCTACGAATAAGAGGCACCATGATTTTTCCCTACCTGGACGATTGCCTCATCCAGTACCCTTCCTGACAGTACACAGAGAGCATGGTTCTATTTGCTCAGAGACTGTTAAATTCTCTTAGCCTTGTTATAAACCATCAGAAGTTCATCCTGAACTCTACCCAATCTTTAGAGTTCATAGGAGCCCGCCTCTGGACTCCCTGACAGCACAGGCTTTTCTTCTGCACCACCACTTTGAGGCAATAAGAAGCCTGTTGTCCATCATAGCATCGAGCCCTACAGTACCAATACTCACCTGCAACCACATCAAGCCATATGGCCACCACATTATACTTAGCATCCGAGAACACTAGAACTGGAAGGGACCTCGAGAGGTAATAGAGTACAGTCCTCTGCCCTCACGAGCATCCCTGATAGATGCCATCAAGAGCATCCCTGATAGATGTCTATCTAACCTGCTCTTAAATATCTCCAGAGATGGAGATTTTACAATCTCCCTAGGCAATTTATTCCAGTATTTAACCACCCTGACAGTTAGGAAGTTTTTCCTAATGTCCAACCTAAACCTCCCATGCTGCAGTTTAAGCCCACTGCTTCTTGTCCTATTCTCAGAGGCCAAGAAGAACAATTTGTCTCCCTTCTCCTTGTGACACCCTTTTAGATACCTGAAGACTGCTATCATGTCTCCTCTCAGGCTCTGTCTCCACTGCATCATTTTTGAGGAAGTGGAAATGCAAATGAAGTGCTCATTAGCATTTCTCACTCTCTCATTTGCATATTATCTTCCGAGCCTTTTTGCAGAAGAGGTTTCTGCGGAAAAAAACGCAGTGTAGATGGGGCCGTTTTGCACAAAAAAAACCCTTTTGCGCAAGAACTCTTATTCCTATTTTTTGAGGAATAAGGGTTCTTACATAAGAACGGCCGTACTGGGTCAGACCAAAGGTCCATCTAGCTCAGTATCCTGTCTGCCGACAGTGGCCAGCACCAGGTGCCCCAGAGAGGGTGGACCGAAGACAGTGATCAAGCAATTTGTCTCCTGCCATCCCTCTTCTGCCTCTGACAAACAGTGGCCAAGGACACCATTTTATCCCCTGGCTAACAGCCTTTTATGGACCTAACCTCCATGAAATTATCTAGCTTCTCTTTAAACTCTTATAGTCCTAGCCTTCACAGCCTCCTCTGGCAAGGAGTTCCACAGGTTGACTACATGCTGTGTGAAGAAGAACTTTCTTTTATTAGTTTTAAACCTGCTACTCATTAATTTCATTTGGTGTCCTCTAGTTCTTCTCTTATGGGAACTAATAAATAATTTTTCTTTATCCGCCCTCTCCACACCACTCATGATTTTATATACCTCTATCATATCCCCCCTCAGTCTCCTCTTTTCTAAACTGAAAAGGGTTCATGGGTTCTTGCGCAAAAGGGTTTTTTTTGCACAAAATGGCCCCATCTACACTGCACTTTTTTCTGCAGAAACCTCTTCTGCAAAAAGGATTGGAAGAGAATATGCAAATGAGAGCATGAGAAATGCTAATGAGCACTTCATTTGCATTTCCTCTTCTGCAAAAATGATGCAGTGTAAACAGAGCCCCAGTCTTCTCCTTTCCAAACTAAACAAGCCCAATTCTTTCAATCCTTCTTTATAGGTCATGTTCTCTAGACTTTTAATCGTTTTTATTGCTCTTCTCTGGACCTTTTCCAATTTCTCCACATCTTTCTTGAAATGTGGTTCCCAGACCTGGGCACAATATTCCAACTGAGGCCTAATCAGCGCATAGTAGAGCAGAAGAACGACATTCTCATGTCTTACTCACAACACTCTTGTTAATGCAGCCCAGGATAATGTTTGCTTTTTTTGCAACAGCATCACATGTTAGCTCATATTTAGCTTTTGGTCCACTATGACCCCTAGATCCCTTTCCACGATACTCCTTCCTAGACAGTCTCTTCCCATTTTGTATGTGTGTGGAACTGATTGTTCCTTCCTAAGTGGAGTACTTTGCATTTGTCCTTATTAAACTTTATCCTATTTACCTCAGATCATTTCTCCAGTTTGTCCAGATCATTTTGAATTATGACCCTAGCCTCCAAAGCAATTGCAACCCCTCCCAGGTATCATCTGCAAACTTAAGCGTACTCTGTATGCCAGTATCTAAATAGTTGATGAATATATTGAACAGAACCAGTCCCAAAACAAATCCATGCGGAACCCCACTTGTTATGCCCTTCCAGAAGGATTGTGAACCATTAATAACTACTCTCTGAGAACAGTTATCCAGCCAGATACACACCCATCTAAGTTGTATTTGCCTAGTTTGTTGATATGAAGGTCATGCGAGACCATATCAAATGCCTTACTAAAGTCTAGGTATACCACATCCACCGCTTCTCTGTTATCCACAAGACTTGTTATCCTATCAAAGAAAGCTATTAGATTGGTGTGACATGATTTGTTCTTTACAAATCCATGCTGGCTGTTACCTATCACCTTATCTTCCAGGTGTTTGCAGATGAATTCCTTAATTACTTGCTCCATTATCTTTCCTGGCACAGAAGTTAAACTGACTGGTCCGTAGTTCCCTGGGTTATTCTTATTTCCCTTTTTATAGATGGGCACTATATTTGCCCTTTTCTAGTCTTCTGGAATCTCTCCCAACTTCCATGATTTTTCAAATGCTGAAAGTTCCTCTTTCAGCTCCTTGAGTATTTTAGGATGCATTTCATCAGGCCCTGGTGACTTGCAGACATCCAACTTTTCTAAGTGATTTTTAACTTGTTCTCTTTTTTTTTATTATTATTTTATCTTCTAAATCTACCCCATTCCCAGTATCATTTGCTATTTTAGGCATTCCTTCATCAGACTTCTTGGTAAAGACCAAAACAAAGACGTCATTAAGCACCTCTGCCATTTTCAAGTTTCTTGTTATTGTTTCTCCCTCCTCACTGAGCAATGGGCCTACCTTGTCCTTGGTCTATTTAATGCAACATGCTCGACTACACTTTCGCTGGCTTCAGTGAATACATCTTCCAAGCACCACGTTCGCAAGCAAGTCTCAGTACCAGTACCTCCAAGGATCCTCTCTTCATTGCAATGGTGGACCAACATGGACAACATTCTTATGGGTGTTCCATTCCACCATGCCCAGCCATTGAGCCAGATTACTACTGATGCTTCTCTCCTGGTTTGGAGTGCAAATTTACACCATTTCGCTCAAGGCAGATGGTCTACACGGCTACACGTCAAACTGTTGGAGCTCTGAGCTGTGTGCAATGCTTGCAGACATTTTCTTCACCATATGAGAGGTTCCACGGTGCACATCCTCACCAACAATATGACCACGATGTTTTACATCAACTGTCAGGGTGGTGCCTGCTCTCATTCCCTCTGTGTCAAAGCCGTATACCTCTGGAACTGGTGTATCCAGACAGTATCAACATTGTTGTGTGTCATCTCCCTGCCATCAGGAATATTACAGCAGACGCCCTCAGTCATTACTTTGCGATAGACCACGAATGGGAGATCCATACGTGAGTTCTATGAGAAATCTTCCGCTGTTGGGGTTTTGCATCTGTAGATCTCTTTGCAATGCACCAGAACACCAAATGTGCCCAGTATTGTTCCAGATCTTGCATAGGTCCCAGATTATTGGGCGACGGCATCCTAATTCTATGAGACGCTTCTCTCCATTACGCTTTTCCTCCTATTCCACTCATAGCCAGAGTCCTCAGGAAGATCAGATCAGATGGGGCCTGAGTCATCCTCATAGCTCCACCATGGGCCAGACCTAGTTTCCCTATCTCTCTTAAATGTCTCTTCAATGACCTTACCCTCTTCTGACTCACCCAGACCTCCTATCTCAGAATGGAGGCATCCTTATCCATCCCCAACCAGAGTCTCTCTATCTGACGTCCTGGTTCTTACCTGGTTCTTACCTGGTTCTCTGACGTGGAAAATAGAGATTCCCAACAAGTAAAAGCTGTTCTACTCCAGAGTAGAAGACAGACCACTCACAATACCTACCTCCTATAAGTGGAAGCACTTCACACTCTGGTGTGGGCCCAAGGGCATCCAACCTTCTAATGCTCCTCTTCATGTAATTCTCGACTGTATCATGAATATGAAATGACAAGGCTTATCAGTTCCATCTGTAAGAGCGCATTTCGCTGCACTATCAGCATTCACTCTTCCTTTCTGCAGAAAGGGTGCTCAGATTTCCATATTAATGAACCTATCATCCTACCGATCTTCTATCCAAAGCATCATGCCTCCTGTGAAGAGGCCATTCTACGTACCCTTGAAGTATGCAGGGCTCTGTCATTCTAGATAGACCACACGTGATCTTTTCGCAAATCACATGTTTGTTTTGCTTGCTGAACGTTTTTGTGCAGCGCCTCTCTCCTCTCAGCACGTCTCCAAGCTGATTTGGTTCTATATTGTTCAGTGCTATTCCCCCTTCCCCCCCTCCCCCCAGGCACACCACTTCCAATGTCTCCAGGGCTCAATCAACACAGTCGTAGCTGCCTCAACAGCATTCCCTTGAGTCTCTTAAGGATGTTTGCTGTGCAGCCTCTTGGTCATCTAATCATATCTTCATGAGATATTATGGAGTTTCCACAAAGATGGCCATGACTTCCAATGTTGCCAGCGCAGTTTGTTTTTAAGAGCCCTGTTATAGACTTGGCCCTTCACAACATCCCCTGGCAAGGATTTCCACAGATTGACTGTTACAATTTTAGCCATCTCCAAGTGTACCTGCTATAGCCACAACTAAGGTAACTATTACAAGGAGAGTTGTCATCCTGCATTTCCCCACAAAAGTGTACATGGGGAACACTATATACTCTTCTAGCATCATCTGCTTTAGCAGCCCATGAGATGTGGTCAAACTGCTGTTGCATTGAAAGAGAATCCTGTGGGCACTGCAGACTGCCCTCCTTTCTGCTTATGTCTGCCTGCCTGCCCAGCTATTGAGTCAGAAAAGCTGGTGTTGAAAAAAAGTATGGAGCTCTAGTCCCAACATACCAGTCTGGGCAGATTTCCTTCCATTCATCACACCAGCTAAGGGGGGAGAGACCTGCAGATCTCAATAACCAAAGTGGGCTTATCCATGAACAGCCCACCATCAGAAAGGAACCTTTTTAAATTTTGCTTGACCAACTGTCATAACTGTTGCCTGTAAAATTTGAAAGATGACCTTTTTGTCCCTGCTTCAACTGAGAGGAACAGCTACAAGGCAGGAAAGTCACTTGAGCCTCTGTTGCCTTTAGGAATGGGAGAGAACTTGGTCCGTGGAAAAGTGGTGCTAGAGGAAAGGGAGGAAGACATGGGTTTGGGGAGACGTGAGATTCTTTGCGAGAGAGTATGAATTTATTGGGGGGGGTTCTGTTTTGTTTTGGACTGTGAGAGAATTTCACCAGAGTGCTGTATGGATGATTGAGTCAGATGAGGCTATTACAGGACATCTTTGTTTGTAGACGCTTATCTTCAGTGCAGTGGGTGAGGCAGAGATCTTACGGGGAAAACAGTTATTAAACTTCGGTAACTTGTTCTTTGAAATGCATTGCTCATGTCCTTTCCATGCTAGGTGTGTGCATTCTGTGTGCACAGTTTCTGGAAATTTTTTTTCCTCACTGGTATCCATAGGACTGTATCTAGTACCCCATGGCATTGAGTGCATAGGGGCCACTATAAAGGGCACTGCTGGCTCCACACCACCTCAGTTCCTTCTTGTCAAACTCTGACAGAGGGAGGATGAATCATGGAATGGACAGAGACACATTTTGAAAAATGGTTACAGAAGGTTAGTAATTTTAAGTGCTTGTTAGATTACTCACAAGCAGTATCCCTGGAGATGGGCTTGCAGTTTGTGGACATGTTAACTACATCATTACCCTTCCAAAACTGCAAATGTCTTAGGCCTAGGATGATGACATAGTGGGATGTGAAGGCATGAATCAACAGCCAGGTCACAGCTCTGTATGGACAATAACAGGTCCCTCAAGTCTGCTCTGTTCTGCACAGGCAAGTCCCCTGTGCCTTTTGAATTACTGCTTTATACAATTGTGTCTCATTGAAAAAAACATTGAAGTCAGAGGGCTTGCACAGTGGTAATGCCCATCTGTACAAAACAAGTTACAGAATGAATGAATGAATTAATTTGTAGACTGTTATGAAAGCAAACTATAATCCTTGAACTATTTAATGAGAACTTGACTTAGCTCCCAAAATACCTTTTTTTGATAACTTCTTTTTACACATTTAATACCACAGGTGACATCAGTTAAAAGTTGCTATTATGATTTGCAAATAGAAGTACATGCATGCATATTAGCAATATTTCTCTTGAAAAGGGTTTAACTAGGCCAGGGAACAAGGATCACACCTGGTACATTTTGCAGGTACTAAAGCAATATGACAAGTGCCTTAAGTGGCCCTTGATAAAAACATAACACTCAGTTTGCAACTCGTACAGTTAAATGTTCTCATTAAGCATATTTTTAATTTTTGGAAATACCATCTCTCTGAACTTTGCTTCTATAACTCTTGCTGTTACATTGCAAAAATGTTTTACTTTTGAAGCCATGTGCACTTTTGCCTTGTTTTACACTGGAGTTTTGTCCTAATTACAGCCATCAGTGATTAGTCACTATTTGACCCTGAAGACCTTGCCCAACTCTGAAATTGAAGAAACCTTCACCAGTACAAATAGGGATGTTGCAATTCTGGGCTTGGGTGTTGAATGAATAAAGATACATTTATGGCTGCAACAGGAGCAAATCCCCCAACATAAACAAGGCCCATGCAGATAAAGGCAGAATGCTAGTTACAAGAAAAAAAAGTCCAGGAAAGGAAAGCTCAAAGAGCCAACCTCAAAATTAGAAGATCAGAGAGTTTAAAAAAAAAGCAAGGCCAAGATGGTATAAGTGAATGAATTGACTTAAACAGGGAACAAAGGAGGATGATAAAATACAAAACTATACTTACTTAAGAAAGTGACACAAGTACATTTTTAACAAAAGGAATTGGGAGAAATATATGGATCATACCAACACACATTATGTTAGCGTATAAAAGCTTTATCATGTGATAAAATAATTATTTGAACATTTTAAAGGAAATTGCAGTGCAGGATGCAAAAACAAGTTAGGTAAGGTTTATGTAATAGAAACAATATAAAATAAGAATTGTTAACTTAGTGCTTGGGACTGCCTAACTATGATTTCTATTTCAATTAATCCTCCTTAATTGAAAGATGAGAGTACTGACTCCTTACAACAACATTCTTTTTAATGTAAGGAACCAGCAGAATTTTTGGGAGGGGCGGGGAAAAGAAGAGGTTGGACAATTCTTTCTATCCTAAGGAAATATTAAAAAATATAACCCCAAATATCCCTCCCACCCACTTTGCAAGTCACCTTCACTTTCAGGTAGCATTATCTCCTTTTAAATGTAAACAAACATGTTTGGCTGAACAATTGGCTGGAAGTGTGCAGTAGGACCAAGTGGACTTGTAGGCTCTAAAGTTTTACATTTTTGTTTCAGTGCAAGGTGTTTTTTTTTTTTACATAATTCTACATTTGTAAATTCAACTTTCATGATAAAGAGATTGCTCAGTATTTGCAATACAGAAATTGAAAAATACTATTTTTACAGTGCAGATATAAAGTGAACACTGTACACTTTGTATTGTAATGGACATCAATACATTTGATAATGTAAAAAGCATACAAAATATTTAAATAAATGGTATACAATTACCAGCATGGTTAATCATGATTAATTCTTTTAATAGACAGCCCTACCAGTCATATATGGCCTCCTCTGTTAAGAGTAGAGTTAGATGAATGATTGGGGGAGATGGTGAGTTTGGCAGCCAAATCAAAAGATCTGAACACTTCATTTCAGGTTGACTTTTGTGGGGGAGAGGGTAGTTCTCATTTGAAACAAAACTGAAAAAAATCATTGTTGGGTGGAACAGTATATTTTGTTCATCCAAAAATGAAACATTTCATTTAGTTTTTCATGTGGTATTCTATTTAGTGTGCTTCCTGGGAAACCGGATTTGGCATGGAGCCTCAGGACTCCACCCTCTTTTCCCCCCTCCTGCCACAGAAAGGAAGGATGACAATGCAGGGAAGGAAGCGTAGATAAGAAGATACACTATCCTACTCTGCCCACAACAGTGTGTGTGCTTTCTTGTCTTCCCTGTGCTCCATGGATGGGGGGAGGGAGCGGGGTTTAAGATGGCGGCACAGAATCCAGCGTTGCTGGATTTCTTAAAGAAGCTGCACATGCGCATCTTCCAGCTCTGCCTGCAGATCCTGCCCCAGAGATCCTCGTCCCTGGAAACCCCTAGGTACCAGCCGAATTGCTCCTACCCCTTCCCCGTGGCCAGACTCCCACGAGCACCCTGGCCAAACACCCACCAGCACTCTGCCCCCTGTCTAGACACCATCCAGCACCCTGCCCCTGATCAGACCCCCACTAGCAGCCTGCTCTTGCCCCATTGCTCCTGCCAACCACCTACCCCTAGCTTACTTCTGTACCCTACTTTCCACCCAGATTCTGCACCCTCATCCTTATCCCAATCACTGGCAGCCCTGTCCTGCACACTGAATCCCTCATTTTTTACCCCACCTCAGAGCATAGAGGGGCCCACAAAATCCACTAACCCGGGAACCCCAGCAGAGTTAATCTGGCCTAAGGCCTTGAACCTCAGTCCTACCTACCCTCCCCCCATGGGGCTGGAGTGCCAGGGGAACAAGGTGTCTCAGTTGGGGCCACATCAGTTAGGTTTGGGGGGATTTGGAGGGGTTGTTTTTTTTGCATCTGACTTATGTGGTCGCTGACTGATTTTTCTGCAGGTCATTGAACCATGACCCAAAACAAGTCCTCCCCTCCCATAAATAAAGACAATGCTGAAACATTTTGGCTACGTCTAGACTGGCATGATTT
>CM057845.1:226831951-226850480 GCA_030068395.1 Apalone spinifera | reverse complement strand
GTTGGGGGGGAGGGGTGTAACAAGGAGCGGAGGTGGCATGGAAGGGAGGGAGATAATGGGGAATTCACAGGGGGGAGGAATTAGTGGGAAGGTTGAAGAGAGAGTTGGGATTGATGGGGCCTCAGCTGAGCAGTTGCTCTGAATTGTGACATACATGGAGGCAGCATGCCTGGGCTCTGTGACAGGGAGAATTATCTTAAGTGCCAACCCCAGGGCAAACAAGCACTGCAGCCAGCAACAGCAGAGAGAGACACAAGGTCTCTTGGTCTTTTGAGAAAACAGAGTAGCGAAAAGAGAGATTGGGGAAATGAATGATAAAACTCGGCTGGTTGAGCTATGCAAAGAAAAAGCAGCTTACCACA
This sequence comes from Apalone spinifera, assembly GCA_030068395.1. Classification (NCBI taxonomy): domain Eukaryota; kingdom Metazoa; phylum Chordata; order Testudines; family Trionychidae; genus Apalone; species Apalone spinifera. Next base: position 226,850,118 of record CM057845.1, on the reverse strand, counting down.
GAGTACCAGACAATGGGGAAGCTAATTGACCTGCTGTATTCTGACAATCAGAAGAGACATGATATTCCAGGTTGGCAGAGAACATCCAGCTGGCAGAGGGTCCAGCAGGCAGGAGATATCTTAGAGCTAACTTCCCAGAGGGACTTAGAGAAGGGGCTGACAGAGGCAGTCACCATGTTATATCCAGACAGACCAAATGTATCACTTCAGCAGGACTCATGGACAGATCCATAGGTGGACCAAGAAAGCCCAGAGCTGAAGAGGACAGAAAGCATCTGGAATCCCAGTTGCTTGCAGACTGGCAGTAACAGTGCCAGCATGAAGAGACCAGCATCAGTACAAATGAGAAAAGAAGGAGAACCAGCACTAGCATGAGGAAAGAGATTGAAGGATAAGGGCGGCCAATAGCAGCTCAAAACAAGAGATTGTGTCAGCTGAACTGTAGACCAGTTGGTAAAACCAGACCCTGTTTACCTGGTGTAGGGAGTGGCATAGACTCCAAATTATATCTTGGCTTTAGGGAGAGGGGTGGCATGGATGTTTTTTCTAAGACTATGTTAATGCTGCAGAGATTTGTTGCCAAAGGAATGTCATTTTAATTAGTGTTTTAATTAAAGCTCTGTTGCATGTCCACACTATGATGGCAAAGTGCATCCACATGTAAGCAGGGTCAGAATGAGCTCTCCCTAACATCTAGTAAAGGACTTCATTTGCATGGGCATATTCCCCCTGCCTAGGTGCTCAGCATGATGGGATTGCTTGCCTAAATGATCACTTTTGGCTGGTGTTAGATCTCCAATATCCTTATTATTGGGGCAAAGTATAGGAAAGGGTTGTTATCCTTGTTGTGTGAATCTAGTATGACAGGACTGTCCTTGACATACCCTGATTGAAGGACTCATCTTCAACTAAACAGCACTCACTAGTCAGAGGACATGGATTCTAAAGTCCAGGGAGGCTGGGTGTTTATATTTGGCAGCATGAGTTGTGCTTAAGATAGTGGATGTTGTTTGGTCCACTATGTAATAAAAGTGGTTTAAGATTAAATTGAAAGACTTGTTGTGCATCACAGAGCTGAAGTCACTGCTCTCTAGGTCTAAGCATTGGTCCTACTTTGGGATAGTGTGCACCAGCAATGATGTTCCCTCACTAGGAACTGAAACGATGGAGAGCTGTGTTAAGGGGAAGATGTCCTGGTGGATGGGTGAGGGGCTGGTCAGCAAAAAGAAACAAGAAGCAAATGTCAGTGGGGTGAGCAGGTTCTTTCTTAGCCATGCCTGCCCCCAGAGTGGAAAGTGAACTCTGAAGATGCATCTCTAGACTTTGGGTCTGTAATGACCAAGGAAAACAAGTGTGAATGGTGTGCAGAGAAGGAATGGGCACATTAAAGGGACTTTTGGTTGCTGGAAGTAAGAAACTGATGGAAAAGGACACTGTCCAACTTACTTGAGTGGGGAACAGTTCTTTTGCTCGTGGTTTATTAGCCCTTTTTGTAGCATTTTCCAGGGCCAGGTTACTTCCATACTTTTATTAAAAGTTTCTTTGCTACACTCACACGTGGCCCCCAACTGAGAAGCAAGGGTAAAAAAGAGAGACTATTGCAGTTTGAGGTGCCAGGGTTCCCCTTGCACGCCAGTCTCATAGGGGGGAGGAGGCACTGAGGCTCAGGGCCTCTCCCCAGGGCTGGATTAATTCTTCTGGGGGTCTGCAGCTAGTAGATTTTGTGGAATCCCCTTGGCTCTGGGCTGGGGCCAAAAATGAGGGGTTTATGGTGTGGGAGGGGAAATAGGCTGGGGTAGGGGGTTCAGGCTCTGGGCAAGGGGTATGGTGCAGGAAAGGGTGGGAGATGGGGGTGCTTCTCTGGTGCTGCTCCTGGGTGAGATCTGGTGGTCTCTGTGCCACCCTGCACTGGCAGGCACTGCCCCTGCTGGTCCCATTGGCCATGCTTCCAAGTCAGTGGAAGCGGCGGAGGAAAAGCCTGCAGGCAAGCGCTTTCCTGTGCTGCCATTCCCCTAACCACTTGGACATCTGAGCTTCAGATTCCAGAAACAAGTGCCCGGCAGACAATGGTCTTCTCCTCAGCATGTAGCTTCCAAGGGCTGTTGTGTAACTAGATGAGCAATTCTCGTTCACCTCCCTCTACAGATACTGAGGCAAACCACTGACTACTCTGTAGGTCTGTTCTTGCCCAGGGTGACTGTATTTCCCTATGCCGAATATGGGAGACCAACGGCAGGGGGCCTGTCGGGGCTTGGGACTTTAGTCCCACAGTGGGGGTGGGGGAGCCACTGGTAACTCAGGGCTTCAGCCCCGCAGCCGGAAGCAGGGGAGTGAAGCTGCTTGCACCTAGGGCTTCAGCCTCTCAGTGGGGGACGGAGCTGCCAACTGAAGCTCCAAGTGCCAGCGGCTCCCCACCCACCCTGCACCCCTGCAGGGATGAAGTTCAGCCCCACAGCATGCAGGGTGGGAAGGGGATCCATAGGCACTTGGGGCTTCAGTGGCTAAAACCCAGAGCACTGGCTGCTCCTTTCTGTCACCCCACCCCACACTGCTGCAGGAGGACACCAGGAGGAGGTCTTAGATAAGGGAATGTCCCCGTAAAAATGGGACAAATGGTCACCCTATTCTTGCCTGGCACCCTGTCCAGTGTAGCGCTTTGAAGTTCATAATACTCCCCAGGGTCCCATATATAAAATCCTGGCCCACAATAATACATACATTTTGGGTTTAATACAATGCACTCCAGAGATACTTAAACTTAATAAGGTTTTTTCCAAGGATATTGCAGGAAATTGCCATATCTGCAGGATTTCCCAGCAGGCCTGGTCTCATGTAGCATTCAGTGCAATATATATGGCTATAAATGTTCTAGGGTTATTATGTTTGGTATCATTGTGTTCATGGGAGAAAGTTTCAAGTGACAATCTGCTCAACCCATTTCTGACATTATTATCAAAACTTCCAACAACTAGAAGTCTGGGAACTGAGGCAGGGGGGAGGGGCAGCAAGGGCCCCTCATGCTGCCAGGCATGATGTTTTGGCAGATTTTTTGCAAATTACATGACACTTCCCTAACCTTTCTATCATGAAGTGCCTATGGAGTGAGTGACACATGCTCTCAGACATGTGAGAGCACAGGTTATATGGTACAGTTAGGCTACATCTAGACTACAGGCTTCTTTCTGAAGAAGTTTTTTTTGGAAGAGATCTGCCAAAAAAACTCCTTCCAAAAGAGAGCGCCCACACTGTTAAAGTGCATCAAAAAAGCAATCTGCTTTTTCAAAAGAGAGCGTCCGCACTCAATGGATGCCCTCTCACATGTAAGCTGAGATTACTATCGACGGAATGGCCACCAGGGCACCTGTGCTTTTTCCTCTTTCCTCTTCTTCTGAAAGAACGCCCTCTTCCCCGTCCACACATGACTTTTTCTGAAAGCGCTCTTTCGCAAAAAGTCTTCTTCCTCATAGAATGAGGGTTACCAATGCCGGAAAAAACCCTCTATTCTTTTGATTTTCTTGTGGAAGAACGCAATTGCAGTGTGGACGTTCCTCGAGTTTTGGTGGAAAAATGGCCATTTTTCCGACAAAACTCTAGTGTAGATATATACCCTCAGTACCTGCCCAAAGCTTGTAACCTCCCTCAAGATTAATCAGCCATGCTGAGTCAGCTGTTTAGAAACATAATTGGACACATGCTGATCAAGTAGAGAATATTGATTAATCAAAGTATTGGTGCTATCAATGTTTATGAAAAATATTCCAACTTCCTTCACCATCTTTTTTAGTGGTTAGTACATAGCACCCATCATACTAAGATGTCAGATGCATCTACTACTATGCAGCTGTTGCCATACCATTGTCGCACACGTTTATGTAGTTGTCCATTATCTTTTTAGTGACTAGCCAGCTTTCTAAGAGAACTGTTCTTCTCAGTGTGCACACCCCTAACTCCCACTACATGTACATGAGTTGGGGTTTGCACCATGACTCAAAAGTGTGGTTTTAAAACTCATGTTTGTTATATTCAATCATCCATTGCTTTGCTTTGTCAGTCAGTAAATAGCACACAGTGCTGCCTTGAACAGCAGCCCCCAATAAGTCATTCGTGTTTCTGCATTTTCTGACCATTTGATGAGTAAGAAAGTGATTCCGTGATCAGTAAATGCATCACTGAGTTTGTGCTGCTGCTATTGGGCCTTATAGTCCATTGTTCTACCTAATATTGTGATCCAGTCTTCTGCTGGTATAAACTGGTTCAGTTTCATTAAAGTCATATTATGAAGTCAAAGGAACTGAAGCACACTTGTACAAATTGAAATCAAAGGAGCTGCACCAGATTACATAGGCAGAGAATTTGGTCCTCCCAGATTGCATATTAACTAGAATGTCAGAGCAAACCAGTGTGAAAAGGACTGAGAATGGCTTACTAGTTGGTTTGGAACATTATAGGCTGGATGTTATTTTTTCCAAAGAGACAATAATTACTCCTATAAATAAATATCCAGGCTCAGTGGGTTAGATTCTGATTTCAGTTACCTTGGGACCTAAAGGAGAGTCTGTGTGAATCCACGTCACGGAATGGAGACTACAACCAGCCCATGGGTGAGTCCTGTCAACAGTGGTGGTGTAACATTTTTTTACATTGGGGTGCTGAAGGCAGAAACCTGTATTTGGGTTATTACTACTTCAACCCAGGAGGCATGGCAGCACCCACTGCTCTAGCATCTCTGCCTTTCATGAGCTCAGTGGGGGGATGAGAAGCATCAGGTTAGCAGCAAAGTGCAGTGGGGCCTTTGGTCTCCAGCCCCCGAATTTGCCCTAGGGACAGGGCTGGGTTCCACCATGGGGTAGGTGCTTCTTATCCACCTTCAGACATGGCAACACAGGCCAGGACATGTCCCTTCCTTGTCCCATCTCTGTCCTCAGTACCCACATTCCTCCCACTGCCTTCCCAGCTCCACCCATGGCTCTGGAACAAAGAGGATGACAAACCTGCCTCATGGAGCAACAGGGAAATTTGGTCTCCTGGACTTGCCCTGGGAACAAGCCATTCCCCATCCACTATAACTTGGGGCCCATCCAAATTTGCACTTCTGGCTATGTCCCTGTTCTTTCTAAGCACTATCAAAGCTCAAAGCAACCTTAAGATGAACTTAAATGAAAATGTTTCTCAATGTCTTTACACTTTTTGTTCCCTCTATTCCTTCTGAAATTTTGTTTCCGTTCAAAATGCTTTTGGCTGCCCCAAGACTATATTAAACATGTATGATTTTTATTCCATTTTTGTTTGATTGTTTTCCAGAAGGTTTATTTTTCCTACAGCCCAGCAGAAAAGCTGGAAAGGAAACAAACGAGCAAAGAAATACTCTCCATATTGAGCACTCAGACAGCATTACATAGGCGGTGTCTAGGTTTTGGCAATAAATGGGTTGCATCTTCAGTGGCTCTGCTGAGGCCTCTCTTTTTAGTCACATGGCAGAAAAAAAACTATTGACCAGCAAGAAGGGAGATTGCACAGGACTATTCTAGGTTGCATGACCTTGCTTCAGGACAACTGCGATTTGTTTTACAACTCCCACCATTTATATGAGTGCAGTGTTGAAATCCAAACTCACCAGAAATCCAGTGGGGATTGTTAAATGTTATGACTCTGATTCTACAAAGACTTGCACCTATGCTTAAATTTATGTGCTGAATAATCCTATTGACTTCAGTGCAACTATTCACAGTATGTAAAATTAAGTCTGGGCATAACTAGGGCCCTGCAAATCCACAGATATCCACAGCTCATTTTAGCAGATATGGATGCGGATACAAATTTTGTAACCAGGGGCATTGTCATGACCATGAGGGATGGCCAACAGCCTGGGGATTAAGGGGTTAGCTGTATCTAAGCCAGGTAGCAGTCAGCCAATAAAAATGCAGATAGGAATTTCAAACTGGGACAAAGGAATTTTTGGGTTTTTCCCTCCTTTGTCCCTGGGCAGTTTCTCTCTAGATACTGAGGGAGACAGACATGTCTCGCTCTCCAAGAAAAGACTCTTCACTATCTGTAAGTAGGGTAAAGTTTAGATAAATCCGTTAGGTTTTATTGTTTTATGGTTTGGGAATGGGAAGCTGATGTCTGTGCATTTAGAAATGGGTTTTCCTCTCTTTTGCAATTAAGTTTTGGCCCATGGTGGAATTCCCCCTGAGTTTATTAATTGGTGACTTTTCCATCTAGCAATTATACTTGTACCAGGAGTATTGTTGTGATAATAAAAGTTCTTTCTTTTTTATTAACCTGTTATTGGTTAATCTTTGTGTCCTGGTTTTATTTTAGGGCTGAGATTTCCCAAGTGATCTTTTCCCTGGTTTTCTTACCATTATTTGGGTGGTGGCAGTGGATTTTTATCCCCAAAATCTAGGTTTTTAAGGTTTTTTGGGGGAAGCTTTATACCAAAGCCTGGAAAGATAAGGTTTTGGAGTACTTTTGCAGGCTCCCACTTCTGCATTCATAGTGCCAGAGTGCGGATTAAGGCCTTGACAGGCACCATTTCAGATTTTGATGGGGGAGGGGCGACCTGTGCATGCCATGACTGGGGAAGGGGAAGAGAGTGAGAGCATGGGGAAGGCAGACTGAGGACAACGGCTTCAGCAGTGTTACTGAGCATGCTCACTACAAGCCAAACAGCAAACTGGGGGAGGACTGATCCCATTCCCCTTCCCCCTCCCCCACATATCACCTCTTTCTAGGGATACTAAGGCACTCCAGATAACTTAGCAATTAGCTGATAGGAGCCCTGTATCTAATTCCCTTTATAAAAGAAAGAAAATGTAAATAAATATTAAACCCACTTAGCTCTGATATTAATGTTCTGATATCTTGTGGCAAGTCACTTAAGAGACACTGGTTAGCCTTAAAATTGTAATATATAGTCTTACTTTCATACTAAGTGCAGAAAGAGAGAGAGAGAGAGAGAGAGAGACTGACTGTCAGGACTCCTGGGTTCTATCTCAGCTCTGGAAATAGAGTGGGTCTAGTGGGTTACAGCAATTATATCTAGTGGGCAGATACATTTCAGCTCTATATAAAATCAGAATGGCCATATTAGGTCAGACCAATAGTCTATCTAGCCCAGTATCCTATCTTCCAACAGTGGCCAATGCCAGGTGCTTCATAAGACATCAGCAGAGGGGGCATTCATCAAATGATCCATCCCCTGTCACCCATTCCCAGCTTCTGGCAAACATAAGCTAGGGACACTATTCCTGCCCATTCTGGCTAGTAGCCATTGATGAAACTATCCTCCTTGAATGTATTTTGTTCTTATTGGAATCCTGTTATGGGTTGGGTCTTTCCACCATCTTCTGGCAAAGAGTTCCACGGGTTAACTGTGAAGAAATAATTGATTTTAAATCTGCTGCCTATAAATTTAATTCTGTGAGCGTCTTGTGTTATGTTAGTGAAGGAGTAAATAATATTTCCTTATTCTCTTTTTCCACCCCATTCATGATTTTCTAGACCTCTAACATATCCCCAACCCTTTCTCATTTATTTTCTAAGCTGAAAAGTCCCAGTCTTGGTAATCTCTCCTCATATGGAAGCTGTTCAAATCTGCATACAGTATTCAAGATATTGGCATATCATGACTTTATATAAAACCAATATTTTCTGTCGTAGCTATTCCTTTCCTAATAATTCCTAATATTCCATTAGTTTACTAGTTTTTAGACTGCCACTGCACATCTGAACAGATGTTTTCAGGGAACTATCCACAATGATTCCAAGATCTCTTTCTTGAGTGTTAACAGCTTATTTAGATTCCATCCTTTTTTGTATGTATAGTTGGGATTATATTTTTCCATGTGCATTACTTTGCATTTCCCAACGCCAAATTCCATCTGCCTTTGTGTTGCCCAATCACCCAGTTTTGTGAGATCCCTTTGCAACTCTTTGCAGTCAGCTTTCGACTTAACTATATTGAGTACTTTTGTATCACCTGCAAATTTTGTCACCTCACTGTTGACCCCATTTTCAAGAAAGGTTATGAGAAGTTTAACAGAAGTTGTCCAAATGCAAATCCGAGCTCATTGCTACTCTTCCCCCCCTACCTCCACCGCCCCCATCTTTTAAGTACCTGGCAATGTTTTCATTATGACCTAATGATCCTTCAATGACTTGAATGACCGGTCTTCCTCCCTCTTTTTATAACAAACTTCCTGCCTCAAAGGCAAAGCTGCAAGCAGCTCAAACTCTTGTTGCATTTAAGATCTCTCTCTGAAGCCAGGGCATGCAGCTTTAAGCAGACCTCAAATATAAAATCCAGGGGTTCAAATTCGGGAGGAGGGACTATGCCCCAGTCCCCCATAAATGGCACAATGTCTGTAACCAGTCTACACTCCACTACCCAGCGCCTGCTGTGGACACAGACCAAGGGAAGTCCCACCAACAGGCAGCAGCCTCATGGTTCCTAATTGGCTCCAGGCAAGCGTCCAGAAAGTGTCCAATGTGGATCTTTCTGTAACTGCTATGACTATTCTTGCTACTTGCTCCTGAACTCCTGGCTTTCCTGACTCTGACCCTTGGTATCAATCCAGGTCTAGAACTCAGGCCTAAGTTTGCCTTTGTTTGGGAATGCCCTTGTAGGGAGCCTGACAATGTTTTCCACCATTAATCAATTTTGTTGCTGTCCTCTGAAGTTTATGCAATTTGACAGCTTTCCTGAAGTGTGGTGCCCAGAAAGGACACAAAACTCCAGCTAAGGCCTTATCACTCAGTGCTGGGTATAGTGGAATAATTTCTTTCATGTGTCTTGATTATAACACTCTTGCTAATACTTTCCAAAATGATGTGGGATGTTTTTTTGCCACAGGATTACTTTGTTAGCGCATATTCAGTAACCCCCAGATCCCTTTCTGTAGCATTTCTTTCCTAAGCAGTCATTTTCCATTTTGTATTTATGCAATTGATTACTCTTCTCTAAGGCTGTGTCTAGACAGGCCCCCTTTGCCGGAAAAGTCATGCAAAGGAGGCCAGTCGGAATTGCAAATGCAGCGGGGATTTGCATTTTCCCCGCTTCATTTGCATTAACATGGCTGCCGCTTTTTCCGTCTTTGAGCTTTGACGGAAAAAAGCGCCAGTCTAGACAGGGCTCTTGCGGAAAAGAAAGCCTTTTCCACAAGATCTCTTATTCCCTTTTCTAAATTCCCTAATTCTAAAGGGAATAAGAGATCTTGCGGAAAAGGCTAGACACAGCCTAAGTGTACTACTTTGCCTTTGTCCTTATTGAATTTTATCCTATTTACTTCAGATGATTTCTCAATTACATGTGCTCAATGAACTTTTGCAATCTTCATGAATCTGAAAAGGGCATGACAATAAAAATAATTGTTTGACATAAATATAGTGTAATTCTGTGGGCAAGTTAATGATAGAAAGGTGAGGGAGGTGTCAGTTTATTTATATAAGTCTACAGGGTTATAATTTCAATTGTGTTACCCTCTGCAGTGTGGCAGGAGGGACTTAATCCCCTCAACCAGACACCCAGGCCCTGTTGGTTGGAAATTTTGATAACAGAGGCTATGTCTAGACTGCAAGATTCTTTCGGAAGACGCTTTTCTGGAAGAGATCTTCTGGAAAAGCTTATTTCGAAAGAGCTCATCCACACAGCAAAAGCGCAATGAAAAAGCAATGTCTTTTTCGAAAGGTAGTGTCCACATTGATTGGACGCTATCTCACATTTAAATTGTGATTTGTATGGATGGAGTGGCCACCAGGGTACCTGTGTTATTTCCTGGGGGCCTCTTCTTTCGAAAGAATTCCCTCTTCCGCGTCCACACACGCCTTTTTCTGAAAAAGATTTTTTGGAAAAAGGCTTCTTCCTTGTAAAAAGAGGTTTACTGCCATTGGAAAAAACTCTCCATTCTTTCGACTTTCTGCTGAAAGAACTCAATGGCAGTATGGATGCAGGTATAGTTTTTCTGGAAAACCAGCTGTTTTTCTGGAAAAACACAGCAGTGTAGAGGCACCCAGAGTGTCATTGGAAATAGATTGGGTTGTTTATCATTTGAAAGCCTTTCCTTCAATGAACGTAGTTCTACCAGACATAGCAAATCTAGAACAACTATGCAATGTTGACTATCAGCTTTGTTTATTGTACCAGAAGAGTTAAAATGAGGCACTCATTAAGATGTCAAAAGGAAATTAGGTTGTTAAAAGTTCATCAGTTCTCATCTATGCATTTGGTTCAGATGTAGCCTTTGAATGTGAAAACAAAGCAATGAAAGTTGCCAGGGTGGTTTCTGGACATAATATGGCAGCCAAATGATCTTCCCCCATTTTTTCCTGACAATCCTAGAACTCCATCAGACTTTTGAACAAAACTTTCATGGCTGTAATGACTTCCACAGAATTAATCAAGCACCATCTAGACTTGTTTGGTGCTGTTAAAGGCTAAGAAGAGGCCATTTTAAAGCTAGAGGATGTGTTTACTCCGATTAGCAACCCATTTGCATATGATGGACTGGAGCTTGTTTATATTATGACAAAAACAGACTTCAGTGATGAGACAGCTACAGATGTCAGCCAAAGGGATACTTTGGGTCATGGCCATATAGGAAGACTTCAAAACCCAAAGAAATATTCAAGTCTCTTTAGTCTATGGGCACCATCAAGAATAACAGACTAAAGCTGTGCTCAAATGCAAAGAGTGAAGATAACAGTGACTATTACAGAGCTAACCACACGCAGTTCAGTGTTTTATCAACTCTTGGTCGTGTCCTCGTCAGCATGTTGTTGACCTATATGAGAGATTTCAGGAAACTACAAGTTCACCGTGGTACCAAAATTGATATTTGAATGAGATGGAACAAGATATAGGTGCCAAGCAAAAAGCAAAACTCATGCGTATCTCACATGGTCTTCCTAAACCAGCACCTACTGACAGTGTGACTAGTGCTTTACACCAGCATAGCGATCATACATGAAATGGCTGAGGTACAAGATCTCAACCAACCAAAAACGTTGAACATTTAACAAGAATTCACTGAAAATTTCATTATGAGGCTACAGAGAAAATACTGGACATATGATGAAGTCCACCTCATGTCTGATATACATGCAGAGGAATCCATAAAATATTACCACAAAGAAGAGATTCTATGGCATTGGATCTCTCCAATACAAAATCATTGACTCCATCCAGTCCAGGAAGACTTGGTGACCCAAGGCAATTAAAAAATGGTAGTGGGAAGTGGGGGGAGGAGGCAGTGCCGTAACTAGCTAATTTTGCACCTGAGGCAAGAATATAGAATTGTGCCCACTCCTGATTATATATTCATAATAGTTATTTCATAGAAAAACTGAAAATACATTAATAATAAAATAACAACACTACATTTATTTGAGTTGTGGTGGGGGAAAGACACTCATCCCCAAACCGCTCCCCCCTGGCTTAAACCCCACACTCAGAGGCTGGAGGAATCACACTCAGGGGGTGTAGAGGCTGGGGAGCTGGAGGGCCTGAGAGTCACACTCAGGGGCTGGAGTGGCTGGGAGTCACACTCTGGGAATCACACAATCAGGGGGAGTCTCACACTCAGGGGCTGGGAGTCAGGTCTTGGGGGGCAACTCTGGGCCTTGGAGTCTCACAGGTGTTACAAAAATATTATAAACATATTACATATTGATAATATTAAAAAAAAACAAGTAAAATTTAGTATTTTACCAAACAGTTTCACCTGAACTTAAATGAATGGGATATTACAAAATTTACTAAAATAGCCCCTCTCCTACCCCAGAGCCAGGCATGCTCCAGCCCTCCTGCTGCAATCCAATTTCCTTCCCCTCTCTCCCCCCAATATAGTCCCAGCCTCTACCCTGGCATGCACACACACCCTCCCACAGTACCTACTCTGAGTCACTGAAATGGTATTCAGTTCGATTGATTTAACTGCCTGAAGGTTGTTAAACCAATTAAGTTGAGTAGCACTTCAGGTGAATGGCTCCTTAAAACTACACCAGCTACAGAGCTGCCCAGTAGGGGACCTTTCCAAATGTGTGAATGCACCTGGGGAGACTTCGGCGATCCTTTCGAAATGTAATGGTGACCCATATTTGGATTGTGACCCATAGGTTGGGAAACCCTGGACTAAATTATTGTATCTGGAAGGCATTTGATTCAGCCTCCAAAGACTCTCTCCTTCCCTCAAAGGTGCTCAGAACAGTCACTGTGGTCATAAATGCACTATAGGTGTTCATATGCTCAGTTTACTCTTTAGAGAACATTACGATACTTGCAGAGCTACTCTGATGAATGTTTTCTAGAAAGCAGACAAATGGAGAAAAATACCTGCTACAAAATGGGCAAGTTATAAAGCAATGAAATAGCTCTGAGGTGATTGAGCAGATCCAAAGCTAGCCTTCCCCACTGGGCTTAGGTGGGTCTTGGAGGATGAAGTGATCACACCACTTATGTATGAAATAGCACACACTCCTGACTCAATCTTTCAGCTACTCAAATGCTCACACACAAAGTTCAGATGCCACCATCCTACAAATGTTAGGCCTGCTTTGTATGAAGATGTAGACGTGAGGCACAGAAGAAGCTTAGCATTACAACAGGTCTAACCCGTGATGCCCAATATGGAGAACACACTGATGATGCCTTTGATGAACAAATGCAGGAGGGCTGACAGACTCACTGGGCCCGTGGGGAAGGTGGCTCCATATTCCTGGAAGGGTTGGGGCCTTGGGTGTTAGGGACAGGCCTGGGGCAGCCAGCCCTCAGTGCTACCCAGAATGCACTGCCCCTGGCCCTGCCCTCAGCCTCAGAGCCACCCAGAGGGTGCTGAGCAGTGTCCAGGAGTGATTTTAAGTGGCCAAAGCTCCAGCTGCTACCACTGCAGGAACCACAGGCCCTTTTGAATCACCAGGTCTCAAAACAACAGTCCCTTTTGCTCAGCCCCACCTCTGTCAGCGGACCAGAATAAAAGTTTTCAACTCTCCAAGTCAAGTGTAACATCCCTAGAGTTACCAAAGATCTGTGCTGTGAGGGGTTGGGTTTTTTAATGTAAGCAAAGCCTCCTTAAGTTAAAATATAACTTTAAAAATGTTGGGTCTTTCTAAGTATGTCCCTGGCTATATTGCTACATAATTGTTTTAGTTTTGTTATGGTGGTACTATTGTCTTCATGGGCGAGAGGGCTTTCAAATTATACCTGGCTGGGCCCATTTTCTGATATACTGTATTATCTACATTGTCACTAACTGGCAGACCTGGAGGTAGGATCCAGTACACCAAAGTGTGACAATTGAAATGATGATTCTATAGCTGTTTATGAATCATTAACTTGCTCACGGAATGAGATGTGACTGCAGCACGCTCCTGTCTCTGTCCGGGAGCATTCTCCAGCAAGAGAAATGAATGCCGCTGCTTGCACAGCTCCTGGGAAGCCCATTGCTATGCATTATGAGTGCTCCTCAATCTGCATATGCGTGCATGGGCTGCCACTCACCCTACTCATTGCTAAGCGCTTCTCAGATTACATGATTCTGATTTTATTTGTGTGAATATGAATATCCATGAATATATTTCACACTCTAGCAAAACGGTTCTTTGCTATAATAGCTTCTACTGTAAGAGTGTTCCTCTGAATAGATGCACTTGTGACTTCTGGGCTGCACCCTGGCTCTGAAGACCTACAGGAGCCTTCTGGAAAGCTGTGCTCATTAGGACACCAGAAACAGCCTCTCACACATATTGACAATTCAAAGCTCAGATTATGTAAAGGTTGTGTGGCACTAACAGCCTTAGTTTCTTCTACAAACACCAAGAGGCACGGAACAGAAGACTAAGGATTGCAGAACTGCTCTATCAAACCAACCACCAATTCCATATGCCAATGTGAGAGTCGTGCTGAGTAAATCTGCAAAAAAAAATGGCATGTAGCAGACCTGCATGTTTCTAGGATGGAAACGTTAAGAAAGCAAGCTAGTGATGCTGTCTTAGTGAGCAAGTCACATCTCAAAATACTGACACAGTAGCTAAAATGTCTTAATATGCAGCCTAATCCACTTGCAAGCACTTGGGTGGAAACATCATTCTTGTTATACTGATCCCCACAGGCTTCGAAATTCAGGTGGCTTATTAGTCCTCTTCATAACACCTGCTTTTCCCTGATATTTTGGGAAGAACAGGGAGGAGAGCTCAGATACTACTTTTGATATAAACTTGAGATGAGGACACAGGACAACTTTGCTCCTGTAAAACCCAGTGAAAGCATTCAGTCCTCTACAGGTGGTGGGTATGACTGTGATTTAAAATGTGCCATTCATAAGAGGTAGAAAAATAAAGCACTGTCCCAAGGAATCAGACAGACAGTCTATTGGTCTTGTCAATATACAGTTAAGATTCTGCACTGTGGGACTATAATGCTGAATGATTAAAATATGACTATTTATAATATCAGTGATACTGCCATTGTTAGATAATTGCAACAAATCTTGTACAAAGTATGTCATGTAAGGTGTCAATGGAAAAGTTATCATTTGCTAAATAAGGTTATCCTGTTTATATGCATGGATCATTTTTGTCTCTGTAGTTATAAATATTGCTTTGCAGTGGTAGCTTACATATGTGTGGTATTCTTGAGCAACACAGATAGGGCTAGACAACTTTGTGTTGATGGCCCATCAAAGACACTTAGCTTTCCCAATGGGCCACAGCAGAAACTTGTTTACCCAGATAACTTTTCCTGCCGAAGCCTCCAAGGGGTCAATGGCTTCCTTCTGTGAGTCAGCAAGCTATGTAAGGACGCATGATATGCTCGTGTGACCCTGGACTCCACCTTGTGACAGTAATTTTCGATCAACAGATTCTGGACACAAACTGTGTTTTGAACTAATAAATCTCTAGGCACATGGCAAACGGTATAAAAGACCCCTGGAATTACACCATTTTGCCTCCTACCTGCTCTGATTCTCTGCACTGTGAATTTACAACTAAAAGGAATATACTGATCTATGGACTGAACCAGACACTTTACACAACAGCATTCTATTACATTACTGCTATAAACCTGATAAAAGAACATTGTTATTATTGTCTGTATATGGGCCATTCACCATTTTTAGCTCTTTTTTGTTAATAAAACTCTTGATTTTAGTCACTAAAGGATTGCTAGCAGCATAATTATTGGGTAAGAGCTGAGTTAATATTCACCTGCCTATAGAGCCAATCTCTTGAGAGCAGAAGAACCCTTTGTATGATGAAATTGGTTTTGTTACTGAAAATAAGGGCTGAAATGCCTAATGGGACTGCATTTTCACTTCTTATTGACCAATGTGGTAATACAGAAATTTACTTCTGTTACTGGCTTGTTATAATCTGATGAATTACCACCACTGTGATGTGAGTCTGCCCTAGTTCTCAGCAGTTTGTACTGAATCTAATATTCTTAGCTGTGACCCATTGAGGGATCAGTAGCGAGCGTTCAGACAGAGCTTTACTGATTGAGCAACTTCCTTAGCTGGAAGGAGTAGAATTTTGTTATTTTTCATGTACTAATCACTAGAGGAATTCGTGACACATTTCACCAGCTTGTCATTTATTCTTCCCATCCTGACAAGGGAATGTCATCTGTGGCCTTCAAGAGCTTAAGACTACTTGGATGCCAATTTTGTCACAACCGCCAAAGAGATCATGAGCAGTATCAGCTCATGGACCTCTACTGCTTGAACTAATGTAATTATTTTTAGCTGGAAGGCTGCTAGCCTTTAGAAGGGCTAGCCATTAAAGGGAGATGCAACATTCATTTTAAGTATGTTAAATTCAGAAAAGTTTGCTCGAAGTTGAGCGCAACATTCTTGTAATAGCTGGCTGCCAGTGAAAATTTCAGTGTGGATTTTCATTTATTTTTTCAAGTCTCACTGATTAGATTTTATCCCAGTAATAAAGTCACATGTTAATTCTTTAGGATTCCCGATTTGACTAAATCTAATCTATATGTGCAGAGGAGCCAGCAGAAACAACTTTGACTTAATTTCTCAATCCATTGTGGGAGCTGAGGAGGTATTCTAGCTTATAGTAGGAGGTCATCAGCACTGTCCTTTTCTTAATGATAACAAACCCAGGTAAGGAGTCTGAAGGGAGAGTTAATCTCACAGACTATGACAGCAGGAGTGGAGAAGAGAATGGATGGCTATAGGACCACTATAGATTTGGGTAGATAAGCGTGCAGACTTCTGGAAGCTTTTCTGAAGCCTTCAAATTTTCCATTTTCTTATTTGAACTTTGAGGAAAGTAGCTACTTAACTACATGCTTTTTGACATATAGGAAGGCCTGATTATATGTAGTTCTTGCCATTGTAATGCTGAAATTTACATTTAAAAAAATGTTTTGTGACTCTAGAAACTAGGCAAAAATATTTACATTTGAAGTTATGGCTGGGCAGGGCAAATCTGGAAGGTGTTACACTGTTGCCTTATTAGCTGTGTAATTAAAGCAAAATGCCTCATACCAAATTTATTTTTCAGTTATGCCTTTAGATACAATTTTATTATTACATATCTGGTTTGTCACTTTGTTTTCCAGTACACAGGTGGCATTCAGCCGTGGATAGGCCAGATGTGCTGCTGCTGTCTCTTCCTTGGGAATTTACAAGTACCTTTGTTGGTACTGCTGATACACCTTTCCACGGTTTTGTTACATTTTTACCACCCATAGTTCCCCGTGATTTTGGGTGTAGTGCACCTGCGCCTGTCAGATTCAGTGATGCATCGGATCCAGATTAAAAGCACGGGGACAGGATTGTAGTTGGGGACCAGTAAGAGATCTGTCTCATTTCCCCTGCCTTCTCTCCCAAGGCCTAGATTTATCCTTTGGGATATCATGAAAAGCCTCTTTTCTCTCCAGCATCTTTCCAATATCTGGGTTGGAGTCAAGTTTAATTTCTTTGAATAGGGCTATAGAGGTTACCCAATATGGGAGATAGAGTATGCGGACCGAGAAGAATGATGACTGATGGCAATAATCGCTTCAATACATGGCTCTTTATTTCAATATGGTGGCGTTAGGGTTTTTTAAACATATTAAAAAGAGCTCTGACCCATTTCACTCAGACTAATGACAAGCAATTATACTACTAGGGCCAAACACTGGAGCCAAGTTTAGTGGTTTCACATGATAGAATGTGACAAATGGCACAGAAACAGTTTTTTGTATTGTTGGGTCTTTTTATGGATACTACATTGAAGGGGTTTTTTTTGTTTTGCATTTTGGATTAAATAAATCGTCGTTATGCCATGGCAACCAGAACTCGGAGGTAACTTACTGCAAGCTGGTCTGACAAAAATATCGTTGAATCCAACCAGATTGATTAAATGGCCTAAAAATAAACATGCTAGTTGTTAGCATAGCATGTTGCACATATTCTACAATTTAGAAACAGGAATCATTCCAGTTATGGCTGTTTGTCAAATTTTGTGACTGAGCGAGAAGAATGGAAGAAAAAGGTCTCTGATATTGGCAAAATGATTAATTCAATTCTCAGGCTTGCAAAACTGCGCAATTTGTTTGTGGATTTTAAGTCCCTTTAAAATATAAGGGAATTTGTTACACCTTAAAGAAGCACTAAAATGTCCAAACAGTTACAAATACTGAGCTGAAGTTCTCAATAAAGCAACTGAACACAAACCCCTGAATTGACACCATCTCATTTACAAGATAATCCCACAGGGATATATCCACCTTGGCAGCTGCAGAGATGTGCCCATGTGAAGCTAGTTGCAGGGTCTAGTCCTTCCTTTCTTTCTTTTGGCAGGTATTAATTATTCTACCCTCTAATAGCAGCAGCACAGGAGAAGTGTCGCTCAAGCAGCCTTACAGGCAACTTAATTCTTACTCAACTATTTAAATGCAAAACTTTTAAAAAGATCAACAAAACATGTAGATGGGATCATGAGCTTTTGTGGGCACAAGTCACTAGTGAGCCAGCTTTTAGTTACCCTGGAAGATACACTTACTAACTCAAATGAACCCAGCAGAGCTATTTGGGATTGCCAATGGAATAACTGAGAAAGGTGCACAGACTAATTATTCCATTTAGTTCAAGATCCTATCCCTGGCTGTGTCCAGAAGCAAGGTGCAAGAAACTACACCCAGGCTATGTCTAGACTGCATCCCTCTT
>CM057845.1:226806996-226821172 GCA_030068395.1 Apalone spinifera | reverse complement strand
AAAGCGGCTGATTTTCCGCAAAAACTGGCCAGTCTAGACACAGCCTGGGTGTTTTTGCTATGAAATGCAATGGGAGTAGGACCATAGTTTCCATTCATTGCAGACAGGGCTAAATCTGGTTCAAGACAAGATCATTATAATAAGCTGCATGTGTTGCATATTAAAGTGCTTATGAAGATGATGCAGAAGATCTGTAGCCACTTTTCAGATTTTAATAGTTCAGCTAATAAATTGAGAAAATAAATGAAATCTTGTTGATTTGGTTTGTATTATAGTAGTTACATAAGGCTGCACCAAAACTGGAATTACACTGTGGTAGGTACATGGTACATTGTACACAATAAGAGATGCTGCAGAGAAGAGTTTGTTTAATCTAAGTAGACATTGGAAACAAAGGTTGGGGGATGATATTACAGTCTCCATTTTATACTGGAGCGGGGAACTTATATGGCCTGCCAGATGTACATAGTTTGTCAGGGTTAGTCACTGGCAGGCCACCAGACAGAATCTGCAGGCATGGAGCCCCACAGCTCCCATTGGCTAGGAACAACGATCCGTGGCCAATAGGAATGGCATGAGCTGGAGCCAATAGGAGCTGTGAGTGGATGTGCCTACAGACACTTAGGTAAACAAACCATCTTGCAGCCTGCCAGTGGCTAACCCCACCTCTGATTTTGCAGATGGAGAGTGGAGGCAACAAAAGATTAAGAGGCTCACCCCAGATCACATTGGGAGTCTGTGGCAGAGCTGGGATTTTCTGAATGTCAGGCCAGTGTCTTAATAATAAGACTTACTGAGAGGATTAGATTTACATGAAATAAGTCCATAAAGGCATAGCAGCATCACAAACAACATGCAAGTTTAAAATGCAATAATTTTAAATTGACAAAACCAATTAGTTTGAAATTTAATGTGGAAAAAACATGTAGCCCCAGTCTGAACTCTTGCTTGCTCAATATCCCCAAAGAGTGAATGCTTATGGTTGTAGTTTGTAGGCATTCACCTAGAAGCTAAGAAATGAATTTTCAATTTCAATTTTGTGCTGCCTAATAATTCTTTTGCAAAGGGTGTTGGACATCTCATGGGACTGGGAATGAAGAATTTCTCAACAATCAGGCTGGCTCTTCAAATTCAGCCAATGGCTGAAAATTATTGCTGTTTGTTGCAATGTAACGTTATTTTGGTTTCTGTTGAGATGAGGGTGATTTGGTGGTTAGGTGTCCACATCCTATCACCTATCACCATTAATTAATTGGCACCTTTGTTGACTTTAATTGACAACCTTGTTGCTGGAGAAAAACCAATAATTGAATGGCCTTGCATCTATCCGCTCTCTGGAAATAGAGTTAACTGTAGTGTCCTTGGTAGGAAGGTGTGAAGAAGCTGCACTGCCTATGCTGTATCTGCCACTGGAGGTTGTGATGCTCCAGCAGGTCAGTCGTGCACCTTTCCAGAGTATGACATTCCCAGAGTTTTAATGAAATTTGGAAAGCTGCATGCCCAGCCATGATAGGAGAGTCAAGGCAATAGTAAAGCAATGTATCAGTGGGTTCCCAACACCGGTCTTGACCACACCAAACCGGAGTACCTCAGGCTGATTTCAATCAAGTCAAGAGGTGGCATGTCCACAAGTATTCAGTGGCATTTAAAGCCCACATGAATTAAGAGGGCCCCTTTCTCTTATTTTCTACACATTTTACAGGAGTATGGGAGCCAGTATGTGTCTATCCAGACAAAAAATAAATCTATTTTGTAAGGGTAATTAACTCCTCTTTGTAAGCTAAACAGTCTGACAACATTTGTTAAATTTGGCAAAGGAGTTAAGATCTAGTCAGAGTAATTGTCATTAGCACTGACCACCATTTAATGTGATGGTGGTGATAGTAAATTTGGCCTAGAAAATAGGACACAATTCCTGTGGGAAAACTTAGTGTTTACAGTTGCAAAACGTACTTCTTAAAAATCAAAAAACTCTCCTTCCTTTTAAAGAGCTGCTAGGGAATAAGAATTAACAAAGAGAAAACAACAGGGGGAAGGACCAGGGGAGAGAGAAATGGAGTTTCTGGTCCATCTTGATGCCTTCCTGATCTTGGTTTCTCTGCAATCGTTTTTGCCAAAATCACTTTTTGTTTTCTAAATACAACTGCCTGCAGTAACCCAACCCACCTTCACTGCATGTGATATAAAAGAGAGTCAATCATTAGGCTTTTAAATATAATATAAGCACAATTTACATACATGCATTCAGCATGTGGGATGGGTTAAATGGAAGAAAAAATTGTACAAGTTATTGAGGTGCCACATTTCCCCTTCCATGGAGTAAAAAAAAATTGCCCACTATGGACTGGTTTTAAAAAATGTTTACCTCTTTTAACTGTAATTTCACTGAAAGCTATTTCTCAAATGAACTGTACTGTGTTCTTAGTTGGGAAAAGGCCAAGCTATTTAATTTTAAGGAAGCATGAGGAAATGTTGCATATGATCAGTTACTGTTCCTCATTCAAAAATATTTTTTCAGATGTATTTATTGAAAATGTAGTAAAGTCATAGGAGAAATTTCTCAGTGTACATCTTTAAATGCACACTGAAAATTTGGAGATTCAACAATTTGCATATCTGAAGATTAGCCTGTATTTGCATTAGCCCATAGCAGTGGCAATCAGTCATGCAGTTACAAGCTTTGGGCATGCAATAACAAGATTGTGTGAGCTCAAACAGATACACCTGCAAATGTTGATAATTGCTGAATGGCCTGGTATGACTTGTTATAAAATCTTTTGTACTGTATACGTTTCCCCCCAACAATTTCATAAGATACACAGTGCTCTGTATTACTCTAATCAAACACTAATTTTTCCTATTTTTCCCACCCTCTCAAAGGCTCCTGGATTGTCATTAAATATAAGAATTATTCTGCTACATGACAGCTAGATCCTTAACCAAACACAAATATGTTCTTTTCTCCCTCTACCCCCCCGACAAAGAGATCAAGAAAATCTACAATTAAATGCAGGATTCACAGGCTGGATTGATAGAACTACAAGCCACTACCATCTAACAATGTCCTCGCCACAAAAATTCTTATTCTAACAAATATGACCCCTGCCATGTTTTATGGCAATACTTATAGGCTAAAAAAAATACATGAACACTAGGTTTCTTGTAGTATCTTCCTGCCATCCATCAACCTTTTTTATGCTATCTAGGGTTAGCCAAGTGATATATTAGAAAGTGCTAGAGGACAGCATTAAAGAATTACACAGCCCCTTTCTTTTGGCATTAAACAAGGAACTTCATTAGAATAAGAACAGTATCATCCATAAAACTATGTTCTGCGTCTTGACAGAGCTTCTGACTAGAACCATCCCCCAAACCTCTCTTGCTTGGTTTCCTTCATAGAATCATAGAACTAGAAGGGATCTCAAGAGGTCATCAAGTCCAGTCCCCCGTCCTAGATGGTGCTTGGTCCTGCCATGAGATCATCCCTTACAGATGTCTGTCTAATCTGCTCTTAAATTTCTCCAATGATGGAGATTCCACAACCTCCTAGGCAATTTATAGCCACCCTGACAGTTAGGAAGTTTTTCCTTATGTCCAACCTAAACCTCCCTCACTGCAATTTAAGTCCATTGCTTCTTGTCCTACCATCAGAAGTAAAAATACTGGTTGTGCCAGAAAAGACTTATCCTCAGGCTTGTGCAAATATATTTGAAGAGCACATGTTTTGCTATTGAAACCCAAATAAAGCTATAGATTCAGCTATGCTTTGACTTACCACTGTGGTTTTGGACGTCATTCAGGTTCTGATGGGACTGAATAATGTCACATTGAAGCTATGTTCTTAGCAACAAATGAACTGTTAGATATAGACACATGGCATATTTACAATACATTTTCATTGTAATATGGAATTATTTAGCCTCACAATTCTAGCACTACAGGGCATTAGCAACACTGCTAAATCCACTGCTCAGTTACTTGAGTCAAATAATTCCTTTTCCAATTTTGTGTTCCATGCACCACAACAGACAGTCTTCTATAGCAATAGATCAGAGAAACTAGTCTACTATTAAAGAGTAAAGTTACAACACATTAATTTATGGAGAGGCACATAGTGGAGAATTTCTAGTCTTTATAATATGTTTTCCCTTGATTATATGAACAGTTCTTAAGTCATTTTCCATCACTTCTCCAAGGCTGCATCTAGACTGGCAAGTTTTTCCGCAAAAACAGTCGCTTTTGCGGAAAAACTTGCCAGCTGTCTACACTGGCCGCTTGAATTTGCGCAAGAACACTGACGATCTAATGTCAGATTGTCAGTGTTCTTGAGCAAATACTGTGCTGCTCCCGTTTGGGAAAAAGCCCTCTTGTGCAAATGTATTTGCGCAAGAAGGCCAGTGTAGACAGCTCAGGACTGTTTTGCGCAAAAAAGCCCCAATGGCGAAAATGGCGATCGGGGCTGTCTTGCGCAAAACCGCGTCTAGATTGGCACGGATGCTTTTCCGCAAAGAGTGCTTTTGCGCAAAAGCGTCCGTGCCAATCTAGATGCTCTTTTCCGCAAATGCTTTTAACGGAAAAACTTTTCCGTTAAAAGCATTTGCGGAAAATCATGCCAGTCTAGATGTAGCCCAAATGTATAGACATCCCATACACACTACAGTAAAACTCTAATAGTCCGGCATGCAATTGTACGGCACTCCTGAGTCTGGCATCAAAATGGCAAGAGCCTAGTGAGCGAGCTTTGGCAAAAAATGAGTCACAAGGCAGCAGTACCTCCTGATAGTCCAACATATCCGATAATCCTGTACCACCTTGGTCCCAAAGGTTCCGGATTATCGGAAGTCTACCGTACTAGGTATGGGCCTGCTCTTGCACTTCTTTTTTCCTCACTTGCACCTGTTTTTACATTTGTATAAATCCACTGAATTCTTTGTGATCTTACTCTTGATTCTGGCTGATGTGAGAGAAAAGAATGGGATCAGGTGACTTCAATGTGACTTAGGATATGTCCACACTACAATGTAATCCCAGGGTTAATTACTCAGGGTAAATCCCAGGGTCAAGTTAGCCGAACCTGGGGCTCGCCTAGCTGTACTTTATTCAACCATTGATATCCCAGAGTTCCTAGCACCCTAACCAAATGTGTCCACTTTAGCCCTTTATTTGTAGTTCAACGTGCAAAAACTTGACTGTCCACCAATATTGACAGTTAAGACCCTGGTCTACACTAGGGAGTTATTTTGAAATAAACTCCTCTTATTTCAAAATAACAGAGTCCATTCTATCAAGCCTGTTATTTTGAAATAAGGGGCTGGTTATTTCAAAATAATAACTCCTGCTTTCCACAAGGAATAACGCTGATCTTGAAATAGTGATTTAAAAATAGTGGTAGTGTGGATGCTCCACTACTGATATTTTGTAATAACTACTCTCCAGAGTCATTCAAAGTAATTACTCCCCAGTGCATCCTGGGGCTCTAAGTTGAAGTCGCGCATCCACATTTCGAGGCTTCCCTGTACACTATTTTGAAGTAGTTATTTCAGGAGTTATTATTTTGAAATAAATTATTTTGAAATAATTTCCTAGTGTAGACGTGCCCTAGAGAACAAAGAAAGTTAGACCACAGGATCAAGGGATACTTTTTGTGGACTCCCAGAGCATGAATCCAATGAGGCTGCATCTACACATCAAACCAATAGGGCTTGAACCTAGGTCCTAGCTTGACTCAGGTTCACAGTTTCCATTGCTGTGGCTTGGTGTGATTTGTATATAGATGGAAGGGTGGGTTAAACTTGAGCCTGCATTTGAACTCTGCCCTTGCATTGCAGTGTAGACATATCCTTATTAGTAATGGGGATTTTGTAGATTATGATGTGTTATATAGTCCATCAGCTATCACTAGTTTCATAGTTGATCATTACACTTAACAAGCATATAAAATAAGTGGTCTTTGCTGTGAAGAGTTGACAAGCTAGTTTAATAGAGAGGAGGACAAAAAAAGAGAAGATAGTAGGAGAATAGGACAAAAGTTATGGCAGCAAAGCTTGTAAGTTACTTTAGTTACTATTGCTGGCACCCTGGAACTTCAAAGTTTATATTTCTTTGGTCTTTGTGGGAAAGAAAACGTATCCCAAAATAACAATAAAGGAAGCTCACAGTACGTTTTTATTACAGTGAGAATTCTAAATCCACCCAACATTCATCAGAGAATACATGAAACTAAGAAGTTGCTTACATTGGATTTATGAGGTTCATTTCAAGTGGCAAATTGTAACACAAATAAAATCAATTCATTTCACTGAACCGCTCCTGATCTTGCAACAGTGTTCTTCTTTTGAAGAGAAGATGCTAAATGAACTTTTAAAAAAGTGTATCTGAGACTTTTTGTATGAATGAGTCAGAACTCTGTTGTTTAAGGTTAAACAATCTCTTTTTAAATAAAAACCCTTCGGGCAGAAGGGTAAGTATCCATTTTCTGGATAAACCCTACTATGAATTCCTTTGTTTAGCTTTATTTTAATAAAGTTACAAGCATTGTTTATTCACATTTTAATCTTGTTTTAGTCCATATTTAGATCCAAAAGGCTGTAATTCAGTGGCTGCTCTGTATGCTATTATATTTGCATAACTGCAGCTTCAAAGAGGCTACTGGTCTGCATGAAGTGTGTTGCCCACATTATATGAAAATCTTGACCAGATGTATGACTAGTTGGAATGCTGTATGTGTTCAATATGACACAGAGTTTTGCAGGGTTTCTACAATGGGGAATTTTAATGGTCCAATGGTCTCAGGATATTCAGGAATGTCCCCTCTTGAAAATGGAAATTGCCCGTGAAGAGTTCATGGGACGAGAATTCATCCCATTACAATTCCATCAGATTTGGTGCCAGCTGAGAAAGGAATCTGGGACAGGTTTCATTCTATGCAGACTTCCACCTGCTAAAATAAATTTACTGAAACTTTAGGTTAGTACTCACTATAGCTCCTGATCCTGCAGCCACCATAGCTTAAGCCAGTGGTTCTCAACCTTTCCAGAGCACTGTACCCCTGTCAGCAATCTGGTTTCTCTAGCATCTCTCAACTTTCTTCCCACTTGAAAAGTACTTGGCTACAAATGCAGTCATAAAAATACAAAAGTGTCACAGCCCACTATTACTGAAACTGACCTACTTTCCCGTTTTGTCTGTATGGAATTTTAGTTTGTGCTGACTTTTCTAATGCTTTTTATGCAGCTTGCTGCAAAACTAGGCAAATATCTAGATGAGTAGATGCACTCCATAGAAGACTTCTGTGTACTCCCAGGGATATGCATGCCGCTGGCTGAGAAACACTAACTTACTCTCTCTCTTCTGTAACCATTCTGCCAGTTCGAGCCAGCAGCAGTCAGGACTGGGGTCAATATGTAGAAGTTCCTTTGCATCAATACAACAGAGAACCAGCTCAAGCCCCCACTGAGTAACCTGGGACAATTACATGCCACCCCTGGACATTTCTGAGAGGCAATACTTCTCCACTTGCAAAAACAGTATCTGAGCATAGCAAAAACATTTTAATGAAAGAAGGGAAGTTACCCAATGTTATATAGGGGACATCAACAATAGCAAGGTTCGTAAACATAAAACTGTGAGCAAGACACCTACCTCTGCCAGAGTCTTCTGCTCATGTTCTTGAGTTTTACAATACAAAATTCCTTTATTGTGCCCCACTCTGCTCCCTCGCCACACACTTCTCACAGAAATTGTGGTTGCCCAATGAGACCTGGTACTGAAAGGTACTTCTGTGAGAGTTCACCTCCCATCAAGAGAAGACGCATCTTGCTAGCTCTGCCATTTGAGCACTTCATCTGGCTGCGGCTGCCCTGCCAGCCATGGTTCCTCACTGCCAGGCTACCTTACGAGCTGAGGTTTCTTACCTGCTGACTGCTCACCACATTCTCTAGTTGCTCCCACTGGCCCCTGCTCACCAATTTCTCTGGCCACTCTCCTACCTATCAGTTACCGTCTGCTGACACCTGCCTCTCTGTAGGTTAGTCTATTAATTATTTTTAGCTTTCGGCAGACTGGGCAGAAACACTGTCCCACCACAAGTGATTTTTAAGCTCTTATTGAGTACTTAAAACAGCAAAAGACTCCTAATGTAGCCTATTTAGTGTTATCTTTGAAACAGTGGGGAAGAACAGGTTAAATCAGACCAGGAACCCTTAGGGAGAGTCCACACCTCCAGGCTGGGACACCTGTCCCCCTACCTCTTACTTTCACAGAGCTTTGGCATTTGAGCCCCTAGCTTAAAGAGGCTCTTTCAGCTGAGGGTGACCCCCTCATTTGAGATAGGTTAAGCACAGTTCTGCTCCCCTTTATTCATAGAATAAAGACAATAACTTTGATAAAATTTCACTACCCCTGCATTCAGTACTAAAGTGATTCATAACTCAACACCAGCCAAAGTTAATCACTTTGAACAGCACAGCTCTAGCTTCTAGCTACCTAGGCAGAGTAGGTATATTCATATGAATACAGTTTATTCCTGAAATCTTTTCCCATTCCAGCAAGCTATCAGGGAACCCTGGCACTTTCTCTCCCCTTGTATCTAGGCCCTCAACCTGGGAGATGTCAGGCAGGAGCTTTTCTCCAGCTCTCCTATGCCTGCACAGTACCGCTCCACCTAAGTTTCAGAGGGGTAGTTAATCACTAAGGCGCTGAAAAACTTTATGTTATTTTTTAGGTTGCTCCACCTAAGGTACTTCTCCTTCTCCAGTAGCCAGTCCTGACCCTTTACTGGTCAGGACTGTACTACCCACTACTCTGCTGAGCAGCTCCTTATAACAATGCTACCCCAGCAAGCTGCCTTCTGATTGGCTTCTTATAAGCCTCTCTCCAATAGGAAGGAGTTTGCACAGGCTCCATTCAGCCTGCTCTTTAGTGCCTCTCTTGCTGCAGTGGGGTAGCCTACTACATGTAAAAACTAATCATTTGTTTTCTTGTGAGGAAATCATTAATATCTATTATATTGTTGTCATAGGTCACATTAAAGACTTCATTGAAATTGATGGGAAATTAACAGAAATTAATGCCATACCATTTCTGATAGTGTAAACATTCAGGGCAGATATTTCTGTTGAAAAATTCTCTTTTAAAAATGCGTGTGTGTATGTTTAGTTAGCCTGTGAAACTATTGTATTTTTTTATTAGCAAAAGTATTTAAAGTAATATCCTGGCTTCCGGGTCAAAAAATCCCAGTGACTTCAGAAGGGACAGGATTTCACCATTAGTGTTCTAAATTCCAGAGGTCAGCCACATTGTTTGTACATTTCACATAACCCAGCTTCACTTTCTCCTTCTCTCTTTTTTAGTTAAAAAAACTACTTGCCCTTTACCTTCAAACGGCTTACACCATATAGTGCAAAGACTGTCTTGTCTCAGAGTATTTATAACTCTTATTTCTCCTATATCACAAGCATATCACTTCTATGAGAGACATGGAAAAATCATTGTTCTTGTCTTTCCTTTTCTCCCTCTTCCATAGAATCATAGAATACTAGGATTGGAATATTTTTATCTATCACCGCTTGGTTCCACAAATTTGCCTTATGACTCTTCTTTTTATTTCTCATACTTGACTCACACACATACAGTGAGTGTATGGTGATGATTTAGTCATCATTATTCCTTGGATATCAACCCAGAACTGTCTTTGTCCTCAAGGGGGTCTAGATATTAAACAGATGGGCTATGTCTAGACTGGCATAATTTTCCACAAATGCTTTTAACGGAAAAGTTTTTCCGTTAAAAGTATTTGCAGAAAAGAGCGTCTAGATTGGCACGGATGCTTTTGCGCAAAAGCATTTTTTGTGGAAAAGAGTCTGTGCCAATCTAGACCCGGTTTTGCGCAAGAAAGCCCAGATGGCCATTTTAGCCATCGGGGCTTTTTTGCGCAAAACGGTTCTGGATTGTCTACACTGGCCCTCTTGCGCAAAAGCATTTGCGCAAGAGGGCTTTTGCCCAAGTGGGAGCATCATTGTATTTGCGCAAGAAGCACTGATTTTGTACATTACAAAGTCAGTGCTCTTGCGTAAATTCAAGCAGCCAGTCTAGACGCAGCCATGGAGTCTTTCAGAATCTGAATATAGTCCTCATTATTTATTGTACTTTGTCCATCCACTTCTGACTTGTAACATTTTGCTTTCTGTTTTTAAAATTCCTGACTCAAATGTGAGCAATAATAACAGATGTTATTATTAAGAATCTGGCAGATGTTCTAAATCAAAACATATTATAGTTTTAAAACACAGTAAAAGGTTATTTTTTCTGTTTATATTCATCTTCATTTGGACACCTTCGGGCCTTGAGCAAATAATATCATGTTCCTTTATTTTCATTAATGCAGAGGTGGACCCTGACAACTAATCCAAGTATTCCCTGGCTGAGTTCCTGAAGATTCCTGGCTTTTAAAAAAGTTGTTCTGCCTTAGTCAAATCCTCTCTTGCCATTTTGGGTGGGTCTGCTCATCTGCCACTGGTTGTTATTAATTATTTTTATTACATTTGCTTCTAGAGAGAACCAGCCCAGCTGAGATCAAAGCCTCATCAAGGCACTGCACCAGCACAGAGTAAGAGTCCCAGCTCCAACAGCTGATCATCTAATCAGGGCAGACTGAGCATAGAAGGGGGAAACAGAGGCACACAGAAGAGAAATGACTTGACCAAGGTCAGAGGCACATCTATGAAAAGAACCCAGCTCACCTGACTCAAGGGTGAAATCCTAACCCCGCTAAATACAATGAACTTTGATGTTGAGTTGAATGAAGCCGGCATTTCACTAGCCCTGTTTTCAGCCCAGAAGACTATATTGAAAGATCCTTTGCCTACCACCAAGTAGAAACATTGATACCTTTGGCTGGGAGTTGTATTTTTCATGCTCCTTTCCGCTCTCATCTTCTTCTGTGCTTTTGCTTTTCCCATTCATATATATTTTTTATTTTTAATTAAAGAAGAAAGTCAAAGTTCAAATTCCCCCCCAATATTTTGTGAGAAGGAGCCTGGTTAACTATCTTGGCATCTCTTTTACTTGTACCATTTCTCTAGAAAACCGCAGGGGCTTCGTTTTGTTTGTTTGTTTGAATGTGACTCACAGATGTCTTTTCTACTTGCTCAGCCTGTCTCGCACTGCTCTTATGACTGCCTCACCGCAGCTAAGCAAGGCATGCCCTTGTGATCATGAGACTCAACTATAGTAATCCCATTTCAGCAGGACTTCTTTAGCAGCCACTGGCAGCCTGCTCAGGATGAAGGAGCATAATTGCTCACTGGCTTGAGCAGACACAGTTAGACTAGGCTCATGACTAAAAGTTGCTGAATGCTTTGGCTGGATCCAGCAAAACATTTAAGCAGGCATTTAACATCAAGCACAGTGAACACCCCTTTTCAAGGAAGCTGCTCACAACTTTGTTAAGCAGGTGCTAAAATGCTTTGTTGGACTAGTGCCACAGAACTCAGCACCTTTCAAGATTGCTCCTGTTTTCCAGCCCTACTTTGGCTTTTTTCTTTTTTACATTGGTTGCCTATAAAGTGGCAAAGTTGCTTCAAGCTGACCCTGCTGTTTGTTTTAAATTTTAAATGCTAAGATGGCTGTGTCAGAGCCTTCCTTTTGCAAGCCTCCTCCTGGTATAATAGGTATGTACAATCTGCCACCACCTGTCTTTTATGGATGTGGGAGTTGTAACTGCTTTTGTATTTCTACAGTGAGGAGATGCTGTTTCCTGGAATCCATTTCAGAACATATCTCCCATTTCTTACAAAACACCTCATGGCCTATTTTAGTGGTGTCTCTTATTATACCCACTTTGCTAATATTTTTTATACCATCACCTCCCTTCTTTTGACTTGGACTTGCTCATTCATGTTATGTTTTGAATTTTAGGAGAGTGGATTTATATTACAATTATATTGCACTATAACTGTTTTTGTGGTGTTTTACAGTGATCTGGTGAGGGGCACTTTATATGTCATTGAACGATTCATCTTTGATTTAAAGGAGTGATATTGGAATAGAGTTTCTTGTTCATTTTTAGTTCAAAGTAAATATCATTTTGTCTTCCAAGATAAAACAGACACCAACACATTGATCAAATAGCACTGCGAAAATGGAACTTCCACTAGGAATGTGAAAAGTGAAAAATATTCATTAACAGTCTTTAAGTCAGCATAAAATGTTGCCGAATTGACTCAATGCTTCCCTTCCCCTCCTCCCTCCCCCACACCCATCCTTCCTTGAAAAATAGCATTTTGAAGTTAAATTCTCTGGCTGGATGAGGAAGATAGGGTATAGTCTAGGATAGTGAATCAGGCCTGTATGCAGAGGGGGTGTGTGCAAAAGCATCTCTCTATGTTCCCCAAGTAAGCATGCTCCAGCTGGCCAGGTGAAGGCAGGAGTCATGCACTGTCCAAGGCTCCCTTCCCCATGCTCTGACCAGACCGGGGAAAGCTGGGGCTGATTTTCCCACTTACTGGGGGACCATGAGAAGTGTAGTCACACCCTTACAATCCACATTTACAAAAAAACAAAAAGCACTCTCCACAGAAGTTCCTGCAGATGGGCCTATGAATTCTAGAAATGGGCAAGAAACTAGTGAGAATTTCAAAGTTGTGTTCTTACAGCTCACAGAACAGCAAACCAGGTGCATTTTCCTCAATTTTTGGTGCCCAAATTGACACACAAAAATATCTAACCTAGAAGCTGCTGAAAATCAGGAGTATGTGAAGTATCTCTGATTAAGCATGCAAAATCACTATTCACATCTGAAGTTTTGGCCTTTTAATCTTTAACTTTTGGTTTACACAACATTCCTTCTTACTGCATTTGTTTACTTTTTTTAAAAAGTGTTATAAAACACCTCTTGCCCTTCACTAACCCTTGGTCCTCTAAACAAAAAAAGTGTTAATTGAACAGATAATGATTAGAAACAAAAGGCTACTTGAAGTTCTCTTTCCCTGTTCTTTGTTTATACATTGAATCTTTTTGCCAGTCTTCTGGGCAGAGATGCTGGTCTTCAGGTTCTTGTTTGGCTTTGACTTTTATAACATGTTAAGTTTTAGTATAATGTTGTTTTACCTAGGATAAAATAATATAGTTTGCAGATCCTGCCACCACAATTTTAGGTGGAATGAGTTTTGGAAATTGAACTCTAACATATTCCTATTTCAGGCAAGTGTCTAGAGGGGAAGATTAGACTGTTTTAACAGGACTTCCTGGGTTTGTTCAGTGATGTACCTCAGCACCTCATTTTAACTACTCTTGGTCCCCATTTCTTTAACATTTTACCTCTGAAGTGTCTTTGGTGTTTCCGTATCTTCATGAGGGTGACCAGGAGAGTTTGGTAGTTTTAAAATGGCATTTTCAGGAGTAAGTATTTTCTAAATGTATGCCAGAAGGATTCAGGATCTACTGGATCCTCAGGTTACGACACCTGATGTGGACTGATTCTCCATCCCCTGTATTCATCTCCAATTGGAGCACTGATCTGCAATTAATCTGTGTGTCCTAAGTGTGGTGTCAATTAGTGTGTGTGTGTTCTGATGCGTTTGATGAGAGTTACTTTGCTTTTTCTTTAATTAGTGGAAATTACTGTCTCTTTTTTTTTTGTCATATCACTAGGGGCTTCTTTAATGCTTTGTTGAGGATGTTAGCAGTGAGACTGATCTGAGCGAATTTTTGGATTCAGGGAAGAGGATTTGTGACACATCTGAAGAGATAATTTGATAACTTTTTAGGTATCTGTGCAGTTTAAAGATGCAGTACAAGGGTGGGGAAACTAAGGCCCTGGGGCTGGCTGTGGCCCCTGGGTTGCCTGAGTCTGGCCCTGAGGCTTAAGCCTCACTCAACATTGGGGAGCCCATGGTGGCACTCCAGCCCCATCCCCACCACCTCCCTGGAGATCCAGGCTCCTGACTGATTTTTCTGTAGATCAGTGGCCCCTGACTCATAAAAGGTTCCCCACTCCTGATGTAGTAGTATGTTTAGCATAAAGTAATATTAAAAGAAAAATACTTGGCATTCTACCTACTTGCTTCTGAAGTTTACAATGGAATAGTTCCCATAACATATTTGACAGCCTATTGATTTAAAGAAACTTAGAATCATAGAATCATAGAATACTAGGACTGGAAGGGACCTCGAGAGG
>CM057845.1:226794323-226806896 GCA_030068395.1 Apalone spinifera | reverse complement strand
GGATCTCTTGCAGTCCCTCTCAAACTCCCCTGTCTGCATTAAGTATTAGTTTTCTAATGAATTAGTTTTCTAATGAAAAAACTTAAGTATTAGTTTTCTGTGAATTCTTGGTAAAAGCATGTGTCAGCCAAATGTTGCTAAATATATAATGTAGCAACACCCATATCAGAAGAATCACCCACATAATTTCAGTAAATGAATAACTTTAATTTTATTCTCTATTAGAATTAGCCCTTTGTTAGTACCCTGCACCTGCAGGTGCTAAGGATCAGCAAATAAGAGCAGTACTGCTAGTGCAAATGTAGTGTCATGAAAGAATAATCTTTCAGTATAGCTGTTTGCTCTGTGGAACTGCCATCCATGAGAAGGTTTGGTATTCAACAGTTTAATGCATCCATATAATGTAGTTTATTCATCATGTGTTGCCTACTTCAACTATGAATGTTCTTTCACTTGAACGAACATTTCTTGTCTACATGCATCTGATGAAATGGGTCTTTGCTCATGAAAGCTTATGCTCCAACACTTCGGTTAGTCTATAAGGTGCCACAGGACTCCTCGCCGCTTTCACTTGAAAAACTCATGAATATCCTTAGGTTCACATAGATATTGTGGGATAGTGCATTCAGATGATCTGCATGGCTCTGGAACTATCCTGGTAGTTTGCAACAACCTGTTTTGCACTTTAAAAGATACCCAAATATTCATTTTTAAAATCTGTAGTGGATTTTATTTAAATAAAAAAAAGGGGAGAGATTCATATGTATTAAAGAACACACAGTATGAAAAGGTGAACATCAAAATTCTTGTACAAAGTCAGGAATGCTGTGATTTTCTTCAAACCTGGGGCATAAACATCCTTTTTTCTAAAAATCCTGAAATGTCTACTATGAAATAAGTCAAAGCATATAAATTTAATTTATAAAAAGGCACACATTGTTCAAAATGAAAAACAAGCAAAAGGAAGTATTTCTTCAGATAATGCACAGTCAACCTGTGGAACTCCTTGCCATAGGATATTATGCAGGCCAAAATCATAACAGGGCTCAAAAAGAAACTAGATAAGTTCATGGAGGATAAATTGATCAGTGGCTATTAGCCAGTATGGGCAGGAATGGTGTCCCTAGCCTCCTTGCCAGAAGCTGGGAAAAGGCAACAGAGGATGTATCACTTGATGATTCCTGTTCTGTTCATTACCTCTGGGACACCTGGCTTTGGCCTCTGTCAGAAGAAAGGCTAGTGGGCTAGATGGACCTTTGATCTGACCCAGTATGGCCATTCAAATGTTCTTATGAAGAGCCCGCAACTCTAAGTAAAACACACAAATGCAGTACCCCAGTCCCACAACAATATGAGATCGGACTCTTCTTTGTATCTGCTCTTAGATACCAAGACAATTACAAGGTTTTATTTAAAAACACTGAGCTTATCAGAACTTCCACCAAGCCACTTTGGCATGTACTGGCCACACATAAACAACCGAAGCTGAGCTGCCTGGACACCTTTCAAAAATCAACTGAATTCTGGGAAGTCTAGAAGTCTTTGTGGCAACAGAATTGTAGCTGGTTTGGATGCAGTGAAATACAACATTCTGAGGTAGAACTCTAGAAGAAAAATCATTTGTAAATGCTAGTAGAGAAAAGCATGTAGATCAGTGTTTTTTAAACTGTGTGCAGTCAGAAGTGTGCTGCGGAGAACAACAGAGTTCAAAATGGCCACCCTTGGGGCAGGTGCCCTTTTTTTCTCTCAATAACTCCCCACCCCTTTTTTTTGGCTCAACAAAAAAATCCTTGGTGTTCCTCATTTAAAAAAATGGTTTGGTGTTCCTCAGTCTTAAAAAGTTTAAGAAACACCGACGTAGATTGTTTTCCTACTAGCCACATTGAACTGTTTCACTCCCACCCCAGCCTTTGTATAGGAAGGAAACGCAGTGTTGATCTGAGAATGATCTCCTGTCAGTCTGTAGTGTTCTGGACAAAGGGTATCAGCAGAGCATGTGGGTAACCTATATTGTCATTGCATATTCACTGAGGGTACATCTACACTGAGGAGCTATTTCAGGATACCAAAAGTATCCCGAAATAACTATTCTGCATCTATTGAAGAAGCCTGTTATTTTAAAATCCATTTCAAAATAATGGGTGGCTTATTCTGACGTCCCAGTAACCCTTGTTCCACGTGGGTTAAGGGGCATTTTGGAATAGCAAGTTATTTCAAAATTTGGTGCTATGTAGACATTACTAAATTAAGAAATAAGGTATTTTGAAATACACTCAAAATAAGCTATGCTGTGCAAATTGCATAACTTATTTCAAGATAAGGGTGCTGTGTAGACGTACCCTGAGAGACCCACACAAATACTGATAGACCAGACAAAGAAAGGAAACCATCATCTGATAATATGCAGGAAAAAGAACGTATGTAGAGGAGAAAGGAAAGAAATTAGTTTTTCTATGGTTGGAGGTAAATTCTAAACTGGAGACTTGCATACAAGGGTTCACATCCACTAAAAAGAAGGATCTCTCTTCCCCCTTTTTTTTCCTGATTTTTTTTTTCTGTTGTTGACTTGTGCAACATTGATCATAATTAAATGGTGTTTACATTGGACATTCAGGGAAAGGAAACAAGTCATTGACAAATAGAGCAACAAGTTCCATGTGTCACTGGAACACTGACTGGCAAAACAATGGACTCTGCCTGGAGTACAAGTGTATAAAGGGTGAGATGTTCAGTGGCTGATGCATGTGCATATATGAAGTATGTAAAACTCATACACCTGGGCCCATGTTTTATAACCCTACTTGTCCTTGCATCTAAGATGGAAAACAGCAGAGAACCTACACACCATTAGCAGTAAAACTGCAGATACTGAAGCGGGTCTGAGTGCCTCTTCTGTGTGACCGATCCACGCAAAACCAAAACTCTCTCAGAACAGAAAGTGTGTCTGTATTTCCTTAACCATTGGCACTTAGGTACAGGTGTGATAGCACTGATAGGTACCCTATAAGTAAATGCAGACATAGCCTCTCAAGCTGGTAGATAATGGCCAACATCTCTGCAACTTAACTTCATTTACAAGTTTAATTCTTATGCGAAAGGTATGAACAAAGACATCAGCTGGCTGGCACACTACCTTCTACATCCTATGACTTAATCTACCAACCAAACAATGGAAGGGCTAATGGTTCTTATCAGCCTCTTGTAACTATTTAGTCTTTAAGATGCTACTAGACTATTTGTTGTTTTTTAAGTTTTCCCTGTTATAGACTAATTCGGCTACCCCTCTGAAGTTTATCTATACTTACTGTTTCTCTTTTTTTCTTCCTCCCCTCCTTTTTTCTCTTTTTTTTCTCTTTTTTTCCTTCTCCCCTCCTCTCTCCTTCCCTTATTTATTCTTGGATCTGGACTTCTACCACTCCTGTCATCTGAAGAGGTGGGCTGTGCCCACGAAAGCTCATGATGCCACCTACATTTTCTGGTAGTCTTTAAGGTGTTACTAGACTATTTTCTGTTTTTTAAGTTTCTCTCTAGATCAGGCATTTGTCTTTAAAATAGTTTGCGGTTCCCCCATAGATAACAACTGTTTTCTATCTGCAAGAGGGACTTGCTGTACCCAAGTAGAGAACACTACACAATCCTTCCTTCAAACTAAAACCAACATACTCAGCCCATGTACTTACTTAATACATTCCCCTGCTACTCACAAGAACATAAGAACTGCCACACCGAGTTAGACCAAAGATCCATCTAGCTCAGTATTCTGTCTTCTGACAGTGGCCAATGCCAGGTACCCCAGAAGGAATGAACAGATAAACAGCAAGTGATCCATCCCCCGTCACCCTTTCCCAACTTCTGGAAAACAAAGGCTAGGGATACCATTCCTACCCATCCTGGCTAATAGCCATCGATGGATCTAACCTCCATGAATCTATCTAGCTCTTTTTTTGAGACCTGTTATAGCCTTGGCCTTCACAACAGCCTCTTCCAAAGAGTTCCACTGGTTGATTGTGCATTGTGTGAAGAAATACTTCCTTTAAGTACCCTGTTAAGATACATATTTGTAGTGGTTTTAATCTCAGCCAACTACATCATGCTCAAAAGCCTCAGAGGGATAGCTGAGTTAGTCTGTTTTACTGGAAAAACTTAAAAAACAACAAATAGTCTTGCAGCAGCTTAGAGACTAACAAAATATGTAGATGGTGTCAAGAGCCTTCGTGGGCACAACCCACTTCACCTACTAACTCAACTTTGAAAATGCTGAACCAGTTCATACCAGCTGAAGACAGATCTTCAGCTCCTCACCTTTTAGAACTACTATTGAAACTTAAAATGAGAAAACATAAAAATAATAAATAACAGAACAACATGCAAGGGTCTAGTTCTACAAGGAAGGTAACAGCCACTTATTTACTAACAAACATAGGAAATAAAAACCAGCTGAAGGAGTTAGGGTGCCTGTAAACTTGCTTTCTGTGCTGATCTGCACATGTGTCAAAACTTGCAGACCCATTCCAGGATGCAAAACTCAAAGAGCAGGGAAGCATGAAAGAAATATTCAGCAGTAGATGCCATAAATAACCAATCACTTTACAAGAGAGTGGCCAAGAGGTATTTGCAGTCTGTGCACATCTCTAGAGAATTTCTGCAAACCAGTCATGACATTACAAGTGACCTCTTGTTCGAACAGACACACCTCTCTGCTCAAACTTGTGAAGAATCGCCTTCAAACTAATGTCTCAGCAAAGCTCAGATGACCTATTGTTGCTAGCCAGTGAAGCTGAGCAAACTATAGACAGATTTTTAGCTGGATCTGGGACTTGTTCTGAACTTGGTGTACTGATGCTTTCATACTCAATGGTTTTAGTTATCCACATTTTATGTAATCTTTATTTTAAAGTATCAGAAAAGAAGTTTTGTGCAATTTGGTTAATTTTTTGGGGTTATCATATATATGATCTCTTAATAACCTTCAATTTCAAATAGATAGCAATATGAAGCAATAAGGTGAATTAGTCAAAATAATGTTTAAAGTTAATACGTTTGCACCCTCCCTACAATTATATCTGCCAACCAGCCCTGCTCAGTAGGCATATAGGGTCATCACACCACTTTCCGGTGTATATGCTTGTATAAATTACTGTCTTCAAAAATGTCTCAGCCATGTCAATGTTATACTGCATCTATTCCCTCAGATCCTGGAGACCTAATGATCCTGCAGGGTGAGAAGATGGCATGGACAGGATGAGCTAGAATTCATGGACTGAGGTTAGAGAAAATAATTGGATCTCAGTGTGACCGGTTGATATCCGTGCATCTCTTTGCTCCTGGGTCTCCATTGGCAGGTGCAATTTAATTGGCACAGTTCCCATTGGCTCCTCAACCAGCTGCATGTTTGAGGCCCCAGTGTCTGGAATTACAGAATGCACCCTCAACCCCACTGCTATTGTTGAGATAAGCAACCACTTCATGACCTATGAGGCTTTAAGGGCCATGATTCACGCAATGTCTATGGCAGTTTTTCACTGTCTCCCCTCTTTGAGCTTCATCCCATTTATTTCTTTAGCCGGAGCCTCTGATGTATTTAAGTGGTGGTTGAGGAACATACCTCAAAGTGGCATTTCTCCTCCACATAGTGCTCCCCTTCTCCCCCCACCCTTATCGGTCTCTGTGATTCAGGCCTTGCTGCTCTCTTGTATGTGGTACAAAGGGTGGGAAACATGGATCACAGTGGCAAGTGCAAGAGGCAGGACATAGCAAGACAAGAATGAGCTGAATGAATGCATCTCTGGGTTGCTTCTTGAGTTCAAAACACTCTGAGAAATGGAAAATAAAAGGCATGTCACAAAGGCAAACTGGCTGTAATAATACTCTAAACTTTGCTTGGAAACACCATCTTGTAGGCCAGGAATATAACAGTACAGATTGACTATATTCAGCACTCTCACTAGTATGTTGTATACTATGTGCTTTACAACAAGTTTGCAGCTCTACTCTGCTGCATGATGCTGCTGACCTCTGACTTGTCATTAGTGAGTTTTACCAACAGTTAACTGTATTTGTTACGAGTCCTAGGGAAGTCATTGGCGTCAAGAGCTAATTAAATATTCCCCATGGACCTGATTCTTATCTCTCACTGGGTTTGGCACTGTCTGATTCCATTGACTTCAGTGGGGTTAGTGCTGATTTACACTTTTGTAAGTGATCATATTGGGGGCCTGTGGCTGCGACTTTCAGAAGAGCTCAGCACTCGCCTAATTGTGTTCATTTAAGGTCAGTAGTCAAACGACTTTGCACTGATGCAAAGAGCAAAAGCCCAGAGAAGAAATGGGATGATGATGATGATCTGAACATGAGACATAATGACTGACTAATCATAGAACTGGAAGGGAACTCAAGAAGTCATCGAGTCCAATCCCCTGCCCTCACAGCAGGACCAAGCACTGTCTAGATCATCCTTCACAGGTGTCTGTCTAACCTGCTCTTAAATATCTCCAGTGCTGGAGAGTCCACAACCTCCCTAGGCAATTTATTTCAGTGTTTAACCACCGTGACAGTTAGGAACTTTTTCCTAATGTCCAACCTGAACTTTCCTTGCTGCAATTTAAGCCGATTGCATCTTGTCCTATCCTCGAGGTCAAGGATAGGCCAAGAAGAACAATTTTTCTCCCTCCTGCTTTTGACACCCTTTTAGATACTTGAAAACCGCTATCATGTCCCCTCTCAGTCTTCTCTTTTCTAAACTAAACAAGCCAATTCTTTCAGTCTTCCCTCATAGCTCATGTTTTCTAGACCTTCAGTCATTTTTGTTGCTCTTCTTTGGACCTTCTCCAATTTCTCCACATCTTTCTTGAAATGTAATGCCCAGAACTGGACACATTACTCCAATTATCAGAGGGGTAGTCGTGTTAGTCTGAATCTGCAAAAGCGACGAGGAGTCCTGTGGCACCTTATAGACTAACAGATTTATTGGAGCATGAGCTTTTGTGGGTCTTTGCTGCAGCTGATGAAGTTGGTCTTTGCCCACAAAAGCTTATGCTCCAATAAATCTGTTAGTCTATAAGGTGCCACAGGAATACAGCAATTGAGGCCTGATAAGCACAGAGTAGAGCGGAAGAATGACTTCTTGTGTTCTGCTCACAACACTTCTGTTTATGAGTCCCAGAATCATATTTGCTTTTTTTGCACCAGTGTCACACTGGCTCATATTTAGCTTATGGTCCACTATGATCCCTAGATCCCTTTCTGCAGTACTTCTTCCTAGACAATCGCTTCCCATTCTGTATGTGTGAAACGGATTGTTCTTTCCTAAGTGGAGTACTTTGCATTTGTCCTTATTAAATTTCATCCTATTTACTTCAGACCATTTCTCTAGTTTGTCCAGATCATTTTGAATTATGATCCTATCCTCCAAATCACTTGTAACCCTCCCAGCTTGGTACCATCTTCAAATTTAATAAGCAAATTTTCATCAGGCCCTGGTGACTTGCAGACATCTAACTTTTTTCTCTAAGTAATTTTTAACTTGTTCTTTTATTTTAACTTCTAAATCTACCTATTTCCACTAGCTTCTGTGGTATCTGTGATGCCAACTGGAAAAAAGTAAGCTCAAATGGAATGAGGGAAATGGTTTGAGAAAATTCTGGTGAAATCAAACATGAAATCCTGAACACTTTAATTCATATAATTCTTACATTACTTGGCATGTGGACTATCCTCCAGTGCAGATTCAGGGAAAATTCCCACTGAAGAGGCTCATCAGATTTGAACTATAGAGTAAGGGAGGTTCATGGCTTTCTTTTAGTTCCAAGATAATTCTTCCATATCTGATATTCTTATGTGAATGTTTCTTGTTTAGTATTTTCAGCTTGGAGAAGTAGACTGAAAAAAAGACTTTTCTTTGGGTCTTTAGCCCCCAGAATGATGGGACATGTCCAAGAAGTCACTTTACTAGATAATGAATTTCAGTACCTCCCTGAAATGTTTACATAAATCCAATTTTTTTTCTTCTCGTGTGTACTATATTATTATTCTTATAAGGGTCGCTATGCATTTTTGTGTGATGCAAACAACGGTGATGCACAACAAGGAACAATTAGTTGAAATATTGTTTCCATGCCTACCATGTCGGTAAGAAGTATCTGTACTTTACTTTCCATGTCTATCAGCTATCCTTGGATGTCTAAAGTTTGAGTTATTATTGGATTAATTTAACTTAGCAACTTTTATGTTTTCCTTGAGCACATACAGAAATACGGGAGTTTCCTAAGTGGAAAAAGTAGTTATGAAAAGTTGCTTCACATTCTTCATAGGCTCTCAGTAAGTTACACACAAACAGAGGATGGTGGTTTATTTTCATATAGCAAAGATGTAAAGGACCAAATTTTCATCTTAACCTCACCTGTTAAGTGCCAAACCTAGGACAGAGTTTGGGGGACCCCAGTTATTCCACTTACCATGTAGGGCACAGATATCTAAATCCCTCATTATACTTCCAAATCAGGACTACAGATATCTACTATATATGACCTAAACTATGGGCATAAGGAATTCTCTATGCAAAACTCTGAAGATTTGAAGTAAAATCTGACCCAGGCCTCTGCCATCCACAGAATAAATTCAATCCATGAGCCTGTAAATGAATTAGCTACAAAATTGTTTGATTGGAGTTTATGCCAAATTTTGAGAGACAAAGTACATTAACACTATTATTTCTTACAGTCCTCTGCAGGCAAAACTTCCACTAAAATGAATAGGATTTTTGCCTCCATAAAAACTCCAAGATTTGGCTCATCATCATTAAGATCATATTGTTATAAATGACTGTCATATCCTCAGGCCACTATGACAAATTTCTCATACTGGCTGAGTCACCCAGAGGCTTTCTAAGGATTCCAGATTCATTTTCACAGTTGAAGTGTGTAGTACATATTACAACAGTGCTATAAAAAAGTACAAAAAAAAGACAAGGTGGGTGAAGTAATACCTTTTACTGGACCAACTTCTGTTAGTGAGAAAGACAAGCCATCAGGCCTGGGTTCTTCATAGCTTGAAGAAGAGCTCTGTTTAACTGAAAAGCTTGTCCCATTCATCAACAGAAGTTGGTCCAATAAAAGGTGCTTCACCCACCTTGTCACTCTCTAATATAGCCTAAGCCCAACAAGACTAAAGAAATGCTGCAAATAAAATGTATAGACATAGAGTTCTTAAAAAGCGAGACTAGAGTTGTCTAGTGTTGTGTTTTTCAATTTTCAATAAAGTTGTTGTTGCACCATACACCGTGTAAGCCAGAATGCATGTGTTTAGTCACTTTTGGAACTCAGCCAAGCTCTTGATAATATACTTTGCCTGTGAAGAGAGAACCTATAGGGGGAATACTTATGAGACAGGTCTCTCATCACAAGCCTCTAGCAAAGTCTAGACTCAGAGAGTAAGAGGTAAACTTTACAAATATGGAAAATGAGCTGGCCTATGTCAGAGCCAAGATTAGTACTTAGGCATTCTTCTCTCCCTGTCCTATGTGCCACAACTCTAGATTACAAATCTATCTGTGGATTTCATTTTTGGTTGGGTTTTGTAGGGATGTATATGTTGGGGGGTTTTTGTAATAAAAGTGGACAGGATCAACAGCACACATTTCAGAAGGCAGTGTGCCCAGAATGTGGTATCACCTGTGTGGGGCCTGGGTTCTTCATAGCTTGAAGAAGAGCTCTGTTTAGCTGAAAGAGTTGAGTAAATATGATATTTAGAAAGGGCATATGGTGTGCAGATGTATGCATGAACAAAATGTGGATATTCTACAATGAAGCTTAGAAGACAAGTACAAACTTTTTTTATTAGAGCAGTACAACTGCTAATGTAAATTTTAGTTTTGCTGAGATCTTTTAAATGTTAATTTACCTAGGCACAGGGAAGCTGTGTTTCCCTCGATAATTTAGTGTGCTTTGCATCCACTCCTCCTGGTTTTGTATTATCATACTATTTAACATGAAGCAATCTCTCACACTATAAGAAATTTTGTTAAGAGATAACATTTATTTACAATGTCTAATATTAGTAATGCATTATAAGGGAAAAAGTGACTTGCAAAAACAGGCAAACAGAACCTGTGTGTGTAAGTGTAAAAAGATAAATACCAAACTAAACTGTTGACAATTTACAAAGTGTCAGAGGGATAGCCATGTTAGTCTGTAACTTTAAAAAATGAGTAGTTCTGTGGCACCTTTAGAGACTAACAAAAATATATAGTATCATGAGCTTTTGTGAGCAGAACCCACTTCTTCAGATGAGTTGGAGTGGAAATAACACAATCTAAGATTCTCCCGTCAGGCTGAACTGACTGGAGTAGCTGATGGAGCCTGAGCCCCGTTGCCACCCTCTGGCTGGTGAGAGCATAGAGCCAGGCTGAACCGACACTGATCTGGGACCAGGAGTGGGCTGGCACAAAACTGCAGAGTGTAGGCCAGGGGGACAGACCCCACTGAGACGAGGGACAGAACCAGGCCAGGACCCCAGAGACCGGCCAGAGCCTCCCCTAGGCTGGGGGGACAGGCCCAGCTGGGATCAGACCAGGCCGGGATTGCAGCAACTGTCCAGAGCCCCCCCTTATGACTGGGGGACAGACCAGCTGGGACCAAATCAGGCCAGGACCCAGCAACCAGCCTGGATGGTGGGGGTCCTCACTGGACCTGGAACCTGAGATCCTGGAGAGCAAGCCCAGCAGGTGGGGATGAAGCCCTGAGAGTCATTGGGTCTAGGGGGACAGAGGCAGCTGCTGTCCAAGGGGACATAGGCTCTGCTTTGCATTCTCATGGAGAGGAGCTGCTGGGAATCTGTGAGCCATGCCTCCACTCCTTCAGATAAGGGACCTTAATGTCTGGAGGGGGAACCTTAAGAGAGTGACCAGACGTGGAGCATCCCCATAGTCTCATAAAAGGGGTTGTGTAGGCTTACCCATAGTGGAGGTTGTGGAGGGTCCCTCCATAATCCACAGGAGTACCCACACAGGTGGTTTAGGAGTGGGAGTCCTAGAAGACATATATAACAGAAAAAGAAGTACTTATCAATTGTAGGACCCGTGTTAGTGAAGCCAATTTAGTGGGTTGGATGTGTCCCATTCATAACTTTTGATGTGAAAATGTGGATGTTAAAAGTAGAAAAACTGGCTTTGTTACGTGTTAACTAATTATTTAATATTAATAAATAATTAATATTTATTCAAGTCCAAGGTAACAGAGTCAAATTTGTAGATGAATTCCAGTTCTGCAGTGTTTCTCTGTAACTGAGAAGTGAAATTCCTTTGTTGAAGAATGGTTATGTTTAAATTCATGATT
This sequence comes from Apalone spinifera, assembly GCA_030068395.1. NCBI lineage: Eukaryota > Metazoa > Chordata > Testudines > Trionychidae > Apalone > Apalone spinifera. Next base: position 226,795,566 of record CM057845.1, on the reverse strand, counting down.
GAGTGTCCAGATAGGTTAAAATACTCCCCTACAGCAGGGCTACTCAACATGTGGCCTGCGGGCTGCATTGTTTGTGGCCTACAGTGCGGTTTGGGTTTTCGTGGGGCTTAAAATCAGCCTGCAGGTGGGATCGTTTGAACATGACCTCTACTGGGAACATGCTCCACAATGACGAGGCTTCTCCCAGGTGGGGTGAACACTGAAAGCCACAAGCAGACGGGCTGGCTGGTACAGATGGATACAATGTCGGTTTTTCTAGCCCCCAGGCTTGAAGTGCCAGGAGTGCTGGGGCAATGTGGGAAGTGCTGGCTGCTTAGCCTTGTGGGCAAAGCCTGAGAGGCACTGACTTGCTCATATTGGCCACATTTGTGTCCGGCCCCATAGCTGGGCAGCCCTGCCTCCGTCCGCATGGAGTGATGGACTCCCACGTGGAGATGTCAGCCCTGCTAGGAATTCAGTACAGGGCTCCCGGGCACCTGTTCTTTTCTGCCTCTCATGTCCTGTCTGACTTGCCCAGCTCCTTATCCACCGTAGGTTGGATCACTCTGACTTGGAAACTTTTTCTGAGTAAAATCACTCCAAGAAATGCACAACATGAAGCTTCAAGCTCAACACCCAAAATACTAGTATACAATTTTCTTTTTAAAAGTGCTGTCATATAGGTGGGAATCGAGTAAATATTTCATTTTATTAATATCAGCAGAACTGACTTAAATGGGGCCTGTGTGTTGTGTAGTCTTGCCTTAATCATATTCATGCCTGTCGGTGTAAAGGAAGCTATTTGCATACATTTACATGTATATGCAACCATGTTGGCTGTTGCCTATCACCTTATCTTCCAGATGTTTGCAGATGGATTCCTTAATTACTTGCTCCGTTACCTTCCTTGGCACAGACGTTAAACTGACTGGTCTGTAGTGTTCTGGGTTGTTCTTATTTCCCTTTTTATAGATGGGCACTATATTTTCCCCTTTCCGGTCTTCTGGAATCTCTCCCGACTTCCATGACTTTTCAAAAATGGTAGCTAAAGGCTCAGATACCTCCTCTATCAGCTCCTTGAGTATTCTACGTGAGGCAGAACAGTACTTTGACCCTTCACAGTCTTGTTCTTGCTCCTTTTCCCACTCTCAGCTTTGTATTGGCTGATACCTGCTTTTTATTCCTGCAGTAGCTTCCTGTCTTCATTTGCCATGCACATCCTCCCCGCCTGTTCAGGGAACACCAAGGCCCCCCCCCCCCCCCC